>CM060679.1:124075615-124635615 GCA_030686995.1 Artemisia argyi
CATTTAAATGATCATAACACTCAACAGTCTAATAATAGTTGGTTTAATTTCTTTGGTTAATAACCAGTTTGCCCTTGTTACTTATGTATTCCAATGTAATTGTAGTAATTTTGTAACATTTGTTACAAAGCTTGTAATAAATTTCTTTTTTAATTATAGTCTTTATTTCCAGAAAAGCCTAATAAAATAATAGAAATGAAAACTAAGAATAAGGATGCACCACATGAGTTCTAGTATTACTTTTTCACTATTGACATGATAGCACAAACAGTGTCCTTTATGGAAGTATTGGACGACCAATCGGTTCTATATAAGCTACAATGTATGTGGTTTCAAGTTATCAAAATCAATTGTGTCTTCTTTCATTCACCAAATGTCAACGTCTAATAACCATACATTCGAATTCACTATCAACTACAACGGAAAATTTATAGTTAACCCACTAACATATGAAGGTGGTTCACACATGAATATTGTTGTCCCACAGTTTGGTTTTCAAGATATGGTTACATATCTGAAGAGAAAATTATCATCCATGGTCCAAAATCTATATTACGTGTTGCCACAAAACGACACATTAAATGGTATGAAAGCAATTAAAGGCGATTATGATATTGATGTTATGTATGACTTCGCAAAAGTTGCAGGAAAGATCCAAATTTTTGTTTCCGAAAATCGCGAAGATCTAACAACAATATTGATTCCAGATGATGGTTGTTTCGAAGAATCATTTGCATGTGTAATTTCAGAAGAAACAAAATTTAAACGTGAAGAGCGTGTCCGATATCTACATGAAATGGTAGAGAAAAAAAACAAACGTGAAGAGCGTGTCCGGTTTAACATTGAACGACAGAAAAAAAAACCTACGTCGCCGTATTCACAAACCATTTTCAATTTTATTGTTCACAATAATGGTCATCTGGTTTGCAATGAAGGAAATATAGAGTATGTAAATGGTTGGAAGATGAACATCAACATTCCAAGAATGAAGCTCGATGAGCTGAAACAATACTTGTCTAACATTCTCGATACGAAGATTCATGCTCTTTATTATGAAGTTCCGCACACTGGGTATTCAATCACCGTCAAGCTAAGAAACAACTATGATATGCATGTGATGTTTGATATTTCAGCATCACAAGGCGGCCAGTTGGAAGTTTACGTTGACCATTGTGGTGTCAATTTTATTATTGAAAAGTATGTATGCCCAAATGCTACTTTGGCAAAAATGATGGATCATGTGATAACAGACTACCCAAATGAAAACGAAGACGGAAGAAAAATCATACAACAATCAGATTACACTTTAGATCAAATGGTTGAATGGGCGGAACAAGAACACTTTGAAAATGAGGAAGCTAAAGCAGATGAACGTCATAAAGCCCTATGGAAGAATCGTTTCAATTATTAAGAATATCAATCAATAAGTGTGTTGTATGCTTTAAGAATGTCATCTTTATATGATCTGTTTTATCAGTGATTCAATAAACATTACCATAAGTATCCAAATTAAAAAATTTGTTCAAATAATAGTACAAACGTTCATTAATAAAATACAAGCTAGTTAACATAAAACTAGATAAGCTCAATCGTCTTATTTGCTGGGTTGAACAACATACAATTGTGGCACCCCAGCAGTAGCAGCACAAGCACATTCAACAAAAAACATTACCTCATCATCCTCAGTAATGTCAATATGATAATTAAACGAAGCCAACTTACAGGACAAATTAATCGGAATATTTGGATCTAAATTGAATTTCTTCAACACCAACCCAACTAACCCTGAGTACGTCAAATCATTATACATAATGACACCTCGATGCTGATCATCATAATGTAACACACATTTAAACTTCATAATGTTAGAATCCATGGATACTGTAAAGAGAAGTAGCAAATATGTGTATGTATCAAATCATAGCTAGCTTATAAAGCAATTGAGGTCAGACAAATTTTTAAAGGTTCTGAACAATGAAATGACAAGTCACTGACAATGTCGTGTACACTTAAAAGTTTACACGAAATATGACACTTTGAAATGACAAGTCACTGACAATGTTGTGTACGCTTAAAAGTTTACACGAAATATGACACTTTGAAATGACAATTCACTGACAATGTCGTGTACGCTTAAAAGTTTACACGAAATATGACACTCTGAAATGACAACTCCCTGACAATGTCTTGTACGATTAAAATAACTGGTTTTACTACACAATGCCACATATAAACTTTATGAGTAAGCTTTTGCATTTGCTTCTAAAGTCTTTTTCAGGTATTTTGCATTGATACGACTATACATTAAACACAAACATTCCACACATAAACCAAACATGTTTATCTAAAAATTAAAACGAAACAATGTCACACAACAATTCACCAGGTAACAAGGGGGATGATAAATTTACTATGAACAATTGAAAGAAACAAAGGATGAGACGAAAAGGGATGCAAGCATGGAAGAGAGCTCTGGTTCTAGCCGGTTGGGGTGAAAGTTTAATGATTATGGTGTTTGTAATATTTTAGTATGTTGTAACCTAGTTTTTATCTAATGTATGGTATGGTAGCTACTTTTTACTCCTTGATTGTAACAGTACAATTAGGAAATTCTACCAGTTCCTTCTTTATGTAATGTGAAATTGTAGTCAATGCAAGTATATTAACCATAACATTTATATTACTTGAAACAACGACTACAACAATAACATACGATACGATAACTAAGAAACAGAAATTCAAACAACTAAAAAACAATACGATAAATAAACATAAAACTATGATTCAATTAAATGAATCATCCGACACATATCCCTCGTGACTTGAGTAGGAGGCACTTGAGTCGTCCTCACTCGATGGCACAGGTGGAAGACCCCGAGCCCAACGCCTTTCTGCTCTTCTGTTCCTCCGATCCTGTTTTCCTTTGAGGTACGCCTCACGCTCCCTATTCTGACGGGCTTGCTCAGCTTCATGCTCCCGTAGCACTTCCATATCCAGCTCATACTGTTCGTCCTCAGTCAATTGACGAATCATGGGTTGGTTTATATCTGGAAACATTACTTCTGGTGGAATGGCAGGTGGTGGGTTGTCATGCACTTGGAAGCTCGGAAACAAATCTTGGGGTGGAGTGGGAGGTGGTGGGTTGTCATGCACTTGGAAGTACTGCCACAGTTCTTGTGGTGTAAACGCAGGTGGTAGGTTGTGTGGTGGGTTGTCATTCACGTGGGAAAACGGAAACAGATACGGTGGTGGAGTGCCAGGTGGTGTGTGAAACGAATCATTTTCAGGTGATGCATGGTTTGACATTGTGTTTGAAGAAGAAAACTCAGTTAGTATGTAAATTGTGTGTGTATTCACCATACAACAATACCTATTTATAGACCCAACAATCTGATAACCCACACCAAAGAAACACATTAAATGCATGTCCTACCTAACCCTACCTAGTAAACCCTAAAAAGTGAACCCTAAACCCTAATAATAAGATGTCATAGACGTTTCCCATTCCCCATGCACCAATTAATGCATGTCGCGTATGGATATATACGTGTCGCGTATATATATACACGACATGCATTATATATATATATATATTTTTTTGTCCCGAGCCCAGCTTGTTGACATCTGTCATCCCCACATGTCGCGTACCATTTTTAGGGGAATCTTGGGGTATTTTGGAAAACGGCTCCAAGTTGGGGTACTTTGAGACATACCCCTCCATGCAAGGGTATGTCAATAATTTTCGCTAAATTAGTTGTATTTCTAATAGCTTGATTTGGCATTAGTGATGGCAAGACAGCTATAGCCTAACAGCCAGGATCTTAAAGTCTTCAATTCAACATAAACTAAAACGTAAGCATGCTTGATGATGGGTAGCTAATATACAATTTTTTTTTCCGTAGTTTAATTTATATATAACAAATTGTGTATTCATGACGTCTTAATATGGTTTTGGTTTTTTATTTTTGAGTATAGTACCTCTTTTTCATTGCAAATGCATGATATTCAAAGAAGAATTGAAAAACACTGGATGGTGTATGAAAAAGACACGTTAACCAAGCAGAAATTTATATGAAAACCCATATATCTAACAATATAAATATACTAAGAGTCGTATCAACGTGTAGGTTTCTTTGGATATCTACTAGGGCAGGGGCAGGTTGAGACTGAGTCTTGTGAAGATCGTAACCAGTGCTCCTTATATGTAAGAGGTCGTACAAACAAGTTGTTTTGATATCTGGCTTGAACACGAGGTTGACAATTCCAAGCGTAGGTGTGATTCGTGAACAGTTTTGCGGACCTTGTCATTTTGGAATTTTTAGTTCTTAATTACATTCCTAGATCCTAAGTCATATAACAATATGCTTTATGTAACGAAAGGGATATCTCAATAAATTATGGGTGGACTTTGGTAAGTAGTATCCTGGAATTGACATATTTTTTTTAATGTAACCTTTTCTTGAGGGTTTTGTTGATGTTTAGATGCAATTATAGATACCGAAGTCCATAATGAAACTTCAAAGTTACGATTGGATTAATCTGCAACACATAATTTGCTAATTTATTCCTTTGATTTTGAAATTTCATAATCAATTATTTGTAGCTAAACATTTCATCTTCTGATTGATGAATCTCTGGGATTTTGCTTCGCGTATTGTTTTCACTTGTATTTCTTTATTTCAAGTATACAATACTAAGTTCAAAAAAGGTATACAATACAGGTATCATCACTTATCTATACTACATTATATGCATTTGAGACTATTGTATAATTATTTGTTGATTCCGGCCTTTTAACATGTATTTCTTTATTTCAAGTATACAATACTAAGCTGTTCAAACTAAAATTATTTGTCTTAACTTCTCTAATTATGAAGACAACTAAACGTGTAACCAAATAACACAAAATATAATCACACGGTACCCGCCTCCGCATTATGCCGGTACCGTTCTAGTATAAAGTTAAACAAGAAGATGATATTAAAAACAAGATGAACTTAAAAATATAAGCAATTAGCTAGAAAGACGTAAGATCATGCAACGACTGGGCATCAAAGATAATTATCCAACAGGTGAACAACTTACCAATTCTTGACATATAACAAGGTGAAACATAGATCAACAACTGCTTATCATATCTATATCTATCTATAATACTATAAGATTCAGTCCCTAAATTTAATGTAGAGTTACGATGATAGAGTTTGTAGAGTTAGAAACAAGTTGGAGTCGTTTAGTAGTTGCATAGAGTACAAGACAGCTAATGCTCAGAATTCAATGCAGCCTCATAATAACTATACAATCATGAAAGAAGATGAAGTGCAAGGGTTGCCCGAATTAATCATATGACATTTAGTATATAATTAAAAGTCGGTTAGATGAAGTGCAAGGGTTGCGAAAGGTTACAATAATAATTAATGATTTAACCTAATTAATGCCTATATAAACCGGCCAATATCACATTTAGTTTGTACATTTGAAGATAATTCACAGATCTTTTAGATCTTTGATTGTTGGTAGCGGTATGTAAATTCTCTTTTGCAATTTTTTGGAGATGATTGACACATCTTTTAAATCTTTGTAATTAATTTTTTTTTTTTTTTTTTTTTTTTTTTTTTTTTTTTTTTAATACGCATATACCATGAAAATCACACAAGATCATGCATGCTCAGATAAATGAAACCAAAGATTGGGATACCAACTATTTTCTTTGTTTCTTACATATTTAGGTGATTGTTATAGATAAGTGTATATATATATATATATATATATATATATATATATATATATATATATATATATATATATATATATATATATATATATTATATTAATGCATTTTCATATACAAGTAATTTATGTGCGTTTTCTATTGATGTAGCTCACATGTGCGAATTGATTCAAGAAAATGTGTACGAGCATGTATGTAAAGCTACATTTAAATAGTTAAATGATACTTTTTAGCGTGATTAGTTTATGTAAGTAGTTGCTTTCGAATGCTCTTTGAGAAATATTAGAATGAATTTATCGTGTGCAATTGAATCATTAGTGAGAAACCGCGCATCGCAAAGCGTTTTCTTTTTCTATATGTAGAATCATTAGTGAGAAACCAATATTTACGCCCATTAAATGATTTTGCCATAATAGCAAAAATACAACATTTTAAAAATATCCCGTTGAGTAATGAATCAAAAGGAAAAAATACATAATTTTGACTTAAATCCGTTTGTAAATTATAATATCAAATAAAAAAGTTGAGTTTTAAACATAAGCAAAAGTTCAAACTTTTATCGAAAAACAAAACCGGTGCATTTAATGTTAAGTATATACAACATCGAGATGGAAGTGCAAGGCTTGCCGGAATTTATCACATGATATTTAGTAATTAGTATAGAATTAAAAGTCGGTTATTGATTGAGATGAAGTTGAAAAGGTTGCAAGAATAATTGATGATTTAACTTAATGCAATATATATAGATATATGTATTATGTTAATGCATTTTCATATACAAGTAATTTATGTGTGTTTTTTATTAATGTAGCTCACATGTGCGAATTGATTAAAGAAAATGTGCACGAGCATGTATGTAAAGCAACATTTAAATCGTTAAATGATACTTTTTAGCATGATTAGTTTATGTAAGCATGCAACTCGAATAATAAATATAAAAAAGAAAGTACATAATTTTTGCTCAAACCCATTTGTAAATTAAAAAAATTAAGTTTAAGATATAATAGTAAAGTACAAAGGTTTTAGGAATTATTAATAGTGTGTTAATTAACATTCATTTAGTTAGCTATTTAGAATTGAGTTTATTGATATAATTTATTAATATTAGCTAAACTTCAATGGTAATTTTCAATAAAATTAGTTGCACAATAAAATGAGATGAAACTAAAAAGGTTTGTAACAATTTTTATACAGTTTATGTGACATTATTATATGTACATTATTACACAAACTTTAACTTACAAACTTAATAAAGAAAATATTTAACGCACATTAAACTATAACCAATTAGATAGACTATGTGTGTTTCATATTACCATGCAAAAACCATCTAAGTAATAGACCAAAAGAAACAAAACCATTTTTTTATCATGCAAATAAGTAATAGGACAAAAGAAACAAAGTCATCACAACTTAATAACCAAAAGCCCATATATAAAATACAACACCACAAAACCAAAACAACATCAAACACTTTTAAATTTTTATACAAGAAAGTTAAAACATTTCATACAACATACTAAAAAATAATTAAGTATACACTCGCCAATATACAGAAAGAATACACGATTAACAATTAGATTATTAGCCCGTGCGTAGCACGGGTTCTGCATGTCTCATCTATAAAAAGATTCAGTCCCCTTATAAATGTGGAGGCTTCATGCGTAAGTACATTCATTTAATTTCCATGCTTCATGGTAAGTACGTAGGTTTGGAATTAGTGATTCGAGTTGAGCTTGATGCAATTCTCACTTAATGTATCTTTATTTGCTGTAATTGAATGTTTAAGGAATATGAATAAGAACCATGTTAGAGTTACAAAACTCACATCAATTACAGATACACAAACCATCATGTAGTTATACCTGCTTCATAATTGTGCTACTTATTCCTCATTAATAATGGAATACAAATCATGGAGCTATACAGTTACAAAGATTACAACCCAAAGGCTTCGAAAGCCTATAAATAAGGTGTGCCTACACTCTTACATTCACCCCAGTTCACCCTCTCAGTAAAAGCATACACTATGTCAAAAGCAGTTGCGCAGGCTGAATCCCAAGTGTTCTTTGACCAGCTTGATATTAATGTAACAGGTCCCATTGTTGCCATGGTGTGCAAAAAATGGGACATCAATGATGCTATTGGCCGCTATCTAAGTACTGATTTTCTTATATCTGATTCCAAGGTACTTTTCCTGAAAGTAAATGAAACATGTATGTATGATTCTTCTATGTATAAGCTAACAATTACATTCAAATTTTGGTCCAGGGTAATATAATGCATTGCACTGCCATGTCTAAGACAACACGCAGCTTTGTAAATAGGTTGAAAGAGGGCAACATCTATACCATTAATGATTTTGCTGTAATTCCAAATACAGAAGAATATCCGATTATTGGAAATAGTGCTTACATCATTCAATTTCATTGTGACACAACTGCTAGAATATCTTCGGTGAAGTCAGATGGTTTTGTGAGGCATCCTTTTGATCTCTTGCCATTTGATGATCTGCAAGCTATGGATGAGAATTACTTGATTGGTAATGTTCAATTTACACTGAATTTTCTTTCATAGTTTGAATAATATGTATGAGTTTAAGTAGATGAATACCTTTCAGATGTTTTTGAATTCATCATAGACGTCGGTGTAAACATTCTCAACGATTTTGAATCTGTGAAGCCTAAGCGGAAAAGATTGATCAAAGCTTAGGCATTGTGCATTACATCTATAATTTCAGAGGATGAAACAAAGAAAAGGTTAGCCTCCGATATTTCTAGCATTTTTAAATAATAGATAATATTAACATAATTATATCCTATTTATTAGTATGGGTGTACTAACTTGCCTTTTGTCATTGTCTAATTACAACATTGCTATTGTGGACTTACAAACTGGAATAGGCCCTTTTGGAAGTGAGTTGCCAGAGTATGATAAATCTGATGCCGAGGTCAAAAGTGCAATAGGCCCTATTGTAAATGAGACACTGGAATATGATAATTGTGATTCCGAGGTAAAACAAAGCGGTAATAGACAATGACAAAAGTGCAATAGGCCCTATAGTAAAACAAAGCGGTAATATCCCAACCAAAGTTTTACTACTAATTTGATATTGCTACAAATATTGAAATGAATGTCTTTTTTTAACTTTTGCAGAGACGATGTGAGCGACTATGAACCTGAATAAGCAGTTGAAGACACAAGGCTTGAAATTGGTGTCTTTATTGAATCATAACATCATCTTAAGTTTTGCTGAATAGCAGTAGCTTAGGGAAAAAAAAAGAATGCACTATTTTGTAGCATGGTTTATTTGTTCCGTATGAGAAACCTATGTTTTGTTTGGTTTTTTACAAAAATTAATGTCATCTGAATTTTGTTTTATAATTTATGCTACATCTTCTATATGAACAATGAACAAATTGTGTTAAACATTAATCATCTAACACTGATTCAGCAAGATCATCCTTCTATATCCATCAGCCCAATTTGTAGCCATCTAATCCAACCATGGATTTTGATCTTCAACATATATATATATATATATATATATATATATATATATATATATATATATATATATATATATATATATATATATATATATATATATATATATATATATATATATATATATATATATATATATGAAAGGCATCTTAATGAGGCTGTAAAGATTATATTTCAAGGCAATGTTATTGCTATTCATTCAATCAGCTTAACCTATTAAGTAGAGTTCAAGAGAGGCAATAGTATAAGTAGTATAAGAATTTCATTGTAACAATTTTATTTCTATCAATTCTATTCACAACGTTTTCTCTTATTCTTTTTCTTAAGATCTTCATACAATTACTTATAATAGACTCAATTAATCAATATTTGAACTAATAAAATATCAGCCAATATTGCATTCTACTTAGCTTTTAACCTTCCAACTTTCAAACACTAACTAACCCGGTTACAGAATAAATGTCTTATAAATAGCCTGATATAAAGATTCTTTTTACCAATGGAATACCAGCCAATATTGCATAATACTTACCTTTGAACTTACCAATATTTTAAAATAAACCGAAAAACTCTTTGGACCAATGGAATACAAGCCAACTATTGCATATTAGTTAGCTTGAATATTTCTAAATTCTTAAAATAGACTGACTTTTTGAACAAATGAAATGCCATACTTATCTTACAGTCATAACAAATAAGTGCATGAGAAACATTAAATTCGACACATCATCAATAACATCAAACTGAACAAAAGTTGTTCAAATAGTTGAAAATGGAATTTGAATTTCAGACATCTAACCTAAACATAGATTTTGATCTATCACACATCTCCAGGTATCAAACCATACTTTTCAATAATTGCTTGATAAACATTTTCGTTTTATAAATAACCCTTCCCCCAATCCCAATAAATACAGAACTTCATACAAATTTAGTAATCAAACTTCTTTTCTATAGTTAATTATGTGTCTTTATGGGTGAGTAAATTGGCTTTATGAATGACTAGAAGTTACATAACCTTTTTGTAACTGCTGGGAATATCAAAGACTTGGTAAGGCTTATATAAGACCACTGATTCAGTTGTTTCTTCAATCCTACATATCACTAATCCATATTAAATATTCATGGAATTCAGCAGGGAGATGATCACCCATCACTTTTACATGCATGTCGATCAGGCTGCAAAAAAGCTTGGTGTTGGTTTAAGTTCTTTAAAAAGGCAATGTAGAGCTATGGGTATTAAGCGTTGGCCTAGTCGTAAACTTAACAGTTTACAAGAATTGATTAAACAATTACAGGTTTTGTATTAATTGACATTGACATTTTATTCTCATGTTTATCGGGCATAGTGTATATTGCGTAACAGACTTGGAACATCAGATTTCAATATTGACAAACAAAGACTGTTGTGAACTCTATAGTGAAAACAGTCAAGCTTAAAGTCCACAGCATTTTTCGTTTTTTAATATTGACAAATGATGTTCAACATAGTTGATCACTCTAATTTTCTTCTGTGATTTCTTTAGTTATTTCAATAGTCTAGCAATGAGTCTGCTTCAGAACTTTGCACAAAGTCTGATTAAATAGCAAAAGGGATTAGTGAGGAAGATCGGAGATCCAAACTATGTTAATATTTGTTTGTTATATCTATCTAGGAAAACTAAATTATTAATAGATATGTTTAATGAATAGTAAGTTTATTATTTACCATGCCATTCACAAATTTAATTTACATTATAGGATGAGAATGCAGGTGAAAAATCTGATCCGAACACGCAAGAAATAATCAGAAGGCTGGAGATTCTAAAGAGGCAGGTAGAAGAAAACCCTGATTTTGAACTTCCTATAAACATAAAAAAATTGAGGCAAAGGGCTTTCAAAGCTAAATACAAAAAAAAAGAAGACTGTGAATTTGGTATTGTCCTTATAAGATCCAAAAGAAGCAAATAAAGCTACACACTTGCAGACTATGTTTCCTACCAATTACCCAGATTATGATGAAATGGAACCTACAACGTTGCAGATTATACATACTACCAATTACTCAAATTATGAAGAGATGGATAATAGTCATGGTTGTGACTATGAATGTAATGAGGAATCAAAGTTCAAGATTGATCTTAGAATTTTTCACTTTTAATAAAATTTTATAAAATTTAAAAATGCATGTTTAAATTTTACATTTGATTCCAACTTATTATTCACTTTGTGCAAATATGTGATTTACCATTTATGGACTGCAATACATGCCATTAGTTTATTCACCTTCAAATCCAAATGCAACATAAATAAATTCAAACTTCATATATTTGTCATGTTCAAAGTCTGCATAGTGGGTTAATTCTTATACAATCCCTAACATAAAGAAATCATTTTTAAAGTAATTAACATAATTTCTTACAGTGCCGTTAATCTAATCACACACAAAATCAAATCTCACACAAATGTTTTCTAAGATTATGGAAAAAAATCAAAGAGAACAGCTACACGTCTATGTCCTGGACCATTTAAGGCAAGACAATTACGGAAACTTCCACTACCTATATATGTAGATAGTCCACTATTAGTGAGCATTCAGTATCACAAAGAAAAGAAAAAAAAATATCTTCCCAAATCCATGATATCAGTCAATATAATTCCACAACTTTATTATATGATTTTGTGACCTATTTAGTAACTAAACTTCTAAACTACTATCTGCATAAAAATTCAGTTACTAAACTGAATTTGGATAGTCCACAATTAGTGAAAATTCAGTAACACAAAGGAAAACAATCTTAAATTTTTCTAAAGTACTCTCTGCATACAAATTCAGTTACTAAACTTCTTTTAAATAACTAATAAAGTGTCTTTATGAGTGAGTAAATTGATTTTATTAATAAAAGTCATCAACAACTCACCAACACTTTTCATTTGCTTATTAATAAATGATTCAGTTCATTAAACCTTCTATGGCATAGTTTAAATAATACTACTATCTACCCACCTAAATATACAAACACTATGTCACAGCATATAGATGTTCAGCAAATGCCACCTCACGTCTAAAGCTTAAAAAAGAGTTACAAATTGTGCTCATAAGAAATGTTAATACAAGCCAGGGTTTGTGCAATGGCACCCACCTTATTGTTAAGCATGTAGGAAGATTGATTATTCAAGCAGAAATCATCACCGGTTCAAATATAGGAGCCATGGTTCTAATACCAAGAATAACGTTCACATTAACCATATCTAAATGGCCTTACAAAATGATTTGTAAACTAGTTCCAATCAGGAGATGTCACTCAAAGATTATCAATAACAATCAAGATGGATGAATCACTAGAGAAGAATAGGGGAAAGATACTTACCTAAAGTTATCTGAATACCATTCCTTTTGATTAATATCTATTTTTATGTCTGATGTGCATCACCCAGAAAATAAAACATGAGTAACATCATATGATGAGGCATATCCTAAACTACTTTTCATTATTGATGAATATGATCAGCCATATGATGACTGTTTCATTTTTCACATTAAAATTATGGCTATAAATTAGGCAACCTCTAATAGTTAGACATGTATAAATCCAAATCAGTTATAAGGAAAGTTTATATTTGATAATTTATTTGATGGCACAATTTCATATATTAGATGTGCTTAAGGAAAACGCCGGTTCTCCACTCTTACATGACCGTATGAGGGTTTGGTTTAAGCAAGAGATTGATGTAGGAGAGGCTTTTAAATTTTTGATTCGTGAGTGCCGTGATCATCTTAAGATGGTCATTCACAAGCGTTGCATGATGATTGCAGATATGGAAAATGTGGGAGATCATGGGGTAACTGCTGGATGTTTGAAAGCATTGAAGAAAACTATGGGTAGGTATTGCAATATGCTCAATCTGTTGATGGAGATGTCTCTTGACACGAAGGAAGGTATTCATGAGCAGGAGGAATATGTGAAAAAAATGAAAGAACATTAGCTTATGTTTGGTTGATCTGAAAATTTGATGCAAAAAATATTCCTATGTAATGAAATAAAATGATAATCTTGGGATGGAACACTGTATGCAAGCACTCAACCTTAACTATTCATAGAAAAATGGTGAGATTGGGCATGAGAAATTTATGTATATCCCAAAACTTAGTTTTATTTTCATATCTATTTACCAATCTAACTATGGTTAGTTATAAGAACAATGATGTTTGGCACCAAAGGGATTCTAAATTGCAGTACATAGCAGCATTTTAAAAAGTAAGCCGACAATTCTACTTAGGAGTGCATAGTGATGAGTGTGTAAATACTCATGATTTTTAGTCAAATCTGAACTGCAAAATGTTTAAAAACACTAAAAAAAATGCACCAAAATACGAAGAAAATCCCAAAGATCGTGTTTTATATGTTTCTGATGCAAAACAAGTGAAAACAAACGAAAAACGAACAAAATTTGCATCATTGGCAGTTTTAGTCCCCCAACTTTCAAAGTTTGACAAAACTAGTCCATGAGCATTTATTTTAAAGAAAAGTCAACCCAAACTCTTTAAAAGTCAAATGATAACACAAATGATCTTTGGGTGAAAACTTTTGAAAAATTACACATTTGGTCCCCGTACTTTGGCAAATTGGCAGTTTTGGTCCCTGGTGTTTGAAATTTGGAAAATTGTGTTTTTGGTCCTTTGGTTTATCTAACTTGACAGGATTGACCCTTGGTTGAAGTTTGAAAGATGTATAATAATGGTCCTTGGATTTTCAGCAAAGTGCAAAAGTGGCCCTTATGTTTTGCAATTTTAACCAAACGGACCTTGTGATACAAACCCACCATATCCTAATCTCTGGCCCAGTTATAACACCAAACTCACCATATGGCCCAAAACCTACCCTAAGCCCACCCAAAGTCTTTTACGTTTTAATAATAAAAACGCGCCTCAACCCTTGACCGGTCAAACCTACCATCCATCTCTTTCACTCCAAAAACACCCCGTGAACCTGCAACTCACTCCGCTCCAAACACAACCATCACCATCCTCTCTTGTCCTCCATACCTCCTCCCAATCCCACTAACTCCATCTCACTCACAATTTCCTACCTAACACCCAAAACTCCACGTTGGCAATCCTAATCTCCACAACAAGTTTTCCCGCCAAAATGGAATCAAGGGCTTGGATCATGGTTGTTTTAAATTAAAGGTTGGGATTTGATCAGAAAGTCACAAGAAGACTTTTGTGTCTCACAGAAGAAGTCAAAGAGGCCATTTCCTACCTAACTAGATTGTAGTATATATAGAGGAATCATGTAAGCCTAAAGGGCATCCTATCTTTCTTGTATCTTTCTTTACTTTAATCCCAGTTGTAATGTTTTTCTTGTAAGAAATGAAATAGTTATTCAGTTTCAAATTATTTCAAGTTTTATTTTCTAAATTATTTTTTTTCCAAGTAGTTTTATTTACTGTCAATTTGTGCTTTAACCAATCTCAGAAGCTTTCACAGGCTTTTATAAGCTTGATTTTAGTTTGGAATTAAGGAAATTCAGAAAAGAAAAAAAAAAAAAGAGAAGAAAATAAATAAAATCAAAATAAAATAAAAAGATGGTGTTTCATGGTACTGAAGCAGTAGCAGATATGGAAATGAAGTATGGGTTAGAGCTCCATGGGGAGCATTAGGGTATGTTCATGTGTTCTTGATTCTCAGATTTATTCATAGCTTGGATGACAAGTAAGAAATTGTGCCAATTTGCCTTATATTGAGTTGATTCATATATGCTATCATTAGTGGTCACTTGCTGTTTATTTAAGTTTGTTTTAGCCTAATATAAAGTTATTAGTGTAGTTCAAATGTTAATTTAGCCTTTTGCCTTGTTAATCACTAAAACAGTCACAATTAGGAGTGTTTGGCATTACTTTAATTTGTGAGTTATTGTTATTTGTATAGGTTAAGATGTGTTAGTTTGTTAAACTCAGGTATCTAGTAGTTCAGTTGATCCTTTCTTTTAGTCAGTTTCAAAAGAAAAGTCAAAATTCTCTCTAAAAAATCCCCACAGTGAACTGTTGGAATTTGGTGAAATCAAATCATGATTTTTGCTTGCAAACTTGTTGAGCTTGCTTGATTTAGTTCCATTTGGTAGCAACAAATCAAATTCAGTAGATTAGAAGTGATCCAATTCCATTTTAGTCAAACTTTAGTGTAGTCTTAAAAAAGTCAAAATTGCTAAGCTATGAAATGGGACAATTTTCAATTTAATCTCTAGGGTTCAATATTGATTGTGAGTGGTTAAACCCTGTTGATTTATGGTCTTTGGTTGCTTGTGCACCTGTATCAAAAAGAAAATTCCAATTTGGGATTCATTTGCTCACTAAAAAATAAGTCCAAAGTGACCACCTTGGTCTTGTTTCTGCCCTGCACCCTCAGACCCAATTTTGACCATTTTGTGTTTGTTGGTCTATCTTTGACCTTAGTAATTGAACCTTGGCAATTTAGAAAGCCCCCTAGGTGTAGTTTCTAGGATTGCTTTTAGTTTAGTCTAGACTGCTTATCTACTGCTTAATAATAAGCCTTCTTTTGGCCTTGTTGTGACGTACTGCTGTTGCTACTCTAGTTCTTGTCAACTGATTCTAGTTGTTGTTTCTGGTTTTAGTTGTTAGTTATAGCTATAATTCTTGTTGTTGTTGTTGTTACTTGTTATTGTTGTTTTGTTGGTTCGAGCTTATTTGGCTATTTGGTTGGTTGCTAAAAGCTGTAAACAAACAAGAAGGAAAAAAGTTTGGAATTCTCAAAACTGTGTTGATTTTGAAGAATTAAGCAAGTTTAAGTTTTTTTTAAAAATTCAGTTCCAAAAGGATTTTGTGTTTGAGTGTTTGAGTAAAAAGGGAATTGGAAAGAAAAAGAAAAAAAATATATCAAAAAGTGCAAGTGGTGGGATTCGAACCCCTGACCTCTTTCACCCTGAGCAAACACAACACACCACGCATTACCAACTGCACCCTTGGGATTTTTGTCAAGAGTCTTCCACATTTTATCCTTTTATCACATTGTTATTTTCTTTTCTCCTTTTTAGCTTAAAACCTGTTTTGCTTATTATCTGCTTATTCCACACTGCTTTTTATTCAAATTTATTTTTCTTAATTTCATTTTAACATTAGTTAGTTTCTATAAAAATTTCAGAATTTTCTTTTAAGTTTAATATTTTCTATTGATTAATTTAGTTTAAATCATTTTTTAATTCATAATAAATAGAATTTTTGTTGAAAAAATAATTTTCTTTTTTTTTTTAAATTTTCTTTTATCTTTTAGTACGTTAGAAAATTAGTTGCAAACCGGTAGGACGTTTAGAGCTTAAATTTTACGTTTTATTTTGTGCATTGACGTTTATTTTTAAATAAACGTCACATTTTTAAATTCGGTTACGTGTT
This sequence comes from Artemisia argyi, assembly GCA_030686995.1. Taxonomy (NCBI): domain Eukaryota; kingdom Viridiplantae; phylum Streptophyta; class Magnoliopsida; order Asterales; family Asteraceae; genus Artemisia; species Artemisia argyi. Next base: position 124,092,243 of record CM060679.1, read on the forward strand.
AGGATTCCCGATACCTAATTATGTTTTCCCGTAATGTTTTAGGTTTTTCCTAGTTTGTTAGTTGCCTTAGGTTAATTTATTTTCACCTTCGTTCATTAATTTTCCAACTTTGTTAATTTAACGTATCGTAACACCAAATAACCTTTCCAATCATACAAGATTTTAATCCCAATCTCATTCGAAGCTTTCCATTCACACCTCGTTGGGGTACGACCCGGGAAATCACTTCCCGGTCTCACAATTTAATTATCACTTTCACAAGTTTTGCGAGGTAATCTTTTTCCTAAAAGGTTTACTCGTATTACTTCACGTCTATTTGTCTCACGATAAATTAGACTTCACGTTTGTTGATATTTTGATAATTGTTGTTTGCACACACCAAAACACAACGAATAAAATGGCGCCGCTGCCGGGGAGGCTGTGTGTCGAAAGTCTCGATAAGGTTTAGACGATTAGTCTTGTAGAACCTTCGCAAGAAGTTACGTTTTCATAAAACTTATAAAAAACCAAAAATATTTTTCTTTTATTTCTATATATGTATTATATCTATAAAAGTTAAAAAAACACAAAAATATTTTCCCGTTTCTTTGTTTAATAATAACAACATTAAAATCTTACCATCGCAAACCAAGACAGAACACCTACCAACTGGGGGTGTGACCATAATAAGTTCCCAAACCAAAGATCAAAACTTGCCTTTGTATCCCTTGCGTTTTGGAAAACTTTAAACGAGAAACACACTCTAAGAGGAGTCGAAACGGTATGTGGTGATCCAACGAACTTCGCCCAGTGAGAGATCCATTCTTCTCTCCCGCTCCTTTGTGCGTTTTTCTTTAGAAGTCAACCTTGCGTTCTTGATTATTGGTTTAAGTTCCCTTGTCGTTAAAGTGGTATTGTTTTAATTGATATTTTTTGTGGTGCATGCACACGCGTTCGTCTACGTCAACAAGTCCTTTGCAATCGCTTAACAATATTCCAAGAAGAAGGCGTAATCGATGACGTAGCAATCCAATAGTCGAACCCGAGATTTGTACTATTCCAATCATGGCGGCCGAGCCCACTATGAATGAGCTTCTCCAAGCACCCATCGAGGGTTACGGAGATGCTATCATCATTCCAGCCATCGTGGCTGACAATTTCGAGCTTAAGACGGGGTTGATAAACTTAGTCGCCTCGTGTCAATTCTATGGTTTCGAGAGGGACGATCCTCAAGATCACATTCGATGGTTTAACAAAATCACGTCTACCATCAAATGCAAAAATGTCCCTGAGGAAGCTATCAAACTTCTTCTCTTCCCGTTTTCCCTCGATGGGGCTGCCAAAAATTGGCTAGACAAACAACCCCCTCGATCGATTGAAACATGGGAAGATTTGGTTAAGAAGCTTGTGAATGAATTCTTTCCTCCTTCTAAAACCACAACCCTCAAGAATGAGATCATGAAATTCATGTAGAAATTCGATGAATCATTCGGTGAGGCATGGGATCATTACAAGGACATGCTTCGTAAATGTCCTCATCATGGTTTCTTCGAGTTAATGCAACTCGACACTTTCTATAATGGTGTGAGCCAAGTCGATCAAGACTCTCTCAATGCTTCCGCGGGAGGTAATTTCTTGAATCGAACCACCAAAGATGCTTTGATGATCATTGAAAATAAGTCTAAGGTCCGCATTCCACGAAGCAAATCGGTTGTTTCCGAAGTTAATGTCGGTCCTTCTTCCTCATCACCCGTGGCTCAATCTAGCACCGATGCTAGACTTGACAAGCTCACGGAAGCTATTCATGCTTTGGTTCTCACCAAAACAAAGAAAGTTTCTTCTCAACCTGCTGAAGTAAAAAAGGTTGACGTTTGTGTTACTTGTGGTGGTCCACACGCTTACTACAATTGTACTGCCACCGATGGCAATCCATTTGAAGTTAATGCGATAGTCGGTAGTTCTAATCAAGGGGGTAACCAATACCGTCCTCAAATGGAGCCAAATTACCGTGCTAACAATCAAAGTGGTCCACCCGGTTTTTCTCAACCCAATAATCCAAATCGATTCAATCAAAATCAACAACAAAGAAACCCGAATGTTCAAAACCAATTTCAGGCCCCTATGAACCAATTTCCACATCAAGGGGGAAATTACAATCAAGGTTCTCAAAATCAAGGAAACTTGAAAGAAACCAAGGTTATGGTAATTTCAATCAAGGAAACAATTTTCATGGTAATCAAAACCATGGAAATTTTCAAAATCAAGGTTTCAATCAAAACAACCGAGCTCAAAATTTTTCTCATCAAAACCAAGCCGTTGTTTAAATTCAATCATCAACCGATGAGTTATTGAAGCAATTTATGAAAGCTCAAGAAGAAACAAACAGGTTGTTGATCGGTCAAATTTCTGAACTAAAGAAGTCTTTAAATGATCGACCTTCAGGATCAGGAACGCTACCAAGCAACACGATCGCCAACCCGAAGGGCGAAGTAAAGGCGATCACAACCCGTAGTGGTGTTTCTTATGATGGACCCGCGATTCCCACTACCTCATCTACCTCTCCTCCTGAGGTAGTGGAACGTGAACCTGAGGCGACAAAGGACAAGGTGCAATCCTCAAGCCCACGAAGTACCGCACACGTCCAACCTTCGGTCGTCCAAACGTCAATTCCCGAGTTTGTTTTTCCAAAGAGCATTTCTAAGCCTTCAATTCCATATCCTTCGAGGCTTAATGATCAAAAACTCCGTGATAAAACTGATATCCAAATGAAGAAGTTTCTTGAAATCTTTCAAAAACTACACTTCGACATTAGTTTTGCGGATGCTCTTCTTTACATGCCGAAATTTGCTTCCACATTCAAGAATCTCATTAGCAATAAAGAAAAATTGCTTGAACTTGCTGAAACACCGATTAATGCTCAATGTTCAGCAGTCCTTCTCAAAGAGCTTCCCGAGAAGCTTGAAGATTCTGGAAAATTTCTCATTCCTTGTTCTTTGAAAGATGATCAAGAGGTTTCTAATGGTCTAGCCGATTCAGGGGCTAGCATAAACCTCATGCCTTTGTCAATATATGAACAACTTGGAATAGGAACACTCAAACCGACTCATATGACCTTAGAGTTAGCTAATCGCTCTATTACTCACCCAGTCGGTATAGCTGAAGATGTATTTGTTCGTGTGAATACGTTTATCTTCCCAGCCGACTTTGTGGTGGTTGATTATGAAGCTGACCTGAGAGTTCCTCTCATCCTAGGGAGACCATTTTTGCGTACGGCAAAAGCCCTAGTTGATCATTATGAGAATACTTTGACCTTGAGGATTGATAATGAAAAAATGATTTTTTACACCGATGCTTCCAAGCATAAGAAACATTCGGTTAAAAGCATCGATGTTATCGATTTCTCCTCCAATAGTCATTTCCCTAAATCCAAAGAACATAGTAGTGGCAGTACCACTTCTAATGTTGACTTTCTTCTTGAGGAGTTCGCCGATGAACTCGCTCACATTGATCCACTTCCATCGGGAAGTGACGATGATATCTTTGATTTTGAATCCGATCTCAAAGAAATTGAAAGTCTTTTGTATCATGATCCATCACTTGACCCTAACTCCGACTTTAGTGATTCTCAAAGTGATGATGATCTCTTAGACTTTCAAGCCAATCAAAATGAATGGAAAAATCTTTTGTATGGAGAATCTTGTGATGACGAAACATTTGATAATAAGAAACCAAAAATGGAAAATGTAACTGATGAACCGTCAATTGTTTCTCATGATTTCTCCCTTTTAGAGGGTGATTCACTCTCCCCTTCCGAGTCTTCCATTGAGCATCATTTTTTTGTGAAAACAAAGTATTCAATCCCGGAATACTCGATGATGTAAAAACTCCTTTTACACTGAAAAAGACTCCCGATAAGAATTTCAAGTTACAAATCTCATCCGAGAAACTTTTAATTCTGGAGAAAAGTGAATCCCCTCTATTCTTCCTCAACAATGATCTCACTCATGATTATGTTGATCATGACCCGGGGGAGATGTATTTTATCATGAGAAATGTCTTAATGATGAATTCACCCTCCCTCCCGGGATTTCTATGAGCTTACATGTTAAAATTCCAATCTCGCAAAGAAAGCTCAAGTTCAAGAACAAAAATTCCAATGTCTTTGTTCCCCTCATCACATTTTGTGTGATCTCTCTTCTTTCTCATTCCTTCGGGAGTGAGAACACTATCTTTGACCCCGGTATTCTTTCCACTAGTTTTTACCATTTGAATACCGGCGGTAATCTCATCGGAGTGGAACTTTCTCGTGCTTCATATGTTTATCCAAATATCTTGAATGAAAGTCCGATGGAGATTGTTTCTTCCACATCTTGCTTCCCCATAGACCAATGAATTCGGGGATCGAGTCAAGCTAGCGACTCGATAAACAAAAACAGTAGCAACAAAGTGGGTTTTCACCCGTGTCTCTGATTTCCTTCTACTTTCTAACACCCTAATGTGGGGGAGTGGCCACCCCCTGCAGCTATTTGCAATGTATATATTCTCACTTCAAAAAAAAAAAAAAAAATGTGTGTTTGTATAAATAAAGTGAAAAATGAAAAATGACGTTCTCACAATTAGCTTCTAATATTATCTTCTTTCGTTCAAAAATTCGGCATAATAGTCGGGACTTTGAATATTGAGGACAATATTCAATTCTAAGTGTGTGGTGGGGGGGGGGGGGGGAATTCTAGCGAATTTTATCAAATTATACCGTCTAGTACCCCCGTTTTTGGCCAAAATTTAAAAAAAAAATTCACTTTATTTCAAAAAAAAATTTGGTTATCAATCCGCCGTGTCTAAACGAAAAAAGGATTGGCTAATCCAGGAGCAAACGGCTCTTGGTAAAGATAGCTCAAACCCGTTGATGGCTTACAATTTGCCCAAAATTGTATGGTACCTCAACTCGCCATATCCTCAATAGTAAATGAGTTGGCTAGCCCGCAAGATTATGGCTTGTGGTAAAGGCAGTGGAAAAACCATAATTGGTAATCAATTCACCAAGATGTTGACTGTTCCATCAAGAGTTGGCTAGTCCAGAAGCAAACGGCTTCTGGTAAAGACAAATCAAAACCGTTGAAAGCTGGTGGTTTGCTAAAAATCATATGGTTATCGAATGGACCATAATTCTTATTTGAACCGAAACATTCGGCTACTCCAGAAGTGATGGATTTTGGTAAAGAGACTTCAAATCCATTAATTTTTCTTAAAAAGATTGCTAGGGACTAGCAATAGTTTAGTGTGGGGGATTGATGAGTGTGTAAATACTCATCATTTTTAGTCAAATCTGAACTGCAAAACGTTTAAAAACACTCAAAAACGCACAAGAATACGAAGAAAATCCCAAAGATCGTGTTTTATATGTTTCTGATGCAAAACGAGTGAAAACAAATGAAAAACGAATAAAATTTGCATAATTGGCAGTTTCAGTCCCCCAACTTTCAAAGTTTGACAAAACTAGTCCCTGAGCCTTTATTTTAAAGAAAAGTCAACCCAAACTCTTTAAAATTCAAATGATAACACAAATGATCTTTGGGTGAAAACTTTTGGAAAATTACACATTTGGTCCCTGTACTTTGGCAAATTGGCAGTTTTGGTCCCTGGTGTTTCAAATTTGGAAAATTGTGTTTTTGGTCCTTTGGTTTATCTAACTTGACAGGATTGACCCTTGGTTGAAGTTTGAAAGATGTACAATAATGGTCCTTGGATTTTAAGCAAAGTGCATAAGTAGTCCTTATGTTTTGCAATTTTAACCAAACGGACCTCGTGATACAAACCCACCCTATTGATGAGTGCTCAAACACTTATCATTTTTGGTCAAATTTGAACTGCAAAATATACAAAAACACTCAGAAATGCAACAAAATACTGAAAATATTTCAAAATTGTGTTTTATATGTTTTAGATGCAAAATGAGTAAAAACAGATGAAAAACGTATAAAGTTTGCATAATTGGCAGTTTCAGTCCCCCAACTTTCAAAATTTGGCAAAAATAGTCCCTGAGCAAATATTTTAAAAGAAAAGTCACCAAAGGTCCTTTTGAAATCATAAATTGTCATATTTAGTCCTTTGGTGAAAAAGTTAAAAAGTTTTGGAAATTTACAGTTTCAGTCCCTAAACTTCATAAATTGGCAAATTTGGTCCCTGGTGGGATATTTTTGAATAAAGAGTGAATTTTGGTCCTTGGGGAATCACATGTTGGCAAGATAGGTCCTTGGATGAAAGGTTTGGAGAAATGTCATGTTTGGTCCCTGGAGTTTGGCAATTTGGCAATTTTCGTCCTTGGATATTTTAAAAAAATGGAAAATTGCAATAATGGTCCTTGAATTATGGAAGCTTGGCAGGAAAGGACTTTCAAACAAGTTGGGAAGAATTACAATTTCAGTCCCTTGATTTTCAGAATATACATGAATGGTCCTTGTATTTATAAACCTACCAAATGGACCCTTTTTATTATCATAAACCATAAACCAAACTAATCCTAATCCAATACCCAGCCTGATCCAAATAAAAACCCCTGGCCCAACCAAACAACTGGCCCAATCCTATTTTTAAATAAAAACCTCCACCCCGTCCCTTTTGAATATTACCCCAGGTCAACGGCCCTTTGACCGACCCTTCCCCCTCACCACTTGGTCTGCTAACTCCCTTCCACACTCAACCTCCCTCCTCCTCTGCTCCTCTTCCCATACCATGTTCCCCTCCACCAACACTACAAACCAAAACCTCATTAAATGCTCCTAAAAATCCTCAAGATATCTGCCTAGTTTCTTGTACACGTTTTGGCGCCAAAACTGAATAGAAGGCCAGGATCAAAGCCAATCATCCAATCGTAAAAATTACAAGTGGGAAAGCATGTGGGACCCACACTGGTCTATATTAATCAAGAAAAGAAGAAGGAGAGAAGGCAGTGAAGGTAGTAGTAGTTATAGCTTAGTTTAGCTTGTAGCTTTTAGCATAATTTTACTTCCAGTTGTAAAAATCTAGATTTTAATTGTACCCTCAAGTGTTTTTAGTACATTTCCAAGTCAGTTGGAATAACAATGTTTATGTTCTCAGTCATTTTCAGTTTACGTTAATTTTTCCTTAAAAATCTCAAATTTATTTGAAGTTGTTAATGTTGTTAGTTCATGGTTGTTTAAGCTCACCTCAGCCACTAACAAGCTCTTATAAGCTTTTAATACTTTAAAATCAGTTTCAGCTTAAAAAAACTCAAAAATACAAAAAAATAGAGAAAAAAAAAATCAAAAATTCAGTGAAAGAATGAAGAGAAGCTAAGGAACCTGTGGAATTTGGATTTGCATGGTTGTAGAGTCTCATGGGAGACATTAGGGTGTGTTCTATTGGCCCATGTACCACTTTCTCAGCTGAATTTCTATTTGTAAGCTTTTTTTTTTTTATCAATTTTTGCAATTTACTGTTTCAATGTTTGATTTACTTAAATCTTTGTGTTTTCCTGTTTATGTGTTGTTGTTAAGTTAATATATGGCTTAATATAGGTTGCTTATTAATTAGATTTCATTGTTGCTAAAAATTGACATTTCACTGTGTAAATTACAAAATTGACATCTTTGTGTTTTGTGCTTGTGTTATTGATGCTTTATGCTTCTATGATCTCATTTAACCATATTAGAACTTTTGTAATCAGTTTCATAGGCAGATTCATTGAAACTTTTGATAATCACTTGACAAGTGAAGTTTAAGGGTGTGTTTGAATTTGCTGATTTGGCCTAGTCATAGGTTGAAAGTGTTGTTACTTTTAGTTCATACAGTCTCACATAGGTGCTTTTAGGTTAGATTAGTCATAAAATACAAAGGTTAGTTTGCAAGAAGTCAAATTCACCCTTAATCCCCATAATCAGTTATCTGTTAGGACTAGGGGGACTCATAAGCTTCAATCTAGCTTAGAATGTGTTTAGGATGCCTCATTTAGGTTTATTTAAGATTAACATAACACATTTCATCAATTATGATCACCCAAATCTCATGAAAGTCAACCTGTGTCATTTTTACAAAAAGTCAAAGTTTCCATAGGCAGAAAATCTCAAAAGTTCAAAGAATTTTATAGAATTTTGTGACTTGATTCAGGGGTTGAAACTTGTTCCTAATCATAAACCCCAGCTAATCTATTGAGTCCCATTGTTCCCTTATTTTTTTGAATTTTTCACTGGGCCCCACCTTCACCCAAAGTCACCTGCAGGGGAGGGATAACCCACTGCTACAGCAGACCCTCAGTCACCACACCACTTTGGTGGTTTACTCTGGCCACCACTGTGGGTCCCACAGCCCCCCCTTGGGTTCTTTGAACTCACCAGCTGGCCCCCAATCCATTTCAAGCAAGCTCCTGAGCTTAGGCTCCCTGGGACCCACCTTAATCCTCCCACAAAACTTGTCCCATTTTCAGTGTTTAAACAAGTAATCAAGTGCTTAATTAGTGCTTATGGGCTTATCCTTTGAGCTTATTTGTGGAACTCTTACTTAAACATGTCCAAACAACTCTTCTGAACCAGATTCCACCCTTGTTGACCCCACATAAGCTCATTTGAGCTTATTCCTTGGTTTGGTCAACCAAAGTCAACTGTGCAAGCTTTTAAGCTTGCACTTGGCTTATTTTCAAGTTCTAAAAAAGTTGTTTTTGTAAAAGTTTAATGTTTTTAGGTATAAAATAGGTTTGTAAAAGAAAAATCCAGAAAAACCAATTTAATTTCAAGTGATAGTTTCTATTTAATGTGATTTAAATTTTTAATTTTCCTTTTTAGATTTTTGTTAAGCACTTAGCATTTTTATATTTTTCTTAAATTCCTTTTATGATAAAGTAATTTCAGTAATTTTTCTAGATTTTAATTTTGTCATTTAGTATTAATTAGATTTAATATTAGTTTTATTAATAATTAATTAATATTCAATTTTTTAAATAGCAAAATTAGTTTTTATAAAGTAACTGTTAAAAATCGTTTAAGCCCTATCTAGGATCTAGTAACAATGATTTGCACAGCGGAATAAGAACATAAGAATCAAAGTTACTTCAAGGTTTTCTTTATTATAAATAAAATAAAACTACTACAACTAAACTACTACTACACGCTCTATGCGTTTTCTAGACTCTCATTGGAGAGACTAGCTATGAATGATATCAGTGAGTAACCTAGACGCCTACCCTCTTTATATAATAGAGGGAGGTTAGAAACCCTAGCTTACTAATAAAGCTAACTATTACATATTAGGCCCTTATTGTTTCTTCTTTCTTCATTCTTGCTTGTAGGTTTTGTAATCTTCAAATCTGTAATTCCCAACAATCTTCCCCTATTTGATATTACAAAACAATCTGCATGAAGAAACAATGCTAAAAATGTCATCACAAATAATAAGCTGCACATCATAACTCTTCTTCCCCTTTTTGTAATAATCCAATAGGGGTCTTGTGCAACTCGTAAACACTTCCCCTCAAGTGATGCATGTAGATGGTTACATATTTTTGAACAATAAGCTTCCCCTTAAAAATATACTAACCATCTGCTTGAATCATGAACTCAGTAGCATAGATCATCTCGTCCTTCAGGGAAAAGGACATCATAAAATGTCTTTGGATAATTCTTGTAGTCAATATATGCATGGCGATTCATGCAATGGCCGATAGTCTCAGTGAGCGCAAATGGATCAACCAGAAACCACTCAATGCTTATGATTATCTAATTTTGTGTAATCATATCATGAACTGTATGGTATCATATGCCCCCCAAAATATTTGTAAAGCGCATGTAACTGTTCCAATCAAGAATTATACCACGGACTGAATCTCTAAAACGAACCATACACATCTTCATTGTTCAAAATCCAAGGGCGTCTTTGGACCTAAAATATCAAATATATCGAAAGCAAAAAAATAATAATAAATATCTTTTTTTTAATAAGCAGAATCTGAGCAGCAGGAACTGGTCAGCAGTAACCGATCAGCAGGAACGAACATCAGCAGTAACGAGAAATCACATCAGTAGAAACATGATAGAGTACCAGCAGTAACGAAAGGCATCAGCAGGAATAAAATTCCAATGGCAGCAGAATCAAAATTTCTTTTTCTCCATTTATGTGTACGAGGTTGTGTTTGTAGACAGCGACAACACAATCAATTCAATAAATAAAGCATACACTCTCGAAAACAAACAATAGCAACATCACTTTATCAATATACGAGATTATGACATAGAACCAGAAACCAAAAAGCGAATCTTGTACCGCATTGATTCCACCTATCGATGCTCCAATCAGATATAGACCAAAATTATAATCATATGCCATTACATGCCACGAGACAAACTTAAAATATTACCACTGATCGAGACACTCCAACCATGTAAAACCAGATCACGACAACCTTCATCCCCACTTTATCAAAACTCTAATCACGTGATCAATTAATATTAAACAGTAACCTTGTTCTTTGTATTCCCTTTATTGCTCCACATTCTCGTAACCCTTGTTACGAATTAAATCGAAACACCAATTTTCAACTTCTTTGTTGAATCTGCTTGCTTCGAACAACTTTTACCAGATTTGCTTCAACTCGATTTCATTCGACTGCCTGCTCCTTCAATGACATGAAAACCTTGTATAAACCCTAGATATCAAGAGCCCATTGCTCTGATGCCAATTGATGAAACAAAGACCTTGATAGATCTTGTGAGCACTCTAGAATCGTTAGTTATGTTAATGTAATCACCAACACACTAATAGATAATCTCTGTAACTTGTATTTTAAAGCGGAAACAAACACAAGTTTAATACTAAGAACTGTTGATCCTCTATGGATCTTTTAATAACAATGAAAGTGTTTTCTAAAAACGTAATTCAATACATAATCGTGTGTTCCTTTTATACACAAGGAACCCTAAACCGTTTTCCAAGAAACGTATATTCTAAAACTACTAAAAGATATGCATTATCACTTCCTAAATAAACTCATGCATATCCAAACTATATTACATAAAATACGGAATATCTATATTCACAGGAACTAACAAAGCTGAAACTAGACTTCAGCAGATACACTGCTTCAGCATGAACCAACTCTTCAGCAGTAACCATCAGCAGAATTCTTGCTTAGCAGAATTCCCAACAGTAACTCCTAGTTTTTATATTTTTCCTAGCTTTTATATGTTATAAAACATTTTTAGGAATTTTTCTAGAATTATTACTGTTCATCTTGTAATATTTAGAATTTAATTAGTTTAATTAGATATTAATTAATATTTAATATAATAATTAGTAAAATAGTGTAAAAATATTTAAAACAAACTTTTTATAATTTTTTAAGATTCCTGTGATGGTTAATTAGATTTATAAATTTTTTCTTAATTTTCTAAGTCTTTTTAGTATTTTTAATAATTTAAATTAGTCCACTGGGCATGTCTTATTCAGTTAAGCGTGCCTAGTGGAGAGTAGTACCGGTTTGGGTGACCAAACCGGGAAGTCCTCCCTTGTTGACCACTGCCCTGTCGGTACGATTTCAAAGTCCTTCAATGAAGGTTTCAACCCACAAGGGTTCGAATCTGGAGAAGGCAGGGTTTACTTCAATTTAAGTGCCGTGCCTTCGGGCGGCTTAAGTTGAAGGTTTTCCCCCCATCGGGTTTCAAATTGGACTTGGATTTCCCAAATGAAAGTCAATTTTCGAAAAAAAGGTAATTAATATTTAATTAGTAATTAATTAATATAAAAATCCAAAAAAAAGACAAAAAGATATATTTTTAATTTTAAAATTTGTTTTTAGTTATTTTATAATTTTAGAAATTTAATTTTCACTTTTCTAGTATTAAAATAATATTATATTGTATTTAAGTCATTTAAATATTAATAATTAATATTAAATAGTATTTAATTAATATTAAATAAGTAATTAGTGTAAAAATTCATTTTAATTTTCTAAAAATTTTCTTTTATCCTTTAGTTTGTAAAAAAGTCATTTTCACCCCCTAGGGGTTTTCAGATTTCACTTTTCACTTTTTATTTTGTACGTTTATGTTATTTAAACTAAACGTACGCGTTTTTAGGTTTTAAACGTTTCTGGTTTTTCCAACTTTCCAGTCTTGTTCATATAGCTTATTTAAGCTATTTCCTTGTAGATTCCTTAGTTCATATCAATCACAAACCCTTTTTTTTCCAAATTCACCCGATCACAAACCCGTTTGATAGCAATTCACACCTCGTCGGGACATAACGACCCGGGGAAACCCTATACTTCCACGGAGATTGACTCTAGGCAGTTTGACCTTGTTTGACCACATCCGTGGTTGACTTTAGTTGACTGCTTTTGCCTCAATCAAAATTTGGCGCCGCTGCCGGGGAGGTTGTGCGCGTTATTGTAAACGGTTTTGCGTATTAGTGAACATGGATATACATCCATTGTATATTTACCACCCTTGTTCATATTATCTTCTTATTTTCATATAAAAACAAAACTGTTCCCGAAAACATTTTAAAATCAGTTTTCAACGAACACAAAAAGCACAAACATTTTCTTTCTTATTTGTACAAAATGTTTATCCAAAAATCCAAAAATATTCATCTTTACCCTCCTACCCTTTTGATTCTTCATTCCTTACCCTCCCAAACCTTTTGATTCTTTCTATGTCTCATCCACACCTTCTGAATTTCCAATGGTGTGGTAGTTCTTATAATGGTGGTAATTGCCCCGGTTGTGGCATGGTAGAGTCAGGAAACGGGTCTGTCTATAACCAAGATCCCTATTCCTACCATGACACAACTGATTTATTCCACCAGCTACCACACCATGAGACTCAGCAGTTTTACTGTTGTGAGTACTGTGGTGCTTCACACTACAGTTCTGATTGTCAATCGGGAAACACACTTGTCTATGAGCAGTTTCCTGATAACGATTATAACTCTAGCACATACGACTCACAGCCACAACAGTTTTACTGTTGTGATTACTGTGGAGGTCCACACTTCAGCTCCGATTGTCAAACGAGCTCCGATTGTCAAACAAGGAATCCATTTCCTTGTAACAATTTTGACACATCGTATTATGATCCACCTTCACCTCAGTCAATTCCTCAAAGTCTTCTCCTTGATCTTTTGGATTTAGTGAAAGATTTGAACGGAATAACACATACCCCAGATAATCCAAAACAAAAATCGATGGAAGAATTGTTAGCTGAAGAACATGCTGCTAAAATAAATTCCCAAAATGCCTATGAAAAATCTATTAGGGAATCAATTAAAAAAGAAAAAGCAGCCAGATCTAGCTCTCGATTCTGTTTCATTCCTGATGATAGTGATGATGAAGATACACTTGATATTCTTCAATTTTATAAAGATTCATCAGATGAGACTCCATCAGTTGAGATTCCATCTCAATCTGCTGTTATCACACCCGACGTTCCCACTCACTCTTTGATCATGGGGGACGAGCATCTTGACACTGTTCCTGAAAAGGAATTGGATGAATTCATAAAGTCTAGTGTTGAGAACCTTGTCCCAATCCCAAGAGAGTCACATGGAATTCTTGATCATATATGTGATATCCCTCCTCCTCTATTCTTCCCAACTGATCATGTTGAGATGTTATCCGATTCTACTGATAACGATTCGTTATCTTATGGAGACATCGTTTTTATGGAAGAATTACCTTCTGAGCTAGCTAGCTTAGAAGAAGAGAATGATGAGATTGACACTGAAATCAAGGATGAAGCACTTCGTGCAACATTATTGAATGTCAATCTCCTCATTTCTAAAATCGAGGCTTTCAAAGAGAAACCTATTTCATCTCCTATCCCCATAAAGGATAGTGACAGTTTCTCCGATGATCCTATTCCGGAGTTTGCAGCCTTTACTTTTGATCATATGGGAGAGAAGATTAGTGGCAGTACCACTTCTCATTCTCAAATTTCTCTCCCCGTGTATGATTCATTTACCTTCGAGGAGTTCTCCGGTGAACTCACTCATATCATATCTCCACCGGAGTATGATAACTTTCACTTTGATCTAGACAAAGATAATCTTTGTGTTCCGGAGGGAAATATTCTCAACCTTGAGAATTTGATTGATATCAAAATCCCAACCCTCCCACCCATAATATGTCTAGATCATACGAGCTTAAATGATGAGATTCATGATACACCAATTATGGATTCTCTTTCTGATGATGATGACTTTATCTTGATTGTCATCAAGATCTTTCTACCCTTCTTCACCTACCGGGTGACTTCTCCTATTCTTCATTCCTTCGGGAATGAAGACACTATTTTTGACCCCGGCATTTTCATTTACCATTATCTTGAGCCGGGAATTTATCTCATCGGTGTGGAACTTTCACGTGCTTCAAATGTTTGTCCAAACATCTTGAATGAATGTCCGATGGAGATTATCTTTTCCACATCATGCTTCCCCAAGGACCAATGAATTCGGGGTCGAGTCAAGCTAGCGAATCGGTAAACAAAAAAAGTAGCATGCTTATAGGGTTTTCACCCTAAGTGTGGGGGAGTTACCCCTACTATGGTTACAAATAAAGTGAAAAACAAAATTGTGTTTCCACATTTAGCTTGTAATGTTGCCCTTTTACGTTCAAAGAGTCGGCATAATAGCCGGGACTTTGAATATTGAGGACAATATTTATTCTAAGTGTGGGGGGTATTCTAGCGAATTTTATCACATTTTACTATCTAGTACCCCCGTTTTTGGCCAAAATTTCAAAAATTTTAAATTTTTTTCACTTGTGCTTCAAAATTTTTGTGGTTATCAGTCCACCATGTCTAAACGACAACAGGATTGGCTAATCCAGGAGCAAACGGCTCTTGGTAAAGATACATCAAATCTGTTGATGGCTTGCAATTTGCCCAAAATTGTATGGTATATCAACTCGCCATATCCTAAAAAGTGAATGAGTTGGCTAGCCCGCAAGATTATGGCTTGTTGATGAGGCGAAAAATGAACCACTTTTAGGGGGTCATTTAAGCCCGAAATTTAATTTATTTGATCAAATATTGCCCTAAATCGTTCCTTTTGTGATTTTAGGTACTTTGGGAGTGAAATCTGGAAAAGGAAGCAATTCGGACGTTTTTGGAGCATAAAAGTGGAGAAAACGCCAAAGACTTAATTTTCCATGCTGGGAACAGTGTGTGACGGCGTCAAGAGCATTTTCCTGACGGCGTCAAGAGTAAATATCATGACGGCCCAGTACAGAAATGAAGGCGTCACAAGGTAGAGCGTCAAGAGTTAAATGTGTGACGGCCTGGAAAAGTATATAACATGACGGTGTCAAATGTAGATCAAGGCAGTCCGAGGATTCTTTTGGCGGCGAGATGACGGCGTCACAAGATTGTTCTTGACGCCGTCAGCCTCTATTTTCTATATATAGTTTTCTAATTTTCATTCATTAGGAGGAACAAGTTTGGAGAAACCCTAAGGCCGAACCATATACGAATTTTACAAGTTTTTCAAGGGTTTTCAGCCCTTGGATGCTTACATGTGCTATTGAGATAAATGTTCTTTTAATTCAATCAATATGTCTATGTGTTGGTTGTCTATATCTTGTGCTTGTCTTGATTCCACCATGCTAGGCTAGATTTATCTTGTGTTTGCTTAGATCTAATGAAACCTAGATGTTGATTATGTGTTGATTACTTGTTTATGGTTGTATTGGATGAATGATTTCAATGTTAGGTGATTCGCCTTAAACAGTCAACCTAGTTTACCAGGTGATGGTCAACCAAGTCAAACATCTAAGGCAAATGCTTCCGTGGAATACAGTGTTTCCCCGTGTCGTAATGTCCCAACGAGGTGTGCGATGGTTTATTAAAAACGAATCTGTGATCGAGTGAATGTGAACAGGAAAGGTATAAGTGTGTGTGTGTGAGTGATTACACTAGGGTTTTATAAAACAAAATAACTTAAATAAACTATTTGAACTGTTACGTGAAACCTAGATATCTAAAACGTATAAACGTAAACTAAATTAAAAATCAGACGCGACTGCGTACTGAGAAAAAGGTGAGTTTTAAGAAAAATAAACTACAGGGGTTAAAAATGAAAATTCCATAAACTTAAACTAAAAATAAAATTAAATTAAAAAGAAAACTATTTTTTTAGATTATTTTATTATTTATTATTAATTATTTAATTAAAAACTATTTAACTATTTAATTAAAACTAATTTAATTTAAACTAAAAATGATAAACATTACAAATTAAACTAAAAATTTATAAAAATAATTTCTAAAACTTAAAATGAACTTGAAGAAAGTATAAAAATTAAAAATAAATATTTTTGTCTTTTTATGGATTTTTTTATTAATTAGAAACTAATTATCTTAATTAAACTATTTAAATTAATTTAAATTATTAATAATACTAAAATAACTTAGAAAATTATGAAAAAATTTATAAAACTATTTTATAACATTTAAAAGCTAGGAAAAATATAAAAACTAGGTATTGCTTTATAAAAACTAATTATGCTATTTAAAACTTATTTATTGATTAATTATTAATAAAACTCTTTTTAATTCTAATAAATACTAAATTATAAAATAAAAATCTGAGAAAATTATTAAAAATACTTTAACCTAAAAGGAAATTAATAAAAATATAAAAACACAACTTTCTTAATAAAAATCTAAAAATGAAAATGGAAATTAAAATATATTAAATAGAAACTATCACTTATTTTTATATTGTCTTTTCTTGATTTTTCTTTTACAAAACTAAATTATACCTAAAAACAGACAACTTTTGTAAAAACAACTATTTTATAAGCTAATAATAAGCTCTGTGGAAGCTTATTACATCCACAGTTGACTATGTTTGACCAAAGTAGCAAATAAGCTCAAACTGACTTGTGTGGGACCCACTATGGTAAAATCTAGTTCAGCTAAGTTAAGTAAACAAGTTTAAGCTAAAAATTGCAAGTGAGGACCACTGGATAAGCCAATAAGCCACAATAAGCTTTTGCTTATTGGTTTTCTGAGACAGATTATGGGACAAAGTTCAATGGCAAATCTAAGTGAGGTCCATAGGGTTTCAGGTCAAACTAGTGGTCAATTTAGGATCCCTGGTAGGAGGGGGGTTGTAAGGAACTAAGTTAGAGGTATGGGGCCCACTGAGGTAGCCAGAAATCACCACCAAAGTGGTGGTGATGAACTGACTCAGCTGGTGCAGAGGAATGGGTCTTCCCTGCAAGTGTTTTTAGCCTAAGGTGGGGCCCAGTAGAAAAATCCTAAAAATATAAAACTTGTGGGATCTAAAAGTTGAGCTGGTAGACTACTAAACCTCAAAAGCTCTCAGCCTAAATCTCACCACAAAAATCTATAAAAATCCCATAAGCTGAAACTGTTATAATAAGCTAATGTAAGACTAGAATAAGCTACATGAATCACTTATGAGCTATTGTGATTGATTTTAAGACCCAAATCCCTCACAGTTAACTGTGAGGGGAATTTTTCTATGATATTGACTTTTTAGTGTTGAAATGACCAAACAAATGACTCAATTAACTAAACCTATCCTACTGTATTCTAAGTATACTAAAAACACAACAAGAAATTACCAAGAACACAGAGTAATCAGCAATGCCAAACACCCCTTTAACTATATCAATTTATGATTTTCAAGGCTAACAGTGAATTTAAGCCACAACACTGATTCCTAACACTATTTTATGATTATTTAAGAACAACTAAGCATAAATCAACCATGCCACAAGCATAATACACAGGTTTGTCAAGATTGAGTATTACACTGTGAGGTTCAAAATTTAGCAACTCATAATCTAGTGAACAAGCAAGCAATATTAACCTCTGTTTATAATTAACAATAACAACTAACTAGAAAAGCATAAAGATCAAAGCATAAAGGATACAAGAACAATGAAATGCAAAAATTAGTAAAAAGCTTACAGTTGATTCAAGCCTGAGATAGAATGAACCAGGGACCAATTCTTACCCTAACAACCTCCCACAAGGTTACTAAGACCAGAGCAATCCATTATTCACCATGTCCAATGCTCAATTTTCAACACCACTAATTTTTTATTTATTTTTCTATATTCTTTGTATTTTTTAGTATTTTTGGAATTATAAACTAAACTTGATTTTAAGGTTTCTCAAAGCTTATAAAAGCTTTGTCAGAGCTTATATGAACTAGTTGAATCCTTATAACCAACTAAAAACAAGATCAAGTAACTTTGAGAATTATTTGAAAATTGAAAGCTGCAATACTGAGATATGAACTGAAAACTTGAAATTGAGATTAAATAAAGTTTAAATTACATTAATATAACAGAATACAAGCTTTTTAATCCAAAGATTACAACTAGATTGGATTCTATATTAACTACGATTAAACTACTCCTACAATACACTAATAATTCTTCCACACTGCTTCTCTTTTCTTTATAGGAGTCTTTTAGGGTTCCTTGGGTCTTTTTGACACTATCCCATCAATCCCCAGCCGTTGATATGGTCTAAACAATCCAAGCCGTTAAAAATTGTAACTTGGCGCCAAAGTCTCCACAGGGTAACGTGGAGGGTTTTACGGGCATTAAATGGGTTTGGGAGGTTGTGTGAGGTGGAGAGACAGGCGGGAGATTGTTTGGAGGCCAAGTTGTTGTGAAACCAGAGAGGTGGAAGTGGTTTTGGTGGTTTGTGGTGAGGGGTGGTAATGGAGGGAAAGTGGTAAAGGGGTGGTGGTGTTTGACTTGGGCGTTGACCCGGTTTAATAACTAAGGGTGGACTAGGCTAGTAGGGAGTTGGGCCTAGGAAGGTGGGTGGGCTGTTGGTGTGTTTGGATTAGATTTGCTTTTGGGTATATAATATAAAGGGCCCGTTTGGTTTTATTTCACACAAGGACCAAATTTGTAAATTGCTGAAAATCCAAGGACTGAACATGCAACTTTACCAAAGTATTTCAAAGGGCTATTCTTGCTAAGTGTGAATAGTACAAGGGTAGCATTTGATAGTTTTCCAATTTTTAATACCCGGGGACCTTTTCTGTCAATTCACCAAACTTCAGGGACCAATTATGCAATTTCACCAAACTTCACACCAAGGACCATTCCTGCAAAATATTATTAGTACAAGGACCAAAATTGATTTTTCTCAAAGTTTTTACATCCCAGGGACCATTTATGTCAATTTCCAAAGTATAGGGACTAAACTTGTAATTTTGTGAAACTTTGCACCAAAGGACTAAATATGTAACTTTATGATTTAAAAGGTCCTTTGATGACTTTTTCAAGTTTTAAGAATAACCAGGGACGAGTTTTGACAAATTTTGAAACTTGAGGGACTGAAACTGCCAATTATGCAAACTTTGTTCGTTTTTCATCTGTTTTTGCATATTTTGCATTTGAAACATATAAAACACACTTCTAAGATATTTTAAGTATTTTGATGCATATTTGAGTATTTTTGTATGTTTTGACAGTTCAGATTGGTATAAAATGATGAGTATTTAGACACTCATCAATCCCCCACACTAAACTATTGCTAGTCCCTAGCAATCTTTTGAGAAAAACTTAATGGATTTGAAAAACTCTTTACCAAAAGCCATCACTTCTGGAGTAGCCAGATGTAAGAACTGTGGTACATCTGATAACCGTGGGATTTTGAGCAAATCATCAGCTGTCAACGGATTTGATTAGTCTTTACCAAAAGCCGTTTACTTCTGGACTAGCCAACTCTTGATGGAATAGTCAACATCTTGGTGAGCTGATTACCAATTATGGATTTTCCATTGCCTTTACCACAAGCCATAATCTTGCGGGCTAGCCAACTCATTCGCTTTTTAGGATATGGCGAGTTGAGGTACCATACAATTTTTGGCAAATTGCAAGCCATCAACGGTTTTGAGTTATCTTTACCAAGAACCGTTTGCTCCTGGATTAGCCAATCCTTATGTGGGTTAGACATAGCGGACTGATAACCATTTATTGAGTTCTAAGTGAGAATTTTTTTTTAAAATTTGGGCTAAAATGGGGGTTCTTGATGGAACATGTGTTTAAATTCGTTAGAATAACGAATCTCCCCCCACACTTAGAACTGAATATTGTCCTCAATATTCAAAGTACCGGGTGTTAAACCAACACTTAGAACGTAAGAAGAAAATACTCCATAGCCTTTATTTAAGTTTATATACATTTTTTTTTGAATTTTATTTTTATGGATATATACATATATACAACATGTGGGTTAGTATTTCCCCCACACTTAGGGTGAAAACCCTAAGTAAATGCTACTGTTTTTATTTACCGAGTCGCTAGCTTGACTCGACCCCGAATTCATTTGTCCATGGGGAAGCATGATGTGGAAGAGACAATCTACATCGGACTTTCATTCAAGATGTTTGGATAAACATTTGAAGCACGTGAAAGTTCCACACCGATGAGATAAGTACCCGACTCATAATTTATAAATGAGAATGCCGGGGTCAAAGATAATGTCCTCACTCCCGAAAGAGTGAAGAACAGGATAAGCCACGGGATATATGAAGAAAAGAAAGAAAGTCATGATGAAAATCATAACTAACTCCTCATCTTCAATAGGAGAATTCATTGTTTCATGAATCTCCTCTTTTAAGATTGTTTGATCAAGACATATTATGGGTATGTCTAGATCAAAATAAAAGTTATCATACTCCGGTGGAGATATGATATGAGTGAGTTCACAGGAGAACTCCTCAAAAGTGAATGATTCGTATTCGGGATTGATTTGAGTGAATTCACTGGGGAACTCCTCAAAAGTAAATGATTCATAAACGGGAAGAGAATTATAAGAATGAGAAGTGGTGATACCACTTATCTTCTCTCCCGTTTGATCAAAATGGAACGTTTGCAATTCCGGAATAGAATCATTGATCAAAAGCTCACTATCCTCAACGGGGATAGGAGATGAAATAGGCTTTTCATTAAAAGCCTCGACTCTAGAAATGAGAAGATTAGCATTTAATAATGTAAGACGAAGAGCTTCGTCTTGGCGTATTTCTTCATCATTCTCTTCTTCTGAATTGACAAGCTCAGAAGGTAATTCCCCCACATAACTTATGTCTCCACAAGATAAAGAATAGTTCTCCTCAGAATCAGAGAACATCTCAATATGATCATTTGGAAAGACAAGAGGGGGAGGGATATCACACATATGATCAAGAATTCCCTGTGACTCACTTGGGATTGAGACAAGGTTCTCAACACTAGACTTTATGAATTCGTCCGATTCCTTTGCAGGAACAGTGTCAAGATGCTCGTCCCCTATGCTCAGAGAGTGAGTGGGAACCTCGGGTATGATAACAGTAGACTCAGGGAGCTGAGAAGGACTAGCATACATGGATTTTATAATTTCTGTTTGTTCAGCTGCTAGTAATTCTCCCATACTCTTTTCTCCCTGTATATCCATGGAAGGAGTCTCAACTGATGAACTTGATGAGGTATCATTACTTTCATCATCCTCATCGAGAAGAGCAGCATTTTGAAATTTGGTACGTGTTATAGCTGCTTGTTCTTTGACTATTAATTCCTCCATGCTTTCTCCGTTTCTAACATCTCGTTTTTCTGCAAGTAATTCCGTGATAGATTTATCACGAGAATTTGGAATGAGTAGAAACTGTGGGGGTGTGAATGTGTCAAAAGCGGATGTATTAGAACTAGAACAATGTTCAGGTTTATAATATGGTTGACATTGAAAATCATCATGAGGACCCCTACAATGTACACAAGAAAAACTTGGTGCATTGTGAAACGACATATTAGCCAACTCCTCCTTAAGATCTTTAAGTTTCTCAAGAACCTCTATATAAGGGTCTTGCTGGATATGAGGAGTTGCTTGGATCATTTGGTACTGTGGAGGTGGGTCTTGAAACAAATAGTCGTAATTGTTGCAAGGAAATGGATTCCTTGTTTGACAATTCGAGCTAAAGTGAGGACCTCCACAGTACTCACAACAGTAAAACTGTTGAGCCTGGCTTGGTGTATTTTGATACGAAGCATCATTGAGATTTGGATAATATGATTCTTGCTCGTATGAATGTGATGGGTAGTTGGAAAAATTTGAGGAGTCGTTGAATGAGTTTTGATTAGGATCATAAGCAAATGAATTACTCGATCCACAAAACAAACAACTCCCGTCTCGAATATCATTACCACATTGTTCACATGTACACCAACGACATGGAAAACCGAAAAGCGGCTCACCACAACCGACACAAGGAACAAAATCTGGAGGTGGGACAAGTGGTGTGCTCTGAGAGCTAGGAATTTCCACCACTTCCGTTATGGTCTCTGGTTTTTGTTTTTGATAAATGTGAAGATTAGGCAAATCGTTCTTTTCAGTAACTGCCCTAAGCTCTGTATGTTTGCTTGACAAACTTTTAACGGTAAACCGTGAAAGGTTAGGATCAATTGTGAGCTTAGATTCTTGGAAAACCGTAGGTTGGACGTATTTAGCACTTTCATTGTCAGAGGAAAGTACCGGGTCCTTTGTCACCCTGGTTTTTCGTTCCATTTCCCTCACCGGAGAGGGAATATGAATAGATGGATCATCATGATCAACACGAATTCTAGAAATCTCGGACAAGGCTTGAAGTTTTTCAAGCGCGAATAAGAATTCGGGGTTGATAGATGCCATAAGAATATAGAAGTTAGTATTAAACGGATAGAGGGTAAAGGGCTAAAGAATCAAAAAGGGTAAGAGGGAAAAGATGGATATTTTTGTGGTTTTAGATAATTATAAAAATAAGAAAGAAAATATTTTTGGATTTTTGTTTTTGATGAAAATATGGACAAGTATGGTAAATATACAAAGGATGTGTATTCAGGTTCACTAATACGCAAAATCGTTTAGAATAAGCGCACAACCTCCCCGGCAGCGGCGCCAAATTTTGATTCGCCTTAAACAATCAACCTAGTTTACCAGGTGATGGTCAACCAAGTCAAACGTCTAAGGCAAATGCTTCCGTGGAATACAGTGTTTCCCCGGGTCGTAATGTCCCAACGAGGTGTGCGATGGTTTATTAAAAACGAATCTGTGATCGAGTGAATGTGAACAGGAAAGGTATAAGTGTGTGTGTGTGAGTGATTACACTAGGGTTTTATAAAACAAAATAACTTAAATAAACTATTTGAACTGTTACGAGAAACCTAGATATATAAAACGTATAAACGTAAACTAAATTAAAAATCAGACGCGACTGCGTACTGAGAAAAATGTGAGTTTTAAGAAAAATAAACTACAGGGGTTAAAAATGAAAATTCCATAAACTTAAACTTAAAATAAAATTAAATTAAAAAGAAAACTATTTTTTAGATTATTTTATTATTTATTATTAATTATTTAATTAAAAACTATTTAACTATTTAATTAAAACTAATTTAATTTAAACTAAAAATGATAAACACTACAAATTAAACTAAAAATTTATAAAAATAATTTCTAAAACTTAAAATGAACTTGAAGAAAGTATAAAAATTAAAAATAAATATTTTGTCTTTTTATGGATTTTTTTATTAATTAGAAACTAATTATCTTAATTAAACTATTTAAATTAATTTAAATTATTAATAATACTAAAATAACTTAGAAAATTATGAAAAAATTTATAAAACTATTTTATAACATTTAAAAGCTAGGAAAAATATAAAAACTAGGTATTGCTTTATAAAAACTAATTATGCTATTTAAAACTTATTTATTGATTAATTATTAATAAAACTCTTTTTAATTCTAATAAATACTAAATTACAAAATAAAAATCCGAGAAAATTATTAAAAATACTTTAACCTAAAAGGAAATTAATAAAAATATAAAAACACAACTTTCTTAATAAAAATATAAAAATGAAAATTAAAATTAAATTATATTAAATAGAAACTATCACTTATTTTTATATTGTCTTTTCTGGATTTTTCTTTTACAAAACTAAATTATACCTAAAAATAGATAACTTTTGTAAAAACAACTATTTTATAAGCTAATAACAAGCTCTGTGGAATCTTATTACATCCACAGTTGACTATGTTTGACCAAAGTAGCAAATAAGCTCAAACTGACTTGTTTGGGACCCACTATGGTAAAATCTAGTTCAGCTAAGTTAAGTAAACAAGTTTAAGCTAAAAATTGCAAGTGGGGACCACTGGATAAGCCAATAAGCCACAATAAGCTTTTGCTTATTGGTTTTCTGAGACAGATTATGGGACAAAGTTCAATGGCAAATCTAAGTGGGGTCCACAGGGTTTCAGGTCAAACTAGTGGTCAATTTAGGATCCCTGGTAGGAGGGGGGTTGTAAGGAACTAAGTTGGAGGTGTGGGGCCTACTGAGGTGGCCATAAATCACCACCAAAGTGGTGGTGATGAACTGAGTCAGCTGGTGCAGGGGAAGGGGTCTTCCCTGCAAGTGTGTTTAGCCTAAGGTGGGGCCTAGTAGAAAAATCCTAAAAATATAAAACTTGTGGGATCTAAAATTTGAGCTGGTAGACTACTAAACCTCAAAAGCTCTCAGCCTAAATCTCACCACAAAAATCTATAAAAATCCCACAAGATTTGGTAAAATCTGAGAATGGAAATTTTGACTTTTGAATAAACTTAGCTAGTTTGACTTTTATGGATTTCTAAAGCCTCTAATAAGCTGAAACTGTTATAATAAGCTAATGTAAGACTAGAATAAGCTACATGAATCACTTATGAGCTATTGTGATTGATTTTAAGACCTAAATCCCTCACAGTTAACTGTGAGGGGAATTTTTCTATGATATTGACTTTTTAGTGTTGAAATGACCAAACAAATGACTCAATTAACTAAACCTATCCTACTGTATTCTAAGTATACTAAAAACACAGCAAGAAATTACCAAGAACACAGAGTAATCAGCAATGCCAAACACCCCTTTAACTATATCAATTTATGATTTTCAAGGCTAACAGTGAATTTAAGCCACAACACTGATTCCTAACACTATTTTATGATTATTTAAGAACAACTAAGCATAAATCAACCATGCCACAAGCATAATACACAGGTTTGTCAAGATTGAGTATTACACTGTGAGGTTCAAAATTTAGCAACTCCTAATCTAGTGAACAAGCAAGCAATATTAACCTCTGTTTATAATTAACAATAACAACTAACTAGAAAAGCATAAAGATCAAAGCAGAAAAGATACAAGAACAATGAAATGCAAAAATTAGTAAAAAGCTTACAGTTGATTCAAGCCTGAGATAGAATGAACCAGGGACCAATTCTTACCCAAACAACCTCCCACAAGGTTACTAAGACCAGAGCAATCCATTATTCACCATGTCCAATGCTCAATCTTCAACACCACTAATTTTTTATTTATTTTTCTATTTTCTTTGTATTTTTTAGTATTTTTGGAATTATAAACTAAACTTGATTTTAAGGTTTCTCAAAGCTTATAAAAGCTTTGTCAGAGCTTATATGAACTAGTTGAATCCTTATAACCAACTACAAACAAGATCAAGTAACTTTGAGAATTATTTGAAATTTGAAAGATGCAATACTGAGATATGAACTGAAAACTTGAAATTGAGATTAAATAAAGTTTAAATTACATTAATATAACAGAATACAAGCTTTTTAATTCAAGGATTACAACTAGATTGGATTCTATATTAACTACGATTAAACTACTCCTACAATACACTAATAATTCTTCCACACTGCTTCTCTTTTCTTTATAGGAGACTTTTAGGGTTCCTTGGGTCTTTCTGACACTATCCCATCAATCCCCAGCCGTTGATATGGTCTAAACAATCCAAGCCGTTAAAAATTGTAACTTGGCGCCAAAGTCTCCACAGGGTAACGTGGAGGGTTTTACGGGCATTAAATGGGTTTGGGAGGTTGTGTGCGGTGGAGAGACAGGTGGGAGATTGTTTGGAGGCCAAGTTGTTGTGAAACCAGAGAGGTGGAAGTGGTTTTGGTGGTCTGTGGTGAGGGGTGGTAATGGAGGGAAAGTGGTAAAGGGGTGGTGGTGTTTGACTTGGGCGTTGACCCGGTTTAATAACTAAGGGTGGACTGGGCTGGTAGGGAGTTGGGCCTAGGAAGGTGGGTGGGCTGTTGGTATGTTTGGATTAGATTTGGTTTTGGGTATATAATATAAAGGGTCCGTTTGGTTTTATTTCACACAAGGACCAAATTTGTAAATTGCTGAAAATCCAAGGACTGAACATGCAACTTTACCAAAGTATTTCAAAGGGCCATTCTTGCTAAGTGTGAATAGTACAAGGGTAGCATTTGATAGTTTTCCAATTTTTAATACCCGGGGACCTTTTCTGTCAATTCACCAAACTTCAGGGACCAATTATGCAATTTCACCAAACTTTACACCAAGGACCATTCCTGCAAAATATTATTAGTACAAGGACCAAAATTGATTTTTCTCAAAGTTTTTACATCCCAGGGACCATTTATGTCAATTTCCAAAGTATACGGACTAAACTTGTAATTTTGTGAAACTTTGCACCAAAGGACTAAATATGTAACTTTATGATTAAAAAGGTCCTTTGATGACTTTTTCAAGTTTTAAGAATAACCAGGGACTAGTTTTGACAACTTTTGAAACTTGAGGGACTGAAACTGCCAATTATGCAAACTTTGTACGTTTTTCATCTGTTTTTGCATATTTTGCATTTGAAACATATAAAACACACTTCTAAGATATTTTAAGTATTTTGATGCATATTTGAGTGTTTTTGTATGTTTTGGCAGTTCAGATTGGTATAAAATGATGAGTATTTAGACACTCATCATTAGGCTTAAGAAAACTGGCAGATCTCCAAATGGTAACATGCTTGAACGTCTTAGGAAACATGAACCGATGTATACTAGGTTTTATTGGTTGTATTTAACGCATGAGTAAATTCTAATGATCCCATGTTAGGAGCTTCTTAGCCGGCTCGACATAGGAGTGAAGTAGGCACTCATAGGTTTGGGGAGTTAAGTACGCCACCCCAT
This sequence comes from Artemisia argyi, assembly GCA_030686995.1. NCBI lineage: Eukaryota > Viridiplantae > Streptophyta > Magnoliopsida > Asterales > Asteraceae > Artemisia > Artemisia argyi. Next base: position 124,119,229 of record CM060679.1, read on the forward strand.
GAATGGTATTAAGGAATACAATCCGTCATCCACGCAACTATAACAAGTAATTAACGTGAAAAGATATCTAGCGAGTAGTGAAATCTAAGTAAACACATTTCTCCACTTATTGCTCACAACCTTAGTTTAATTTAGTTTTATTTTCATTTCTAGTATTTTATTTTGATTGCATCTTAGTATTGGGTTAGTTGACTAGCAACTAATTCTGCCCAAATCCTTCAAACCCGAGATATTTACTTGTTTTCTAAAAAAATATAAAAATACAAAAAGAATCATCCCTCATCTCTAGAACTAGTATTTAGGTTTTCTAATCCTAGCGACACTATTCCTAGCTGAACGATCAATCTCCCGGTACTTGTCACTATACTATACTACAACGATCAGGTACACTGTCTGGTGGGGGTTATAAGCTTCTCAAGATCCCTTGAGAGGTAAAGCCTGGTGCAATCCCTACGCATGAAGTTTTTGGCGCCGCAGCCCGAGGAATAGTTATTGTGTAGGTTAGAATCTCTTTTTATTAGGTCTATGTTGGGAATAAAATCCACAAAGTAAAGAGTCTGCCAGAAGAGCCTGCTAGTGATAGTTAAGCCTGCCTCCTCATTTATGCTGATGTTGAAGATATACTAACAGTACCTTCTGGGTAAGAAGGTACTGCTAGTTAAAGAAGGTCCTGCCAGTTTTCACGACAAGTTGTTGTATTTTAATTAGAGATATTTACTTGTATTATTAGTCTTTGTACAAAGTTATACGTTTAGTAGAAGTAGTACAGAAGACTCAGTAGATATAATGGAGTGTTTTACCTTGAAAGGTGTAATATTAGGATAAGATAAGCCTCTATTATATTATATTAAGCAACTTGACCACTTGTAATAAGGGCTCCTTATGCTATAAAAGGAACCCTTAAGACACCTTCTTAGACACATCTCAGACATATCTTTTCTTACAGCTTGCATAGCTTTCCCATGCATAACTTCCATCTTTAACCTTTTCACGTATCAAAGATTCAAGGTTACACTTGTATTCCTGGTGATAGTTTAGATCACCCGTATTATTTCATCAATAATATTGAATCGTTTTGTGTTATTCTTGTTGTGCTCATTCTCTTTTACTTACTCACCACCTTTGTTCCTTTAGTGTGTTTTAGTAGATTCCGCATGCTAAATCACATCCATTCATAAATATCCCAAACACATTACTAAGATTAACATCCTAAGTGTTTGAACGAATCCCTTCCCACAAGTGGTATCAGAGCAAGGCTGATATTTACGACGTAAAAGAACAAAGCAAAAATGGATGTTGAGCACATTCAAACCAATGTGGCTGCAAAACTTCCATTACTCAAACAGAATGAGTTTGAAATGTGGAGACTGAGGGTTGAACAATACTTCCAAGTGCAAGACTATGCACTTTAGGAGATTATTGAAGAAGGAAACTCATTTAAGCCAGCAACCACCACCTCCACAGTAAATGATGCACTTTTCACAACTGTACAAGTAAACCCAATAACCGCTGAAGAAAGAATTCAAAAGAGAAATGATCTTAAAGCCAGGAGTATGCTTCTCATGTCTATTCCAAATGACCAGCTTCTAGTCTTTAACAAATACAAGTGTGCTAAAACCCTTTTTCAAGCTATTGTGGCTAGATTTGGTGGTAATGATGCCACCAAGAAAACCCAAAAAACACTTTTAAAACAACAGTTTGAAAACTTTTCAGCCACACCAAATGAGTCTTTGGACAGCATGTTCAATAGACTACAAAAGCTTTCTAGTCAGTTAGCCATTCATGAAGTGATAATATCTCAAGAAGACTTAAACTCCAAATTTCTTAGAAGTCTACCCTCTGAATGGGCCATGCATGTCATTGTCTGGAAAAACAAACCAGATATTGATTCCATGAGTCTCAATGATCTTTACAGCAACTTTAAAATAGTAGAGCATGAACTAAAGAAGTCTACTAGCTCAAGCTCAGGAAATATGGCATTTATGTCATCTCATGGTCCTTCCAAGAAAGTTGATGAAGAAGATGGTAGAGAAGAAGGTACTGCCAACACAAATTTTGGTACTGCCAGTACTTCCAGCAGTACCAAAACCATTTTAGATGAAACAGTTGGTTGTGCTTTTCTAACATCACAACACAATGGTTCCACATTGACCTTTGAAGATCTTCAGGAGATCAGTGATGATGATCTTGAAGAAATGGACATAAAATGGCAGCTTTCACTTCTTAGCATGAGGGCTAAGAAATATTTGATGAGGACTGGAAAGAAGATTGTCATCAATGGCAATGAACCTGCTGGGTATGACAAGTCTAAAGTGGAGTGCTACAACTGCCACATGAAGGGTCACTACTCAAGAGAATGTAGAAGACCAAAGAAGCAGGGTGATAAGGGAAGAGGTTTTGAGAACAAGAACAGGGGAAACAATGAAAACAAGAGCAAAGAAGTGGACATCACTGAAACAAAAGCTATGGTAGCTATTGATGGGCTGGGTTTTGATTGGAGCTTCATGGGGGAAGAAGAGTCATCCTCAAATGAAATGGCTTTAATGGCTCTCTCCAATCCTGAGGTACAAATTACTAAATGTTCTGCTACTTGTGAAGTTTTTAAAGAACTAGAAATCTTAAGAAAACTTTATGATGAACTGAAAGAAGAACAAAGAAAAACCTATCAAGATCTAGTTAATCATAAGTGTGGTATGTCCAAACTTGAGAAACAGATAATTCACTTTAGAGAAAATGAACTCACCTTTTCTGACACAAAAGCTATTCTTAATAGAGACATATTTCTTAAAGATGCTGAAATAAACCTGTTAAGAACTGAGTTTGCTAAAGTGAAACAAGCAAAAGATAATATTCAACTAACTGTTACAACATTAGAAAATGCTTCTGCATGTACTAAAAGTATAGTTGAAAATCAAATGAACAAGAAAATCAAATCTGGGATTAGATACAACACATGTCCACCTCCTTACAGAGGTATTCCTTGTCCCCCAGGTTTAGATCTTGCTGAATCAGGTTTACATGAACTCACAAATAAACCACTAGAAAAAGTAAAACCTGTAGAAAATAGTGAACCTTTTGAGAGTACAAGTGATACTTCACTCTCCAAAGAAAAGGTGCTCACTGATAAGAGCTCAGATGTCACATCCATTGAAGGTTGTACATCTGATGACAGTGGAAAAGAGACAGTTTCTAAGAAAGGAAACAAAGTAGGGCCAAGCAGTCCTAAAAGTGTAGAAAGTGTCACAAAGACTAAAGTTGTTCTAAAAACAGTTGAATGTTATGCTAAATGTAATAGCAAACCTAGAAGTAGTCAAAGAAATTGGAACAATCTTAAGTCACATCAACTTGGTGATAACTTTGTTTTGTACAATAAGGCATGCTATTACTGTGGTAGTTTTAATCATACTCATGCTTATTGTAACAATTGGGTTTCTGGGAGTACATCAAGGGCTAAATCAAATAAAACAAACCCCAGAAAAGGCTTTATGAAGTCTAACACACCAAAAGTCAATCATATTGTTAGACCAAATGAGCCTGTTTTCCCAAAATTCACTACTAAGGGTGCAAGAAATACTTTCAAACATGCACCAAAAGTTGTGAAAAGTCATATTGAAAGAAATTTTGTGGATAAAACTCATGACTGGAGACCAAAACCAAAAGGTCCTGCTAGACCAAATGGTAGACCAATTGGTACTGCCAAATTTGGTACTGTTAGACCAAAAACCACAAAATATGTCAAAAATGAAAATGCTGTTAAGTCCTCAGCATGTTGGATTTGGAGACCACTCCAACCAAATGGTGCATCAACAATCCTAAAAAGGTTTGATTACATTGATGCACGAGGCAAACCCAAGTCAGACATGGCTTGGGTACCCCAAGGAAACTAATATGTGTATACATGTGCAGGAACATTCAAATGATATTGCAGATCAAGGATATGTAGATAGTGGATGTTCAAGGCACATGACAGGCAACATGTCTTACCTCATAGACTTCAAATCATTTGATGGAGGATATGTTACCTTTGGGGGAGGAATCAAAGGAAAGATTACTGGTAAAGGTACAATTAAAACCAGTAAATTAGATTTTGAAAATGTGTACTTTGTGAAGAACTAGAGTTTAATCTCTTAAGTGTCTCACAAATGTGTGACACAAAGAACAAAGTTCTTTTTACTGACACTGAATGCATTGTACTTTCTCCTGATTTTAAAATCCCTGATGAAAGTCAGATTCTTCTTAAAATCCCTAGAAAGAACAATATGTACATTGTTGATTTAAAGAACATTGTTCCTAAAGAGAGTTTAACCTGTCTAGTAGCAAAAGCCTCATTGGATGAATCTATGCTATGGCATAGAAGACTTGGTCATGTAAACTTCAAAACAATCAATACAATTGCAAAATATGATTTGGTTAGAGGTTTACCCAAAAAGATTTTTCAAAATGACCAAACCTGTGTTGATTGTCTAAAAGGCAAACAACATAGAGCTTCTTGTAAGCCCAAGACCCATAACTCAATTTCTCAAGCTTTATACATGCTTCATATGGACTTTTTTGGTCCAACTTCTATAAATAGCTTGAATGGTAAAAGATATTGTCTTGTTGTTACTGATGATTACAGCAGATTCTCTTGGGTTTTCTTTTTAAGAACTAAGGATGAAACAAGTGAGATCCTTAAGTCCTACATTACAGGGATAGAAAACCAAATTGATTAGAAAGTAAAAGTAATTAGATGTGACAATGGGACAGAATTCAAGAATAGAGTTATGGATGACTTTTGCAAAGAAAAAGGAATAAAAAGAGAATATAGTGTAGCTAGAATCCCACAGCAAAATGGAGTAGCAGAAAGGAAAAATAGAACACTTATAGAGGCTGCTAGAACAATGCTAGTAGATTCTAAGTTGCCTGTTTCATTTTGGGCTGAAGCAGTAGGTACTGCTTGTTATGTACAGAATAGGGTTCTTGTGATTAAAACTCATAGAAAGACTCCTTATGAACTTTTGTTTGGTAGAACACCATCTCTAAGTTTTATGAGACCTTTTGGATGTCATGTCACTATTCTCAATACCAAAGATCATCTAGGAAAGTTTGAAGGAAAAGCTGATGAAGGCTACATGATAGGGTATTCTTTGCAAAGTAAGGCCTATAGGGTGTACAATAAATGCACTAGGCTAGTGGAAGAAAACCTGCACATAGAGTTTCAAGAGAAACTACCAAATGTTGCAGGCATTGGACCAGATTGGTGTTTTGACATTGATAAGCTTTCAGAATCTATGAATTATGTGCCTGTCACAGGTACAAATACTAATGATAATGCAGGTCATGAAGACAATGTTGAAACATCTAAGGATCAAGATTACATCTTGATGCCAATTTGGACAGGATTGGATTCATCTTCAAGTCTTGGAGAGCCTTCAAATACTACAAATGAAGGTGTTGAAGATGATCATGGAACTCAAGATCAAGGGAATCAAGAAAATTCTAAAAATGAAAATGGTACTGCCAATTCACAAGATGGTACTGCCAGTTCAACAGATGGTACTGCCAGTTCACAAATTGGTCCTGCTGAACCATTAAATGTTCTATCAGATGATTCCTTACCAGAAGATGCAGGGATTGGAAATCTTCCAATTTCCTATGATGTTCCTACAACACACAACCCAAGAATTCTCAAATATCACTCCATTGATAATGTGATTGGCAGCATTGATTCTGGTGTTAAAACAAGAACTCAAGTCTTATCTTCAGACAAAGATGGGTTTGTCCTAGCTGTGTATGAAGAAAAGAACCATAAAGTTGCCCACATATGCCTGTTTTCATGCTTTCTCTCTCAAGTGGAACCCAAAAACATTACAAAAGCCTTAGATGACTCAAGCTGGGTTGAAGCAATGCAAGAAGAGCTACTTCAATTCAAACTGTAGAAGGTTTGGGTACTGGTTGATTTGCCCAAAGGTTACAGGGCAATTGGAACCAAATGGGTTTTTAGAAATAAGAAAGATGAAAGGGGAATAGTGATAAAAAACAAAGCCAGATTGGTGGCCCAAGGGTATACTCAAGAAGAAGGAGTGGACTATGAAGAAGTTTTTGCTCCAGTTGCAAGAATTGAAGCAATTAGGCTATTCTTGGCCTATGCTTCTTTCATAGGCTTCACTGTCTACCAAATGGATGTCAAAAGTGCCTTTTTATATGGTACTATTGAAGAAGAGGTGTATGTTTCACAACCTCCAGGCTTCATTGATGCAGAATATCCAGACAAGGTGTACAAGGTTACCAAAGCTCTTTATGGTCTACACCAAGCTCCCAGGGCATGGTATGAAACATTGGCTTTCTATTTATTGGAAAATGGATTTCGAAGAGGCAATATTAATCCAACTTTGTTCATCAAAAGAACCAAGAAAGATATCTTGCTGGTGCAGATTTATGTTGATGACATTATCTTTGGATCCACAAATCAGGAACTGTGTGTAGAGTTTGAAAAACTTATGCATAGTAAGTTTGAAATGAGTTCCATGGGGGAACTTACTTTCTTTCTGGGTCTCCAAGTGAAACAATCAAAAGAAGGCATATTTATCAGCCAAGATAAGTATGTAGCAGAGATCCTAAGGAAATTTGGGTTTGTAGATTCAAAGGTTGCAAGTACTCCAATGGATCCAGAAAAGGGGTTACTCAAAGATGCTGAAGGTGAAGATGTTGATGTGCACAACTACAGATCAATGATTGGGTCCCTAATGTACCTTACATCATCAAGACCAGATATCATGTTCTCAGTATGTGTATGTGCAAGGTTTCAAGTCAATCCAAAAGTTTCTCATCTCACAGCAGTCAAAAGAATCTTCAGATACCTCAAGGGCCAGCCAAAGTTGGGTCTATGGTATCCAAGGGAATCATCTTTTGATTTGGTAGCTTATTCAGATAGTGACTATGCTGGTGCAACCCTAGACAGAAAATCCACAACTGGTGGATGTCAATTTCTTGGCTGCAGACTCATATCATGGCAATGCAAGAAGCAAACAATGGTGGCAAATTAACAGTAGTACTATTTGTATCATTAAAAATCCAGTTCAACATTCAAAAACAAAACACATTGAAATCAGACACCATTTCATAAGAGATTGCAATGAGAAAGGATTAATCCAAGTTGTCAAAATTGATTCTGAAAATAATTTTGCAGACCTTCTCACCAAAGCTTTTGATTTAGGTAGGTTTAAATACCTGGTAGCAGGTATTGGTATGATAAATCTTTGAAAAACATGTGTTTTGTATATAAATAAACAAGTTCTGGCTTCTAAACATGGTACTGCTAGTTAGTCATAAGGTATTGTCAGTACACAATTGGTACTGTTAGTTCAAAGTTTGCTCTGTTTTTACTCATCTTGATGTTTAAATGTTAACAATGCCATAAAACAAGTGCTTTGCACTCTGTTTCTTTTGGTTTACAACTAACCATTTCAGGTTACTCAAGCTTGCTAACACAATCAGGATATGGAAATGATAATCAGTTCACCAAGTTTTTCAAAAACTTTAAGAACTGGCTAGTCCAAAGCAAACGACTCTTGGTAAAGACTTCTCAAATCCGTTGATAGCTAATAGTTTGCTAAAAACTATAAGGTAATCAGTTCACCTAGTTTCAAAATCTTAAACGAACTGACTAGTCCAAAGCAAACGGCTCTTGGTAAAGACTTATCAAATCCGTTGATAGCTGATAGTTTGCTAAAAACTATAAGGGATATTTTCTAAAATTTCAAAGGGACTGCCAAGTTTTATTTCAAAACAAGGTACTGGTAGTTCAAACTTTAGTACTGGTAGAGTAAAATGGTACTGCTACATAGCCGTTGAGTCTGTCAGGTTAAAATATAGCCGTTGTCTTTAAAGGGTATTTTTGTGAATTAATCATGTTTTCCTCGAATTAAGGATATAGTTATTATAATAAAAGATCTTTTTGACCGCCTCTTCAATTACTTATCCATATCTTTTATAGTCTGTCAAAAGTCATTTTTCTCATAATCAATCCTTATCACAATTCACACTTACCTTTCATCTTCTACCAGTACAACAATAAAATCCTACCATCAAAATCAAAATTTTCATCATGGCTCGCCTAAGTTTTGTCAAACGCCACAACCAATTAGCTTTTCTGGAAAAGTCTGATGACAATGAAACTTTCCATCAAGCAATTGATTTTCTAAACAATTCTTATGTCAGGTTTGCTTTACTCGTGAATCCCACTATTTTTGAATCTCAAATTTCACAATTTTGGAAAACTGCTAAACTTAACACTCTTGAGGATGGGATTCAGGAGTTAATGGTCAAAGTGGATGGTAGAACATTGACTTTTACCGAATCATCCATTAGAAGACACCTTCATTTGGATGATTCAGATGGCATCAGTCAACTACCTGATACTAAAATATTTGAAAATTTGACAAAAATGGGGTATAATGTAACTTCTACAAAGCTTACATTTCTTAAAAAGCATTTTACCCCTCAATGGAGATTTTTGATTCACACCATCCTTCATTGTTTAAGCCAAAAGAAAACCTCATGGGAGCAATTTAGTGGTAACTTGGCTGCAGCTCTCATTTGCCTGGCAACAAACAAGAAATTCAACTTTTCAAAATATATTTTTGAAGGAATAGTTAAAAATGTGGACAGTGAAACAAAGTTTTTGATGTACCCAAGGTTCATTCAGTGCCTCATCAACAAATCCAAACATTTGTTACTTCCCCCAAACAAACCTTTTAAGACTCCCAAACTTACACACAAGGTGTTTTCAAACATGAAAATTAGTTTTCAAGGAGAAGAAGTACCACTTTTTGAGGAAATGTTACCACAACAGTCTGAAGAACCATCAACATCATCTGATCATTCATCACCACATCCATCGTCTGTACCATCCCACTCAGCAACAGTACCATCAGTCACACCACCATCATCAGTACCATTACCATCTCATCAACAAACACAAACACCATCTGCAACATCACCATCATTATCACATCATAACTCACCACCACAATCTCCTCCACAACAAAGTGTAGATGCTCAGACTATCAAGGAATTAAAGGAGCAAGTGCAGCACTTGCAAACTTCTCTTGAAAGTCAAAACAACCATTTTATAGAGATCAACACCAAGTTAATTAAGAGGGTTGAGAAATTAGAGTTGAAGGTGAAATTGTTGAAGGGTAAAGGAACATCTCAGTTGGTTGTTTCTAGTTCCTCAAGTTCAGATGCAGAGGGTTTGGCTCTCTCTTCCAAAAAGGGGAGGATGGGTAGTTCTAAAAATGAAGATGCGATTCAATTTCAGTTTCATGAAGGAGCTCCAGTGATTAATGAAGAGCCTGCTATTCAAGAAAAGGAATCTGTTAGCTTGAAAGATACTGCTGAAAAAGATGCTGCTGAAGAAGAACAAGATACTGCTGATGCAGAGCTAGAGCTTGCTGGGATTCAGAGGTTATTAGCTATGAATTTAAAAGGTTCTGATCAATTGTCCTACAAAAGAAAGAGAGGAGCACAGCCTCAGGGGAGGTTTCTTGTTTCTGATGAACAATCAGCTGCTCCAAGTCCAGTATCATCACCAAAAGACAAGGGCAAGAAAATCTTAGTTGAAGATGAACCAAAGCCTAAAAAGATGAAGCAGAAAGAGCAAGCACAGTTGGCTGTAGATGAAAAATTGTCCAAACAGCTTCATGAAGAAGAAGTCATAAGGGCTGAGGAAGAATCAAGAATGCTGCAAGAAAAGTTTGATGCTCAGTTGCAGTACATCATTTCCATTGATCCAATTGTAAGAGGTGAAGCTTACACTCTGGTATGTGATGAATCCCTTAGCTCAGATGAAATGACAATCAAGCTCAATGATTTCATCACAAAGAAATACAATCAAGAGGCATTGGATGATGTCTATCAGCAGATTCAGAAAAATCAGAAGAAAGGATTTAAAATGCCACATTCTGAAGCAGATCAGAAGAAGTTCTTCAAGATTTATCTGAAAAGAGAAGTGAACATGAAAGAACATAATCTCAAAAGTAAATCTTTTGATGAATTGAAGCTTCTATACTTAGAGGCTTACAAAAGAAACAAAACCAGTTTTCTCATGGATACTCAAAAGTCTTTCAAAGGAAGAAAAGATGATCAGAAGGAACAAAAAGAGAAAGCAGAATTGCCTCCTGTTCAGTCAAGAGAAATGGTTGTCCATGGTCCACAAATTGTTTTTGCTAAACCCTTACATGCAAGGCATCCAGTTATAGATTGGGAAATCTACAATGATAAGTTTGGCAAAGCATGGAAGATAACAAGAGTTGGAAACAAGGTTGAGATTTTCAAGAACTTTGAAAATCTACTCAGAGCATGTAGCAGAATGGATTTAGATGAATTATGAGTATTAGTTCAAGAGAAGCTGAAGACCAAGTACAAGCCAGATGCAAAGGAGCAAGAGCTATGGGTTGAATTCAGTAGATTGTATGATCCAAATCCTACTGATACTCATTGGAAATTTCCTTATTATGATTTATCTGTTACATGGGAATACTTCAGCATGAGTCATGTTCATCATCTTTCCACTCAGAGTGGAATAGAGATCTTTATGCTAGGTGAGAAGGAGTATCCTTTAAGCTATGAAGTATTATCAGTCTTGATCTCCAATAAGCTTTTGTGAGAAGAAGAAACTGATGCAGTCAAAAGACTGAAGGAGAGCATACTTGATCATTATGAAAACCAGAGGAGAAAGAAATAAGGTTTTTGGAAGAGTTCCCTCAAATCCTCAAGGTATGAATTTTATTCACAAAGAAACTTGGTTATTTTAAATGGGAATAACAAGTTTAGGGGAGGATTGTTGGGAATAAAATGCACAAAGTAAAGAGTCTGCCAAAAGAGCCTGCTAGTGATAGTTAAGCCTGCCTCCTCATTTATGCTGATGTTGAAGATATACTAACAGTACCTTCTGGGTAAGAAGGTACTGCTAGTTAAAGAAGGTCCTGCCAGTTTTCACGACAAGTTGTTATATTTTAATTAGAGATATTTACTTGTATTATTAGTCTTTGTACAAAGTTATACGTTTAGTAGAAGTAGTACAGAAGACTCAGTAGATATAATGGAGTGTTTTACCTTGAAAGGTGTAATATTAGGATAAGATAAGCCTCTATTATATTATATTAAGCAACTTGACCACTTGTAATAAGGGCTCCTTATGCTATAAAAGGAACCCTTAAGACACCTTCTTAGACACATCTCAGACATATCTTTTCTTACAGCTTGCATAGCTTTCCCATGCATAACTTCCATCTTTAACCTTTTCACGTATCAAAGATTCAAGGTTACACTTGTAATCCTGGTGATAGTTTAGATCACCCGTATTATTTCATCAATAATATTGAATCGTTTTGTGTTATTCTCGTTGTGCTCATTCTCTTTTACTTACTCACCACCTTTGTTCCTTTAGTGTGTTTTATTAGATTCCGCATGATAAATCACATCCATTCATAAATATCCCAAACACATTACTAAGATTAACATCCCAAGTGTTTGAACGAATCCCTTCCCACATTCTACTTGCTAGATTCCTTTCTAGTAAGATTTTATTTTTTATTTTTAGGTTTTCTTTAGTCTATCTTATTTCTTTGTTTCCTTTGTTCGTAAACTATTTCGATGGATAACAATAACATTGATCGTTTGATTCCTGTTATTCGTGTTTTTCGTCGTAGGATTTTCTAAATGCCCGCCCCACTCCCTTTAGTCGAGAATGAGAACCCACCTAACCTCTTGCCCAACCACCACTTTGACAATAATTCTGAGTTAGAGGAGTCTGATCATGATGATGACTGTAGGGCTAGTCCTTTTTACTATTCAGACTCCGATGAGGATCTTGATGATGGTGATGTGATTAATGAGAATAGGATGGAAGAGGAAGTGAACCCTCTTAGGTATGTCGACCCTAAAACAAGGGTTGAGAGTGACAGTTCATTCAACATGCAATTTCCTTGTAAGATCGGGAGCTTTAACGCCTATCTTAACTCATCTCTCCCAATGAACATAATCTCGCGTAATGAATATAATAAAATCATGGTAGATGAGTTAGAATACAAAGGGGAAAATATTATTGCTAGGACAATACCATTGCATGTGTTTGTAGGAAGTTTGGTTTATCTTGTTGAGTTCATGGTTATGGAGAGTCTAGGAGAATTTGTTGATAGTAAGTTGACCCAAGTTGTGTTTGGAAGACCTTTCAAACGGTTGACCAACCTCGATGAAAAACTTATAGAAGGGTTAATTACATTCTCGGATGGGGAAGAAGATTTTGTCTACCAAATGCCCCACACACACCCTAGGTTCAAGGATTTTTCTATCAAGAAGTGTAGTAGGTATCCGCCCATAGAAATGTTAAGTGAGAATGATAAGAGAAAAGGGCTTAAATATACTCATGAAAAAAATAAAAGATACTATCGCGGATGTTTAGAGTTAGAAGATGATTATAAGAAAGATGAGGCGACTATTAGATGGCTTACGCTTGGGTATGTGAGCATAAGCGATACACAGTAACCCATGACCTTGAGTCTAGCTACAAGACTCGTAAATAAAGAAAAGCGCTTCTTGGGAGGCAACCCATGCTTTGTGTGATTTTATTTTGTTTGTTTGTTATTTGTTTCCGTATGCATGCTTTATTTTTATTGTTGGTAGATCATCTTTCTAAACTAAAAAGTGGAAATACTATACTTTGTTGTTTTGGCCTAGTCTTAACTCCACCTAAAGGTATTTTTGCAAAAGATAAGTGTAAGGGGAAACCCCAAATATGTTTTTAAGAAGCAAACCGATCATGATTCTCCACAATATTAAATGAACATGTATATTCGTATTTGTTAGAGTCAAATGCTTGTATTGAGTCATAATGAAGTTTTGCAGGATTTTCTAGGAAGTAGGACCAAGTTTTTCCAGAAATTTTCCGGAAACTTAACATAAGAATTTCTGCAGGTCACTTCTGACGGCGTCACGAGTTTACTCTTGACGGCGTCACGTGTAAAAATCAGGAAATTTTACTAGTTTTGTTTTTCTAACGGAGTTTTAAAGTTTTTGTTAAATTATTAAGTTTTATAATCTCCAGGAAATCTGCAAACTTCATTCCACAAGCATTATATCTTATTTTATTTTCTAGGATTTAGTAACTTATGTAGATTGCCGCCGATTTTATGCGAGGTTGTCTTGTTTATTTTCTCAGGATTTATAGGTTTTGTATGACAAGAAGATGATTTATATTCTGGAAGGGAAGCTTTGATTGTTCATTTTCTTGGAGGAAGATCTAACCTGGCCACCTTATTATCCATACCGAGCGAATCAGGGGAGTATTTGATTTCATTCTTTTTACTTTTTCACTTTTACATTCTTTACTTGAACATTGGGGACAATGTTCATCCTAAGTGTAAGGGGAGGGTAAAATGATGATACCTTACAGATACACTTTCGCTTGAGTTTGTTTGTTTAATGGTAGATGTGTAATAAAACTATGAGAAATACTTGTTAGTGCAATTTTAGCGCCAAATTTAAATTTTTTTACAAAATTTAGGAGTGAAACTTTAGCCATAGCAAGCGTCTCATGGATAGGAGATTGTATGACTAGCACATAACCGTACTTTCAGAAAAATTTTCCACCCAAATATGTGAGGTTCGCCTTTAGATTTGATAGGAAAAGCATTTACTATTAGTGCTTATGAGTGTACCGGTAGCATTTAGATTGTAGAACTTGCGTTAGTGATGCATCCCGAGACCGCTAGTGAGACTACATTCGTGTGGTAGGATTTACTACATGATAAGAGGCATTAGGATCACCCTTGTGTTAAACCCGTATCATAATTACTTGACCATTTAAGTCATATTATTTGGCTAGTTAAGTCAACTGATTTTTCCCTCACCCTTAGCGTTGAACTCATTTTTAGTACACGAAACCCCTAGTACACCCCTCCAAGCCTATCTTTTCGTTTCTAACTTTAAGCATTTTACTTAAAGGAAGAATTTGTTACACCCCACTTAAATGTACAACCAAATCGCCTTAGCCTTCCGTGTATGCACTCATTTTTAGTGCATTATTGTTATTTGTTAAACCCTAAGCTAACATTCTAATTGATTGCATGGTTGCTAAGTCGAGTCATATCCTTGTACATATTGTTTTGGGACGATTGGGACTCATGGGTAAAGTACTTATTTTATGGAGTAATGGGGAAGAACATCATGTATTATCCCCATATTTACGTTAATCTTAAAAGTACTCCAAGTGTTTTGATTTTCTTTATTTGAGTCATTAGATTAGTTTATTGTAAAGTATGTAAAAATTCAAGTGTAAGGGGAATGTTCATTCCCTATGATGTATTATTTTGGATGGTAGGGTAAGAGTGTATGCAAAAAAAAAAAAAATAATAAAAAAAAAATTGAAAAAATCAAGAAAAAGAAAAAAAAATAGAAAAAGGAAAAGAGAAAAAACATACGGACTACCATCCCTTTTTATTCTATGTTCATTTTATGTTTTTGTTATTTTTGATTTATTAGCTTAAGTCGAGTCTAGTCTTGGCTTAGCAACGCCATATTGTACATGTAATTAACCAAGATTGTTATCTCGCCACCAGTAAAGACTGCCTATATCCAACAAAACCGTGTATTTCATATCCCTACACCTAACATTACAACCCTTTGAAAGACCTCTTTGATAGTTTATCCTAGGTGCTTACGCCATGTGGTGGAGGTTTGATCCTTTCCCAAGCCTATGGTAATCTATTTTGCTATGACAGGTAGTGAGAAATATCTTCCGTTTCCATATTGTAATTTATACTTTATTACACCCGAGAGATATGAGTATCTAAACACTATTTGTGAGGTGCTAGTGTATGACCTCCGTGCTTGTCTTTGGTCTTTAGTGGAACGATTATTTGTTGTAATTACTTTTATATTAGTGTTAAATGACCCCTAACTTGTATTTTGATTAGAATAGAAGCGCATTTGCTTGAGGACAAGCAAATCTCAAGTGTAAGGGTATATGATGAGGCGAAAAATGAACCACTTTTAGGGGGTCATTTAAGCCCGGAATTGAATTTATTTGATCAAATATTGCCCTAAATCGTTTCTTTTGTGATTTTAGGTACTTTGGGAGTGAAATCTGGAAAAGGAAGCAATTCGGACGTTTTTGGAGCATAAAAGTGAAGAAAACGCCAAAGACTTAATTTTCCATGTTGGGAACAGTATGTGACGGCGTCAAGAGCATTTTCCTGACGGCGTCAAGAGTAAATATCATGACGGCCCAGTATAGAAATGAAGGCGTCACAAGGTAGAGCGTCAAGAGTTAAATGTGTGACGGCCTGGAAAAGTATATAACATGACGGCGTCAAATGTAGATCAAGGCAGTCCGAGGATTCTTTTGGCGGCGAGATGACGGCGTCACAAGATTGTTCTTGACGCCGCCAGCCTCTATTTTCTATATACAGTTTTCTAATTTTCATTCATTAGGAGGAACAAGTTTGGAGAAACCCTAAGGCCGAACCATATACGAATTTTACAGCTTTTTCAAGGGTTTTCAGCCCTTGAATTCTTACATGTGCTATTGAGATAAGTGTTCTTTTAATTCAATCAATATGTCTATGTGTTGGTCGTCTATATCTTGTGCTTGTCTTGATTCCACCATGCTAGGCTAGATTTATCTTGTGTTTGCTTAGATCTAATGAAACCTAGATGTTGATTATGTGTTGATTACTTGTTTATGGTTGTATTGGATGAATGATTTCAATGTTAGGCTTAAGAAAACTGGCAGATTTCCAAATGGTAACATGCTCGAACGTCTTAGGAAACATGAACCGATGTGTACTAGGTTTTATTGGTTGTATTTAATGCATGAGTAAATTCTAATGATCCCATGTTAGGAGCCTCTTAGCCGGCTCGACATAGGAGTGAAGTAGGCACTCATAGGATTGGGGAGTTAAGTACGCCACCCCATGAATGGTATTAAGGAATACAATCCGTCATCCATGCAACTATAACAAGTAATTAACGTGTAAAAGATATCTAGGGAGTAGTGAAATCTAAGTAAACACATTTCTCCACTTATTGCTCACAACCTTAGTTTAATTTAGTTTTATTTTCATTTCTAGTATTTTATTTTGATTGCATCTTAGTATTGGGTTAGTTGACTAGCAACTAATTCCGCCCAAATCCTTCAAACCCGAGATATTTACTTGTTTTCTAAAAAAATATAAAAATACAAAAAGAATCATCCCTCATCTCTAGAACTAGTATTTAGGTTTTCTAATCCTAGCGACACTACTGCTAGCTGAACGATCAATCCCCCGGTACTTGTCACTATACTATACTACAACGATCAGGTACACTGCCTGGTGGGGGTTGTAAGCTTCTCAAGATCCCTTGAGAGGTAAAGCCTGGTGCAATCCCTACGCATCACTTGTGGTAAAGGCAGTTGGAAAACCATAATTGGTAATCAGCTCACCAAGATGTTGACTATTCCATTAAGAGTTGGCTAGTCCAGAAGCAAACGGCTTTTGGTAAAGACAAATCAAATCCGTTGACAGCTGGTGGTTTGCTCAAAATCACATGGTTATCAAGTGGACCATAGTTCTTACTTGAACTGATACATTTGGCTACTCCAGAAGTAATGGCTTTTGGTAAAGAGATTAAAATCCATTAAGTTTTCAAAACAGTTTATTGCTAGGGACTAGCAATAGTTTAGTGTGGGGATTGATAAGTGCTCAAACACTCATCATTTTTGGTCAAATCTGAACTGCAAAACATACAAAAACACTCAGAAATGCATCAAAATACTGAAAATATTTCAAAATTGTGTTTTATATGTTTTAGATGCAAAATGAGTAAAAACAGATGAAAAACGTATAAAGTTTGCATAATTGGCAGTTTCAGTCCCCTAACTTTCAAAAATTGGCAAAAATAGTCCCTGGGCACATATTTTAAAAGAAAAGTCACCAAAGGTCCTTTTGAAATCATAAATTGTCATATTTAGTCCTTTGGTGAAAAAGTTAAAAAGTTTTGGAAATTTACAGTTTCAGTCCCTAAACTTCATAAATTGGCAGATTTGGTCCCTGGTGGGATATTTTTGAATAAAAAGTGAATTTTGGTCCTTGGGGAATCACAAGTTGGAAACATAGGTCCTTGGATGAAAGGTTTGGAGAAATGTCATGTTTGGTCCCTGGAGTTTGGCAATTTGGCAATTTTAGTCCTTGGATATTTTAAAAAATTGGAAAATTGCAATAATGGTCCTTGAATTATGGAAGCTTGGCAGGAAAGGACTTTTAAACAAGTTGGGAAGAATTACAATTTCAGTCCCTTGATTTTCAGAATATACATGAATGGTCCTTGTATTTATAAACCTACCAAATGGACCCTTTTTATTATCATAAACCATAAACGAAACTAATCCTAATCCAATACCCAGCCTGATCCAAATAAAAACCCCTGGCCCAACCAAACAACCGGCCCAATCTCATTTTTAAATAAAAACCTCCACCCCATCCCTTTTGAATATTACCCCAGGTCAACGCCCCTTTAACCGACCCTTCCCCCTCACCACTTGGTCTGCTAACTCCCTTCCACTCTCAACCTCCCCCCTCCTCTGCTCCTCTTCCCATACCATGTTCCCCTCCACCAACACTACAAACCAAAACCTCATTAAATGCTCCTAAAAATCCTCAAGATTCTGCCTAGTTGCTTGTACCTGTTTTGGCGCCAAAACTGAATAGAAGGCCAGGATCAAAGCCAATCAACCAATGGTAAAAATTACAACTGGGAAAGCATGTGGCACCCACACTGGTCTATATTAATTAAGAAAAGAAGAAGGAGAGAAGGCAGTGAAGGTAGTAGTAGTTATATCTTAGTTTAGCTTGTAGCTTTTAGTATAATTTTACTTCCAGTTGTAAAAATCTAGATTTCAATTGTACCCTCAAGTATTTTTAGTACATTTCCAAGTCAGTTTGAATAACAATGTTTATGTTCTCAGTCATTTTCAGTTTATGTTAATTTTTCCTTAAAAATCTCAAATTTATTTGAAGTTGTTAATGTTGTTAGTTCATGGTTGTTTAAGCTCACCTCAACCACTAACAAGCTGTTATAAGCTTTTAATACTTTAAAATCAGTTTCAGCTTAAAAAACTCAAAAATACAAAAAAATAGAAAAAAAATCAAAAATTCAGTGAAAGAATGAAGAGAAGCTAAGGAACATGTGGAATTTGGATTTTCATGGTTGTAGAGTCTCATGGGAGACATTAGGGTGTGTTCAATTGGCCCATGTACCACTTTCTCAGCTGAATTTCTATTTGTAAGCTTTTTATCAATTTTTGCAATTTACTGTTTTAGTGTTTGATTTACTTAAATCTTTGTGTTTTCCTGTTTATGTGTTGTTGTTAAGTTAATATATGGCTTAATATAGGTTGCTTATTAATTAGATTTCATTGTTGCTAAAAATTGACATTTGACTGTGTAAAGTACAAAATTGACATCTTTGTGTTTTGTGCTTGTGTTATTGATGCTTTATGCTTCTATGATCTCATTTAACCATATTAGAACTTTTGTAATCAGTTTCATAGGCAGATTCATTGAAACTTTTGATAATCACTTGACAAGTAAAGTTTAAGGGTGTGTTTGGATTTGCTGATTTGGCCTAGTCACAGGTCGAAAGTGTTGTTACTTTTAGTTCATACAGTCTCACATAGGTGCTTTTAGGTTAGATTAGTCATAAAATACAAAGGTTAGTTTGTAAGAAGTCAAATTCACCCTTAATCCCCATAATCCGATATCTGTTAGGACTAGGGGGACTCATAGCTTCAATCTAGCTTAGAATGTGTTTAGGATGCCTCATTTAGGTTTATTTAAGATTAACAGAACATATTTCATCAATTATTATCACCCAAATCTAATGAAAGTCAACCTGTGTCATTTTTACAAAAAGTCAAAGTTTCCATAGGCAGAAAATCTCAAAAGTTCAAGGAATTTTATAGAATTTTGTGACTTGATTCAGGGGTTGAAACTTGTTCCTAATCATAACCCCCAGCTAATCTATTGAGTCCCATTGTTCCCTTATTTTTGTGAATTTTTCACTGGGCCCCACCTTCACCCAAAGTCACCTGCAGGGGAGGGATAACCCCCTGCTACATCAGACCCTCAATCACCACACCACTTTGGTGGTTTACTCTGGCCACCACTGTGGGTCCCACATGCCCCCCTTGGGTTCTTTGAACTCACCAGCTGACCCCCAATCCATTTCAAGCAAGCTCCTGAGCTTAGGCTCCCTGGGACCCTCCTTAATCCTCCCACAAAACTTGTCCCGTTTTCAGTGTTTAAACAAGTAATCAAGTGCTTAATTAGTGCTTATGGGCTTATCCTTTGAGCTTATTTGTGAACACTTACTTAAACATGTCCAAACAACTCTTCTGAACCAGATTCCACCCTTGTGGACCCCACATAAGCTCATTTGAGCTTATTCCTTGGTTTGGTCAACCAAAGTCAACTATGCAAGCTTTTAAGCTTGCACTTGGCTTATTTTCAAGTTCCAAAAAAGTTGCTTTTGTAAAAGTTTAATGTTTTTAGGTATAAAATAGGTTTGTAAAAGAAAAATCCAGAAATACCAATTTAATTTCAAGTGATAGTTTCTATTTAATGTGATTTAAATTTTTAATTTTCCTTTTTAGATTTTTGTTAAGCACTTAGCATTTTTATATTTTTCTTAAATTCCTTTTATAATAAAGTAATTTCAGTAATTTTTCTAGATTTTAATTTTGTCATTTAGTATTAATTAGATTTAATATTAGTTTTATTAATAATTAATTAATATTCAAGTTTTAAATATCCAAATTAGTTTTTATATAGTAACTCCTAGTTTTTATATTTTTCCTAGCTTTTATATGTTATAAAACATTTTTTGGAATTTTTCTGGAATTATTACTGTTCATCTTGTAATATTTAGAATTTAATTAGTTTAGTTAGATATTAATTAATATTTAATATAATAATTAGTAAAATAGTGTAAAAATATTTAAAACAAACTTTTTATAATATTTTAGGATTCCTGTGATGGTTAGTTAGATTTATAAAATTTTTCTTAATTTTCTAAGTCTTTTTAGTATTTTTAATAATTTAAATTATTTTAATTAGGTAATTAATATTTAATTAGTAATTAATTAATATAAAAATCCAAAAAAAGACAAAAAGATATATTTTTAATTTTAAAATTTGTTTTTAGTTATTTTATAATTTTAGAAATTTAATTTTCACTTTTCTAGTATTAAAATAATATTATATTGTATTTAAATCAATTAAATATTAATAATTAATATTAAATAGTATTTAATTAATATTAAATAAGTAATTAGTGTAAAAATTCATTTTAATTTTCTAAATCTGAAAACCTACCATCCATCTCTTTCACTCCAAAAACACCCCGTGAACCTGCAACTCACTCCCCTCCAAACACAACCATCACCATCCAACCATCACCATCCCCTCTTGTCCTCCATACCTCCTCCCAATCCCATTAACTCCATCTCACTCACAATTTCCTACCTGACACCCAAAACTCACGCTGGCAATCCTAATCTCCACAACAAGTTTTCCCGCCAAAATGGAATCAAGTGCTTGGATCGTGGTTGTTTTTAATTAAAGGTTGGGATTTGATCAGAAAGTCACAAGAAGACTTTTGTGTCTCACAGAAAAAGTCAAAGAGGCCATTTCCTACCTAACTAGATTGTAGTATATATAGAGGAATCATGTAAGCCTAAAGGGCATCCCATCTTTCTTGTATCTTTCTTTACTTTAATCCCAGTTGTAATGTTTTTCTTCTAAGAAATGAAATAGTTATTCAGTTTCAAATTATTTCAAGTTTTATTTTCTAAATTATTTTTTTTCCAGGTAGTTTTATTTACTGTCAATTTGTGCTTTAACCAATCTCAGAAGCTTTCACATGCTTTTATAAGCTTGATTTTAGTTTGGAATTAAGGAAATTCAGAAAAGAAAAAAAAAGAGAAGAAAATACAATAAAATCAAAATAAAATAAAAAGATGGTGTTTCATGGTACTGAAGCAGTAGCAGATATGGAAATGAAGTATGGGTTAGAGCTCCATGGGGAGCATTAGGGTATGTTCATGTGTTCTTGATTCTCAGATTTATTCATAGCTTGGATGACAAGTAAGAAATTGTGCCAATTTGCCTTATATTGAGTTGATTCATATATGCTATCATTAGTGGTCACTTGCTGTTTATTTAAGTTTGATTTAGCCTAATATAAAGTTATTAGTGTAGTTCAAATGTTAATTTAGCCTTTTGCCTTGTTAATCACTAAAACAGTCACAATTAGGAGTGTTTGGCATTACTTTAATTTGTGAGTTATTGTTATTTGTATAGGTTAAGATGTGTTAGTTTGTTAAACTCAGGTATCTAGTAGTTCAGTTGATCCTTTGTTTTAGTCAGTTTGAAAAGGAAAGTCAAAATTCTCTCTAAAAAATCCCCACAGTGAACTGTTGGAATTTGGTGAAATCAAATCATGATTTTTGCTTGCAAACTTCTTGAGCTTGCTTGATTTAGTTCCATTTGGTAGCAACAAATCAAATTCAGTAGATTAGAAGTGATCCAATTCCATTTTAGTCAAACTTTAGTGTAGTCTTAAAAAAGTCAAAATTGCTAAGCTATGAAATGGGACAATTTTCAATTTAATCTCTAGGGTTCAATATTGATTGTGACTGTTGAACTATAAGACCTTGATAGATCTTCTTGAGCACTCTAGAATCGTTAGCTATGTTACTGTAATCAATAACACACTAATAGATAATCTCTGTAACTTGTATTTTAAAGCGGAAACAAATACAAGTGTAATACTAAGAATTCTTGATCCTCTATGGATCTTTTTAATAATAATAAAAGTGTTCTCTAAAACGTAATGCAATACATAATCATGTGTTCCTTTTATACACAAGGAACCCTAAAACGTAATTCTTAGGATCAAGAAACGTATATACTAAAACTTCTAAAAGATATGCATTATCACTTCCTAAATAAACTCATGCATATCCAAACTATAATACATAAAATACGGAAATACTATATCCGTAGAAACTAATAATGCTGAAACTAGTCTTCAGCAGATACACTACTACAGCAGGAACCAGCTCTTCAGCAGTAACCTTCAGCAGAAACATTCAGCAGAATCTTACTTAACAGAATTCTCAACAATCCTCCCCTAGTCTTCAATTTGACCTGGTTAAGTTCAAGATTCTTGATAGATCTTCAAAATAACATACCAAGAGGATTGTAATAAGATAACACCAGCAAAGAATCATCTTCAACAGAATCTCTATGATCAGCAAATACTTGAAAGCTCCATTCTTTGCAGCAACAAATGACTTAATGTACATCAAAACAAATTAGTTTCATACTATTCTTATCACTTCCAGGTGTGTTAACTCCTATGAGAGGTGAATCATTGAAAATAATGGATTTGATGTCTCTTTACCAATAGCCATCACTACTGGAGTAGCCAAGTGTTCTAAGGTACACTGATAACCACATGATTTTTAGCAAATCATCAGCTATAAACGGATTTGAGATGTCTTTACCTGTAGCCGTTTGCTCAGGACTAGCCAATTATTTTGATAAAAATCATCTTGGTTAACTGATTACCAAATATGGTTTTCCACTGCCTTTACCACAAGCCATATACATGTGGGCTAGCCAATTATTCAGAATCCATAAAGGAAAAATCCATGGTCAATTGACAACCATTTCAACTACTCAGCAATAAAGCATGGGTGAGTTGAAAACCCTATGGTTTTGAGCAAACCATTACAGCTATCAACAGATTTGATATGTCTTTACCAAAGCTGTACCCTTTGGACTAGCCAACTTTGTGATGGAATAGTCAACATCAGGTAAGTTGATAACCAAACCTGCATACAATAGATACAATACTATAAAACAAAATGGTTTTTTTTTTTTTTTTTTTCTTTTTTTTTTTTTTTTTTTTTTACTAATAATAAAGAAATAAAAACAAATATACAACAATATATCCTTAAACAGAATCTGCTCTGGAAGTCTTAATCCTTTGCTTGAAGACCTTCACCAAAGATTCTGCAAACAACCTTGCATTCCCAACTGGATCAGGAGGAATCTCCAACTTTTGTTGTAGCATTTTCTCCATCAAAGACACTTTCAGAGGATATCTTTTTGTAAGATCCATAATAAGCCTTAGACTAGTTGTAGTTTCCAAAACATGAACATAAGGCATAGGATAGAACTTCCAACTCTGAACTTTCCATCTCTGATTGTTCTTCCATATATCATAGCTTGCACCAGTGGGAGTAGAAGAATCAAACAACACTTTTAGATCACCCAACAAATACAATCCAGACCCTTGAGGAGTATGATTTGCATAATACTTTAGAACCAACTCATATAGAGTGACCAAATCCTGATGATCCACAAGATGTAGAATCTGTTGAAGAAATGTAAAGGATATGAAAGTTTTATCCAATCTGTAAATGGTATTAACTTGACCATTTTTACTTAACTCCCAGTGAACTAAAACATCTCTAGTTCCCTCAGGCCAATCATCAGGGGATCCTTCTCTTATAAATGAAGCATCAGAAGCATTCACATTGATTAAACTTTGTTTTGAATGTCAAGATCTGACTTTAGCCATTCTCTTGCCTCTTCTTCCAGGAACATAAATAGCAGCATGAACTTCAGCTTCAGCAGAATCACCTTCTGTAGCATCAGTTTCCACTGATGGAGTATCCAATTGTTCATCAGTAGAATCCTAAAAAGATTCAAGTGCAGCAGATGCATATTGTTCATCCATAGCTTTCCTTATCTATTTGTTTCTAGCTGCTTGAAGTTCAACTTCTCTTACCTTCAGCTCATGAAATCTTGCAAGTTCAGCTTTTTGTTCAGCTTTTTGTTCCTCTTCTAAATTCCTAGCGGCCTCTTCACCCAATCTTTCCAGCTCCAATTGTCTCATAGTTCTCTTTCTAGATGGAGGATCTTCTGCTATCAATTTAGCTTTTCCTCTATCCACATAAGATGAAGCAGCAACATGTGATACATCAGCAGAAATATCAGGTAAAGGAATATTCTTAGAAGCACCCATTCCAGCTTTGTCATTTCTAGCCTTGATTCTGTTATAAATCTCAACCAGTTTGTCAAATGGAAGTGCCCTCACTTGTTTCTTAGACCAAGCATTATTATACAAAGAACTGCTTTGACTTTTTACATATGTTCTCATATAATCCCTCTGCTGTGCTTGAGTCATAGGTTTATCTCTTTTAGCTTTGCCTTTTAACTCATCTGCCACCTTCTTTCTCAACTTCAGCACTTTGACAATTTCAGAAGCCCAGTCTTGCTTCTCCACTCTTTTACCAAGAATGTCTGTAGCTAAGTCAGAATTATCAAGTACTTGTTTTCCAATCTGCTGCCAATCTGACTCATCAAACTCTTGAACAGCTGCATCCAATTCTCTTTGTCTTTCAATAGGCAAAGTAGACACATATCTTTGAGTTACAGACTCATATGCTGCATCAATCTTGGCTTGCTGTTCCTCAGCCATATTAGCACTCTTCTTATAATCTTCCCAATCTTGGAAGAGTTTTTCTTGTGCTGCTCTTTCTTCAGCTGTAACAAGCTTATCCACAGCCACATCTGTTCCTCCAGCAAGATCATCATGAGGAACATTCAAATCTTACATAGGTTCATCATATAATTCTTGAACCTCTCTATCAAGAGAAACTTGTTGATTCTCAGATGAATGATGAACAGGGGAATTCAAATATTCTTTCCCTGCTACAAAGAATGCTTCTCCTGATGTATTCCCTTTATCAGCAGATTTGTCAGCAGCAACACCACTTGGTGATACTTTCTCCTGAAGTATATCAGTAGCTTCAGTCATGAGCACATCATTATCACCACTAGACATTTTGGAAGATTCAGCAACTTTCCTTGCCAAATACTGTCTTGTACTTATTCTTCTGCCGTATAAAATTTTTGGTTTAGATTTAGGTACTTCAGCAGCTTTAGAAGGAACAACATGAGACTGTCTAGCAACTTCAGCTAGAATCTCAAGAGAATCCAAATTTGCCTCCTGAGCAACTTCAGTAGTATCCACTCCATCCTTACTTTGCTTCTGCTGATTCAGCTGTGCCTCCAAATCTTGAACCTTACTTTTCAACTTTTCAATTTCATTACCAAGAGTAGTCTTGGTATCAGCAAGTTCCTTTTAGAGATCTTCAGTCATTTTCATGTACCTGCTAAGTGAATCATATACAAAAGTGAGAGTAATAGGGTCCTCTGCTTTACCAGCTGATTGCTCAGTGGTAAATGGAGCTTCATTGAACCCAGCAGGAGAAACAGACTCATGTACAACATTAGGAAATCCTTCATTAATTGGCTCTCTCATAGGGCTAGGTGTATGCAGTCTACTGATCTCAGGTTCAAGAGGATGAAAGTTATCTTCAAACTCATGAATTTGCTCAGCTGGAGCATCCTGAGCTGGTGAAATGGCAGGACTAGATGACATATGTACAGGGGTAGGTGGTGGTAAGTCAGTAGAATCAGGTAATGGTTCAGCAGTTGTAGCTGGCTCTTCCTCCATTACCACTGAAGGATTACCATCAACAGCAACACCAGAAGATGATGGATTACCATCATCAGCAGTATTAGGAGCAGGCACATTACCAACATCATCACCCTCAACTACATTATCATTGCCATGTGGCAACATATCTTCTAACATAGGGTGATGTTCCCCATTATAATTTGTTTTCATTGAGGCAAACAACTTAGAACCAAGACTTTTAATAGGCACATGGGTTCTATCTTCAGTGGTTATGTCTAAAATTATTTGTAAGAATCTAGGGTACATTAAAAACTTATGCTGTTGTTTATCAATATTTTCTAGCATTTTATCAAAGATAAACTTAGAAAAATTATAAGTTAGACCCTTAGAAAGACAAACAATACCACAACCCAATTGCAGAGAGAATTGATCCATCCACCACACTTGTTGCTTATACATTGAAGCAGCAGATGCACCAAATACCTCCACTTAGGACAAAATTGATTCTTGTGCCACTTGGATGTATCAGTACTTTGATATCCAGCTTCCCTTAGCCCAGCAAGAATCTCTGCAGTGTTGGATGATACACACCATTCTCATCATCCAAGTGAAGCTTTGTCCTAATCAAAACTTCTGTCACCACATACTCTACACCATCAATCTCAGCAACAATCTCGGTGTCAGATCTCTTAGCAGCAGATGCCCAAAATTGCTTCACCAATGATTCACAAATCAGATTGGGACTATGTGTCAGAGCATAATGAATCTTCGACCTTTATAGAAACTCCACCATTAAATCGAATTCTTCATGTCCCTTTGCCTTTTTCAGAATAGCATACTTGTTATGATTGCCTTTCAATTCAAGTTGTGCCATTTGAATGAACTTGCGTGAGACGGTTATGAATTACACAGAGAATAATGGGTTTAAGTGGAGTGATAAGCGAATAATGTTGTTTAGGAAGAGATATACAAAGTGGTTTATATTTGGAAGTTCCCCAATCGTGGTCAAAATTATCGGAACTAATTATTGACCAAGTCTGACGTGTAATTCACAAACTTCCAATTTGAAAATTCACCCTTCAGCAGAAATGAAAGTCAACCCTGCTGAAGAGTGGTCAACATCAGCAGAAACCAACCAAAAGTAAAAATATCTTCGATCAATATCTTGGTTTTACTGTGCCACCCAACTCGCATTAATTATCATAATGCATAAACTTGACTTATTTAATCACCCCCAAATCATATCTCAGTCATCAATTTACCCCAAATAATCTTTCAAACCCTAATTTCCCAATTAAGCCCAATTCTCCACCAAAACCATGTCATCAAACCCAGAAACCTCAGATCACAATTCCTCTTCTTCATCTTCAGAAGAAGATTTACCACCATATCCATGGGAGCTTGATGATTCCGACTATGAAAGAGAACTGGAGAAACGATGGGATGCACAAGAAAGACAATGGAATGCTCATAGGAAGGGTGAACCAAGCAATGTACCCATTCCTGCTGAGTGAGAGCTTGTCTCTCCCTTCATCTATACCTCTGATGAAGACTCTTCAGAGGAAGAAAATGAAGATCCAACCTTTCTTCCTCCTTCCACACCAGAGAGATCCCAACCAAGATCAAGTAAGAGAGATCCATCTCTTTCAACATCCCAGAATTTGATGTTGGATCTTCCTGCTCCAGGACCTGGTCTTCCTCATCAAGAACATATTGGACAGAGCAAGAAGGCTGAGATTATACGTAAGGGAAAGGAGAAGCTGAAGTAGATGATTGAGGAATGTTGCCATGGACCAAAGTTCTTGAGTATTTTCTTGACTTTGGTACTTGAGCATCTTCACATTCTTCCTTCTCTTCTTTTTCCATTTTCATCTTCAGCTTCATCATTGTACTTGTCATAGCCTCAAGTATTTTGTAATTAGTGATAGAAGCTAGTAGTACTTAATTAGCCATATGTTTAGGAATGGTCATTGTAATTCAGTTGAAACTTTGAATGTAAGCTGTAACTTGTTTCTTTGAATGAATGAAAATATCTTCTTAATTAATCAGCTGTGTAAGACCTTCAGCATAATCAACTCATCAGAAGAAACCATGTTCACCACTTTTGACCTCATTCCTTTGACTTCAGCTCTTAGTGACTTTAACATTCAACTTTCAATCTCAGAACATCTGCAAAATAGACATAAAACAAGCAAATACACCAAACAACTTGCAAAAATATTAGTGGGTTAGTGTTAAAAATCAGAAATTATACAACTTATACAAATCTACAAAGTTTACACTCATTATCCTCCCCTGAGGCATATGCCTCCCCTGAGGCTTATGCCTCCCCTTAAACTTTGCAGTTAAGGGTTAAGCATTCCAATATGGACCACTAAATATTGAAACCTTGGTCCATCAAATGCTTTGGTCAACAAATCTGCCACATTTTCATCTGTGTGAATTTTTACCACTTTAACCAAATGTTTCTCATAAGCATCCCTTATAAAGTGGTGCCTGATTTCAATATGTTTGGTTCTATTATGAAAAACTGGATTTTTAACAATACAAATTGTACTTTGATTATCAATGAAAATGGTAGTGTTCATAAAGGTATACCCATAATCCAGCAATTGATTCTGAATCCATAGAACCTGTCCACAACAATTGGTAGCAGCAACATACTCTGCTTCAGTAGTAGACGTAGCAACAATGGTCTGTTTCTTGCATTGCCAAGAAATCAGTCTTCTTCCAAGGAATTGGCAACCTCCAGTTGTGGATCTTCTATCCAAATTTGCACCAGCATAGTCACTATCACTATAAGCTGCTAGCTGAAATGGAGACTCTTTGGGATACCAAAGACCTAATTTGGGTTGGCCTTTTAGGTACTTAAAAATCTTTTTGACAGCATTCAAGTGAGAGGTAAGTGGAGTGACTTGGTGCCTTGAACATGCACTCACAGCAAATGTAATATCAGGTCTTGAGGCAGTCAAATACATCAAAGAACCAATCATTGACCTGTATAAATGAACATTCACAGGGAGATCAGGATCAAGATTGTTCTTTGGTTTGGGTGTCTCATAGGGAGTAGTGGCAGTCCTGACATTCTCCATAGCAAACTTGGACAACATATCTTTTACATATTTCTCCTGATGTATGAAAATACCATCAGGTTTCTGCTGAACTTGTAAACCCAAAAAGAAAGTGAGTTCTCCCATGGCACTCATTTGAAATTCTCCCTTCATCAGATCCTCAAACTCTCTACACCATGCTTCTTTGGTTGAACCAAAGATAATATCATCCACATACACCTGCACAAGAATAATATCCCTAGAATATTTCTTGAGGAATAGAGTCTTGTCAATGGCACCTCTTCTGTAGCCATTCTTCAACAGAAATGTGGAAAGTCTAGCATACCAAGCTCTGGGAGCTGATGAAGTCCATAGATAGCTTTGACAACCTTGTACACATACTCAGGATGATCAGGGTCTTCAAATCCCTTGGGTTGAGTCACATAAACCTCCTCTTCAATTTCACCATACAAGAAAGCACCTTTAACATCCATCTGATAAACCATAAAGCCCATATAAGAGGCATAGGCCAAAAATATCCGAATTGCTTCAACTCTGGCCACAGGTGCAAAGACTTCATCATAGTCAATGCCTTCCTCTTGTCTAAACCCTTGAGCCACCAGTCTAGCTTTGTTCTTCACCACAATCCCCCTTGCATCTATTTTATTCTTCAAAATCCATTTTGTCCCAATGGCATATTTACCATCAGGAAGAGGAACCAATATCCAAACCTGCTGATTCTTAAATTGCAGCATCTCATCTTGCATTGCTTCAAGCCAGCTTGAATCAGCCAGTGCTTGAGGAACACTAGTTGGCTCAATCTGAGAAAGAAAGCATGCAAACAGACAATGTTTGAAGTCTGTGTGATTGTTCCTCTTTTGATTGTAGACATAAGAGATGAAAGCAACTTCACCATATTTGGTATTCCTTACAGTGCTTCTAGTTCTAACAGGATCTTTAGGATCTCCAATAATCTTTGATAGGGGATGAGCATTATGAATCCTTTTAGTTGCTGTAGGGTGAACATCAACTGTGGCATCAAGGTTGTTGACTGTAGGCCCAAACTCAGTATCATAAGAAGCTGAGTGAAATAGGCCAGGCTTTGGCTGATAATTCCCAAGATCAGAAGGACTTGGAAATCTTGTAAAGGGCTTCTCAAAGTTTGCAGACACTTCAGTAGAAAGGGGAGAGTAGGCATCATTAGCATCAACATCTATGACCTTATCAGTGGGAATAGGTGTGCCTTCAGCAGAATCATCAGCAGTATCCTTGTTTCCACTGACTGCTTGTGCTGATTGATGTAGGATTGCTTCAGTCTCTTGTGTAACCTTCTCATTGAGTTTCTGAGCTTCCTTAGTAGCAGCATGTTCTTGCTTCTGTAGTCTTGCAAGATCCTCTGCATAATGTGACTCATCATCTTGATCAGCAGCAAAGTGATTACCTATAAAATGGTTAGGTGAAAAAGATGGTACAACAATGGTATGTTCTTCTGGCTCAGATTCACAGTCTGAGTCATCATCCATGGAACCTGCAGGGTTAGAATGTGGATCTTGGGTACCTGCATTAGGATTAGAAGCATGTCTAGAATAACCCAAATAGTCAGTCAAATAATCTAGGTCAAAATACCAAGAATGGCCTTGTCCCTGAGTATTAGGCTGATCTTCAAGAAATCTTAGATTAAGGGTCTCTTCTATCCTTTTGGCATTTAGATTATACACCCTATAGGCCTTGCTATGAGCTGAATAACCAACTATATATCCCTCATCAGCTTTCCCATCAAACTTACCCAGTATATCAGCAGTATTCAAAATGGTCACTTTGCATCCAAAAGGCTTAAGGTAATGTATGTCTGGAACTTTCCCAGTGAGAAGTTCATAAGGTGTCTTGACATGGTGTCTAGTGATGGATACCCTGTTCAGAACATAGCAAGCAGTACTTACTGCTTCAGTCCAAAACATTGTGGGTAATTTGGAGTCAGCTAGCATTGATCTTGTTGCCTCAATGAGGGTTCTATTTTTCCTTTCAGCAACCCCATTTTGTTGTGGGGTCCTTGGAGTACTATAGTCCCTTCTAATCCCCTTAGACTTACATAATTCTATGAAAACAACATTTTTGAATTCTGTCCCATTGTCACACCTAATTCCTTTAACCTTTTTATTAAGCTGGTTTTCAATTAAAGTGATGAATTCTTTCAAAATAGGAGTTGTTTCATCTTTAGTTTTTAGAAAGAATACCCAGCAAAACCTGCTAAAATCATCTGTGATAACCAGGCAGAAGTACTTGTGATCAATACTTCTGATAGGAGTTGGACCAAATAGATCCATGTGCAGCAACTGAAGAGGTTCTGAAATGGTACTCACAGCTTTGATGGCTTTGTAAGAGGCTCTATGTTGCTTTCCCTTGTTGCAAGCAATACAATTGTGTTCATTGGTGAAGAGTTTAGAAGGAAGGCCCTGAACAAGACCAAGTTTAGACAACTTGTTGATAGTCTTGTAATTCACATGAGCCATTCTCCTATGCCATTTGGTAGATTCATCCAGGGAAGCTTTGGCCACCAAACATGTTAGATCACCTTCTGGCTTGACATCATTCAGATTGAATGTGTACAAGTTGAAGGTTCTAGGAACTCTCAGCAAAACAGTTGTGTCTTCTGGAAGTTTGAAGTCCTTGGAAAGTACAAGACACTCATCTTCAGAGAAGAAAACCTTATTCTTAGTGTCACAAATTTGTGATACAGAGAATAGATTAAAATGCTCCAGTTCCTTCACATAATAAACATTTTCAAAATCTAACAAGGGTGTCTTAATAGTTCCTTTCCTTGTAATTTTGCCATCTCCACCACCAAAAGTTACAGTGCCTCCTCCTTCAATGGGCACAAAGTCATGCATCTTGTCCTTGTTCCCTGACATACTTCTAGAACAACCACTATCAACAATACCTACTTCAGTACTTTTCAAAGGATGATCCTACAACAACAACAAAAAATATACAAAAGTTAGTACGCTTTGGAGACTCAAGTCATTGCTGACTTGAGCCTGCCTTGTGGATCATTAGTGATAGGCCATGTAGATGTTTTAGATCCACCATTGTTCTTGGGCCTGTAATGCATATTAGGTTCCTTCTTTGTCCAAGAACAACCTGCTGAGGGCTTCACAGCAGTATTCCAATACCCACCACCATAATACATTGAGTCAAAGTGATTAGGCCAATAACCATTAGAAAAGAAAGAACTAGTGGGTCGAACATATGGTCTAGTACTGGTTCTTCTCCATGAAGAATGTGGTTCAGCAGAATTGGATTTCTGCTGATGTGGAACAAAAGAGGGTATTTCACTAACATTCTTCCACATTTGCCTAGGTTTCCTTTGACTAATACATTCACCCATTCTTTGCTCATGAAATGTACAATCCTTAATCAAATGAGATTTACTTCCACACACAAAACACTTCTTCTTCTAAGAAGATTTATTCAAACCAAAGGAAGTTCCATAACATGAAAAAGTATTCAAACCACCATGATAAACAGAATTGTTTTTAACAGAACCAAAAGTATTATTTTGCAAAGAATTTAAAAACAAGTCTTCAGTAGAAACTATCTTGTTATCAGCCCCAACTCTAGAAGGCTTGTGGGGAGTCTTAGGTGATGTCTTTGGTGTGGTCTTGAGAGTGGTCTTGGGCAGGTCAGACTTCTCACTTGAATCACAGCTGGAAAATGAGGTAGACCCTTCATCAGAAGACTTGTCACTGTCACAACAAGAGACAAAGTCAGTAGATTTCATAATAGGGTCTGGCAAGTCAGTTGACTTTTTTCCATAGAGATGGTGTGATCCATCAAAGTCACTAGGTATGGATAGGTCAATAGGCATATGTTCCCCTCTTATAGGTCCAGGGACAAAATGTAAATTACCTTCTTTGACAAAGTTAGCTAACCCTGCTGGTGTTGATTTACCTAAGTCATTGTTAGCTTCTAAACCAACATATTTTAAAAAAAATCCCAAACCTATTTTAGAGTTCACAGCCTGACTACCATAAAGTTCTCTAGCTAGATTATCACCTGATATTACCCATTGTTTATTTCTAGCTATTTCTTTGTCTAACTTATCTTGTAATTCTTGTTATTCATTTTCTAGATCAGACTTCTCCTTTTCAGTACGTCTTAAGTCTATCTTAGCAACTTCTAAATCACTTTCTAGAACTCTTATTTTTTCATCATATTTAACTTGATTCTTTTGAAACCAGACTTTTTGTTTCTCTACAGTTTTTAAAGCCATTTTATAAGACTCTACCTCTATATAACACTCATTGTATTTTGGTTTCAATTCATCAAATTCTTGTTTAAGCTCATTGTATCTTACACTACATCCAAACACACAGTTGTGTACCTGAGAAATTCCCATCAAGGAAACTTGCTCCTTCTTGTCCTCTGAAGGTGAGTATGCCAACAGATTCACTTGTGAAGAAGTAGAAGCTTCCTCTCCAGCAGGTTCATGTTCAACCCAATCAATTTGGTGATCCAGAGTCACCATAGCTTTTGAAGGTGCAGCCTTAGTAGTCCCTGCTTCCAATGGGTAAGAGCCGTATCTGACCTCATCACCAGATTTCCTCTCCTTGCATTCTCTTGAAAAATGTCCCACTTGACCACAAGTGTAACATTTAACCTTCCTTCTATCAAACCTTGCTGCCTCTCTTCCATTAAAACCAAACTTCCTTCCAGACTTGGTTTCAAACCTCTTAATGTTCATGGAGATCATTGCAAGCTGCCATTTCAAGTGCATCTCCTCCATCTCCAATGGATCCACCTGTTCAAAATCCTCATAAGCAAGAAACTGTTGATGTTCATATTCAGCCACAAATGAATGAACAATATCATTCAACACACTACTGGATTTTGATTTAGGAGCAGATTGAGTATGGGTTTGAGAAGATGCTCCTGATGAATAAGAGCTTGAGGCTTGATGCACAGGTTTTGTAGAGGCGCCAACAAATGCAGAATGAGTGGATGGACGAATGGGACTTCTAACATCAAGCTCAAGTGATTTAAGCATGTTGTAGAGGTCATCAAAGGACATCATGTCCAACCCACCTTTAGTCTTGAGAGCAATACAGACTTCTAACGAAGAGGGCAGTAAAGATCTCAGAAACTTAGCATTGCAGTCCTCATTGTCAGGTCTAGCCTTCAACTGATTAAGTTGACTTAAGATCCGATGAAACCTGTCATAGCCTTTATGAATTCCCTCTTCTTCAGATATCTGAAACTCTTGGAACTTTTGCTTCAGCATAGACTTCTGCAACCTTCTTGATTCATCATTCCCACCAAATCTAGATTTTATAGCCATCCAAATGTCCTTGGCATCCTCCATGAAGTGGAAGTCACCCATATGGTCATCTGGTATAGCTTGGAGCAGAATTGTTCTTACTTTACTCTCCCTTTGCACAGCCAGAATCTCTTCAGCAGTTCTGGGACCTATAATTGTAACAACCCCATCAGCATCTGTAACATGCTTCTTCAGGCTATTCCCCTTTTTGACAACCTCCCACAGATTCCAATCTATGTTTGTGATCCAGTTCTGCATCTTCATGGACCACAGATGATATTCTTCAGCATTCTTCAAGTATGGAAACTTAGCATTACTGTTGGAGAGGTTGAGTTGTTGAAAAGAAGTGGTGTTAAGGTTTTGGGTTGTATCAACTTCATCATCAGATCCAGGCATGTTTGTTGATTTATTTGGATTCTTAAGGTGTAAGATTTGTGTTTCTTAGTATGACAGAGACTCTCTCGAGGCTCTGATGCCACTTGTTGAACTATAAGACCTTGATAGATCTTCTTGAGCACTCTAGAATCGTTAGCTATGTTACTGTAATCAATAACACACTAATAGATAATCTCTGTAACTTGTATTTTAAAGCGGAAACAAATACAAGTGTAATACTAAGAATTCTTGATCCTCTATGGATCTTTTTAATAATAATAAAAGTGTTCTCTAAAACGTAATGCAATACATAATCATGTGTTCCTTTTATACACAAGGAACCCTAAAACGTTTCCCAAGAAACGTATATACTAAAACTTCTAAAAGATATGCATTATCACTTCCTAAATAAACTCATGCATATCCAAACTATAATACATAAAATACGGAAATAATATATCCGTAGAAACTAATAATGCTGAAACTAGTCTTCAGCAGATACACTGCTAGAGCAGGAACCAGCTCTTCAGCAGTAACCTTCAGCAGAAACATTCAGCAGAATTCTTACTTAACAGAATTCCCAACAGTGAGTGGTTAAATCCTGTTGATTTATGGTCTTTGGTTGCTTGTGCACCTGTATCAAAAAGAAAATTCCAATTTGGGATTCATTTACTCACTAAAAAATATGTCCAAAGTGACCACCTTGGTCTTGTTTCTGCCCTGCACCCTCAGACCCAATTTTAACCATTTTGTGTTTGTTGGTCTATCTTTGACCTTAGTAATCGAACCTTGGCAATTTAGAAAGCCCCCTAGGTGTAGTTTCTAGGATTGCTTTTAGTTTAGTCTAGATTGCTTATCTACTGCTTAATAATAAGCCTTCTTTTGGCCTTGTTGTGACCTGCTGCTGTTGCTACTCTAGTTCTTGTCAACTGATTCTAGTTGTTGTTTCTGGTTTTAGTTGTTAGTTATAGCTATAATTCTTGTTGTTGTTATTACTTGTTATTGTTGTTTTGTTGGTTCGAGCTTATTTGGCTTATTTGGCTATTTGGTTGGTTGCTAAAAGCTGTAAACAAACAAGAAGCAAAAAAGTTTGGAATTCTCAAAACTGTGTTGATTTGAAGAATTAAGCAAGTTTAAGTTTTTTTTTTTTTTTTTTCTTTTTTTTTTTTTTTTTTTTTTTTTTTTTTGAAATTCAGTTCCGCAAGGATTTTGTGTTTGAGTAAAAAGGGAATTGGAAAGAAAAAGAAAAAAAATATATCAAAAAGTGCAAGAGGTGGGATTCGAACCCCTGACCTCCTGCACCCTGAGCATACACAACACACCACGCATTACCAACTGCACCCTTGGGATTTTTGTCAAGAGTCTTCCACATTTTATCCTTTTATCACCTTGTTATTTTCTTTTCTCCTTTTTAGCTTAAAACCTGTTTTTCTTATTATCTGCTTATTCCACACTGCTTTTTATTCAAATTTATTTTTCTTAATTTCATTTTAACATTAGTTAGTTTCTTTAAAAATTTCAGAATTTTCTTTTAAGTTTTAATATTTCTATTGATTAATTTAGTTTAAATCATTTTTTAATTCATAATAAATAGAATTTTTGTTGAAAAATTAATTTTCTTTTTTCTAAAATTTTATTTTGTCTTTTAGCACGTTAGAAAATTAGTTGCAAACCCGTAGGACGTTTAGAGCCTAAATTTTACGTTTTATTTTGTGCATTGACGTTTATTTTTAAATAAACGTCACGTTTTTAAATTCGGTTACGTGTTAGGATTCCCGATACCTAATTATGTTTTCCCGTAGTGTTTTAGGTTTTTCCTAGTTTGTTAGTTGCCTTAGGTTAATTTATTTTCACCTTCGTTCGTTAATTTTCCAACTTTGTTAATTTAACGTATCGTAACACCAAATAACCTTTCCAATCATACAAGATTTTAATCCCAATCTCATTCGAAGCTTTCCATTCACACCTCGTTGGGGTACGACCCGGGAAATCACTTCCCGGTCTCACAATTTAAATATCACTTTCACAAGTTTTGTGAGGTAATCTTTTTCCTAAAAGGTTTACTCGTATTACTTCACGTCTATTTGTCTCACGATAAATTAGACTTCACGTTTGTTGATATTTTGATAATTGTTGTTTGCACACACCAAAACACAACGAATCACATAGTCTGTTTATTGTAATTTTATTATGCAACTAATCTAACTGCATCTAAATATATGCGCCAAATATAAGGCAGCACACGACATTCCATTTACAAAATGCTTAGAGTTATCTTCTCCATTAAACAACCAAACGGCCCTTTAAGTAAATTTACAAATTATAAAAATAAAATAAAAGATAAATAGATATTTATATAACATACCTGCTTTCTTCAGACGGATAATCACATGTCTTCTATAAGGAAAAACGTTTGCCAATAAACAGAGATGATCCATCAAGAAATCGATATTACCAAGTCTTTAAGTAAGTCAAGTTGTTCCATAAGGCTGCAAAAGCAAATTTCCTTTTTAAAGAGAAGTATAATTGAGACAAATCAAAAATCATTGTGTGCTAGCTTAATCATGAATCAATTTCAAAAAGTTAGTACCTGACTTCATCAAAGTATATGTGAGCCAAGTTTGAGTTAAATTAGAGCTTTTATTACAGCTTAAAAAGAGGCTGATATGGGCCTGATTGGATTGTTAAGTGAGTGAGGGTTGCTGCAGGCCTGAGTGGTAACTTGCAGGCATAATATTAGGCAATCAACTAAACTCAAAAATCCAATATAAGCTAAAGCAAATTGAGTTATTTCTTTAAGCCAATGATGCAGGCCTGAGTGGCTACTTGCAAGCATAATATTAAGCAATCAACTAAACTCCAATTGATACTCAAAAGTTATTAAATAAAATGTCTGTTGAGACAGATTTGATGCTGATGTAGTTAGAACTAAAAAATGTTAACTTTTATTCCTTATACGGCAAGCTGTTTTTTCAGATTGCCAAAGGTATCTAACCTAAACATACAATTTGATATGTCACAGCCATAAAAATTTCATATGCTTTATGTCAATCATTTAAAAAGTTTAATAACATTGTTATTTCAAACAATATAAACTAAGGCTCAGATTTTATGAAAAACTTATAAACAGGGTATTTTGCTCTCCTATGAATGCATACAAATCACACATAACGTCCTGTGCAAATGGTGCAGGTGACAGATCGATAGCTTCGTTTGAAATATCTAAGATTTCAATAGATATGAACTGGATACATAGTTTAAGTGTGGCCAAAATAATTTGACATCAAGTTATTTGTGTTAACTTAAAATAAAAAATGAATACTTAACATGAACATATCATCAAAGAAACCAAAAATAAAACAAATCAATGTAATCGTAAATTAATAAATTTCATACCTGAAAATAAGGTCGATGTTAATTTGGGGTTTTAGGTTAGATACCCAAACCCTAATAAAATTAAACAATACCCAGCTGTTTTGATTAAGATATATTTGTTCAATCATGATTGATTGCAGCGAAACCCTAAAAATATCAAAACCCTAGATCTGTTTGAAAGATCAAATAAAACCTATCGAAAAAGTGTGTGTTTAGTGTGTATAGCTAAAAAAAGTGAAACTTCCCAAACATACAAGCTGTTACACCCAAGTCATTAATAATTATAAATAAAAAAAATTAAAAATAAAAATAAAATGGGGAAAAAATAAACGTAAATAAAAATAAAAACATTAATAACATAACCATTTTACTAATAAAGTGATTGTTTTGATTACAGCCTTCCATGGCATTCCATTCACAAAAACATCAATAAAAACTAAAATGATTAACCAACCAAAAGAAGCTTCCCAAGAGCAGCCCACCAACTAATCTTCATGCCAGTCCATAAGATCCATGTCTTGCTTCTTCTCAGTCAAG
Source organism: Artemisia argyi (assembly GCA_030686995.1). Lineage (NCBI taxonomy): Eukaryota > Viridiplantae > Streptophyta > Magnoliopsida > Asterales > Asteraceae > Artemisia > Artemisia argyi. The sequence goes on from CM060679.1 coordinate 124,157,458, forward strand.
CCAGCACGGACCTCAACCAGGACGGCGGTAAGGGCCTCCAACCGCCTACGCTGCCTGACCAGAGACCTGTACAAGCTTTCATAAACATCACTGACAACTAATTCATCATCTTGGTTTAGAGAAAACACCTCATCCAATCTTGCCTTTGTTTTTTCAACACTAACTTCCAAGTCATGGCAATGCTCTCCAAGCCACCTGATGAAAACTTCAGTTTCAGTGTATTCATGAGCAAAAAGAAACTTAAAAGCTCTCTGAAGCTTATCCGATCCAGATAATTCTTTGAGTTCGTCAATGAGTGGAGTTTCAGGCGAGGCATCCATTGATTGTTTATTTAGAAAGAAAAAAAGATTAATTTGTTAGGTATAGTTAATGATAGAGTATTAAACAAAAAAGATGTTCTAATGAATTATAAATAGTGGTAACCAAACTGAATCCGAACTGAATAGACTTCACGATTACAAAACTTAAGTCATACATTAATGAAAACAATCGGTTTAGTTTCCCATGCAGAATATCAAATCAGTTTTAGACATAAATTTTGCAATGACACATTCGGCCCTTCAACTTATGATAAAAATGACTAAACATTAAAAAAAAAAGAATGGCAATATTACATAAAGTATCCCTCAAATGGTGCAAATTATAACAAAATATTCATAAAAAACACTACAAATAACATTATCATATGAAAACTTCTTGATTTATATATAAAATAAAAATCTTAAAAACTGAATATAAATATCACATTTTCATTGCTTCCAACTTCTCAATAAAAGATAATAGAGCACGAAGCCGAACATGTTTTTGAGTTAACAAAAACATCAACCTATCAACTTCATCCAAATCTTCCCGTTGCATTCTTCTTAAATCAACAATAGATTGAATAGAAGAATCACATGCACCAATAATCTTCAACTCTTTTATAATCAACTCCCTGTGATTCACACGATCAATAATTTCAATAACTTCTTCCCTTAAATATTCTTCATCAGCAAATGTAGATTTAACTTCTCGGTTATAATGTACGAGCATCATATCTTTAACATAGCTTGACTTAGTGATTGGCTCCAAACGATCAACTAAAGTCAACCATGGATGTGGTCAAGATAGTCAAACAGCCTAGAGTCAATCTCCGGGTAATATAGGGTTTTCCCGGGTCGTTATGTCCCGACGAGGCGTGCAGAGATATTAAACGGGTTTGTAATCGGGTAAATTTGGACAGAAAGGGGTTTGTGATTGATTAAACTAAGGAATCTACAAGGAAATAGCTTAAATAAGCTATATGAATGATTACGTGAAAACTAGATACTTAGAAACGTTTAAAATCTAAAAACGCGTACGTTTACATTTAAAATAACGTAAACGTACAAAATAAAAAGTAAAAACTGAAATCTGGAAAACCTCAGGGGGTAAAAATAACTTTTTTTACAAACCAAAGGATGAAAGAAATTTTTTAGAAAAAGAAAAAAAATTTCTACACTAATTACTTATTTAATATTAATTAAATACTATTTAATACTAATTATTAATATTTAAATAACTTAAATACAATATAATATTAATTTAATACTAGAAAAATAAAAATTAAATTTCTAAAATTATAAAATAACTAAAAACGAAATTTTAAAATTAAAAATATGTCTTTTTGTCTTTTTGTGGATTTTATATTAATTAATTACTAATTTAATATTAATTACCTAATTAAAGTAATTAAAATTATTAAAAATACTAAAAAGACTTAGAAAATTAAGAAATTTTTTATAAACCTAATTAACCATTACAGGAATCCTAAAAAATTATAAAACGTTTGTTTAATATGTTTTTAGACTATTTTACTAATTATTCAACTAAATATTAATTAATTACTAATTAAACTAATTAAATTCAAGAAAATAGAAGATGAACAGTAGAAATTCTAGAAAAATTCATAAAATTGTTTTATAACTTATAAAATCTAGGAAAAATATAAAAACTAGGTGTTACTTTATAAAAACTAATTATGCTATTTAATACTTAATTATTAATTAATTATTAAAACTAATATTAAATCTAATTAATACCAAAAGACAATATAAAATTCTGGAAAAATTTCTAAAAATACTTTAATATAAAATAAAATTAAGAAAAATATAAAAATGCAAAGTGCGTAATAAAAATCTAAAAAGGAAAATTAAAAAGTTAAATTAAATTAAATAAAAACTATCACTTATTTTAAAATTGGTTTTTCTGGATTTTTAATTTACAACACTATTAAATAACTGAAAATAGGAAACTTTTATAAAAACAACTTATATGGAACGGAAAGATAAGCACTGTGGATGCTTATTTGCACCACAGTAAGCTTATATAAGCTAAAAAGGAGTTTTAAAAATGGCCAAGCTTCTAACAAGCTACCAACTGCAAACCATAGGAAAAATAAGCTAGAAACAACACAAAGGAACTTAGATGAAGTAAAAACAACAAGCAAGGATCACTGAATAAGCTGGATAAGCTCAATAAGCTCAATAAGCAAATCCAATCACCCACAGATTCAGTAGTCTCTTGCAGCCCACTGTGGGGTCCATAGGAGGGTTCAGGGGTCCAAGTTAAAGAGTGATCCAAAAAGTAGGTCAGATAAGCTTCAAAATAAGCTAATGTTTATCTGAGGTCCCCCTGCAGGTGTGTTTGGGCAACTGTGGAGCCCACAGAAAAAATTGCAAAAATCAAATGACTGTGGGATTTCATAGTTTAGCTGGGGGGTTGCAAGTCCTATAAATTTCAAGGTCTGAATCCTCACGCAAAATTCTCTAAAATTCTTGCAAAATTTGGAAAATCTGAGGTGTGCAATTTTGACTTTTTAGTTTTTATACCTAAGTTGACTTATATGAGTTTTAATCTAATTCTAGTTACTGAAAATGATGTATAAAGCTATAAGGACATGAAATTAAGCTATAACAACAACTTGTATACTAAATAAGATGATTATGGTACTTAAAAGTCACACAGTGAACAACTTATAAGAGATTGAAGGTCATGTTGACTTTTGATCAAGTGACCACTCAATTATATGATTTTCCTGAGTGAATACATCCTAACGTAATGAGTGTACACCAAATCCAACAACTGAAACATAGGGGTCAGTGGTGAATTTCACTGAACCAAACACCCCTTATTTGGTCTGTTTGAAGAATTTGAGAGGCCAATGGTGAACCTAGGCAACACTACTGATTCTAACCTAAGGTATAAGCTATAAGGACAATATAAAAGCTATTTTGATTAGGAACTAAACACAATAACAAGCATAAACTAAAATGGGTAATTGAAACTAATGCATGAACCAAATGAATGATTTAAGAGACAAACCTCAATTCAGTATCATAAAGCTCATAAGAGCTTGTCACCAAGCTAAATGAAACAGAAAGCAATCTCAAACACCCTTCTGAATCACCTTGCTACAATCATACACTTTTTTTTTTGGGTAAAAGGGACGATACCCTGGCAAATATATTAAACCACAAAAACTATACAAAAAGAACTATCTATGGACAAGCCCATAGTAGTTATATATCCATGACCTTCCTAAAACATGCTTCGGGAATAAAACAAGAAAGGATAACATACTACAACCTCTAACCTTATGACATAATAAAATACCACTACTAAAATAAAACCACCAGGGAATATCCATATTCTTCTCCAACCCATCCAATACTAAATCAAAGCGAATCAACACGGAGCATTTCACTAAATAAGATTGTCTCCTTAAAAAACCTTCCCCTGTAAAACCCATCAGGACAAACCATGGGAAAGGAAAAAGACCACAACTCTCATTAAGGACTCCTACCAATATAGTGATATTGGCCTTCAAATCTTCAAAACACCATATAAGACATAACTGGCACGATAAAGAGTGCATAAAACGACTCACAGACCCCCACAATCATCACCATCACACGCCAAATATAGTACTCCACAAGACTGACCACCATAATACTCACTTTAACCCAAAAGATTATAAGCCCAAACTGAAAATCATAGGTAGGAGACCAAAGAGAATTGCCTAACTTCAAAATCTGCATAACTGAATAAACCTTACTCTGCTCCAATACCATTTAGCATAGAAATGAATACCTCCATCCATGTTGATAACAGACATACACCTAACCATAAAACACTTATACCCATAATACCTAACCTGCATCCAAAGAAAATTATCATGGATTGGTCCTACCATCAGAAAACATGATTTTCCTCTTACCCATACCTCTGTTCACATGAAATTCCCCTTTAATAGCAGCTTCCAAAACTTGTTCAGAGTAGTTAATGTTAAGACCCATGATTCTGAGTCTAACAGTGTCTTTAATCAACCTGTAAATATCCTCCAAACTTCTACTTTTATTCTGAAAAATTCTGAGGTTCCTCTCTTGCCACACGTAATAAATGGAAGCACCAATAAGTAATCTTTGAAGCATACTCCAAATAGACTCATTAAAAGGCCTCATCAACATAAAGTTAAGAATATTAGACCATTTATCTGGTGCAAGTTCCAATTTCACCAACTTCTTAAATCTGCTCCAGATTCTGAAAGTGAACTCACACTCAAAGAACAAGTGATCATGGTTGTCAGGCACCTTCTTGCAGAAAACACATTTCAAACTATCACTCTTCTCCCAAACACCCATTTTATCATGGGTTTTAAGCCTGCCATGAATAGCAAGCCACACAATAAAATAATGTCTAGGAATGCATTGGCTATACCAAATTAAACTAGCCTAAGGAACCATATTACTGCAATTTCTAATATCGTTCCACACAACAGATACAGAAAACTCAGAATGTCTACCCATATTAGTTCTCCAAAGCACCTTATCATCCTTATTATCACATAAAACAAGAGGCACAATATTAAGTAGTTCATCAAACTCATCAGTAATAGACTTCGGCCACTTCCAGTTTCCCTTATCAATCATTTCTGCCATAGAAGAATTCAAAGAAAGACCAGCTTGAAAAATTTTTCTCTTAGAAATAAAACTGCCCAAAGGACAAATAGGATTCCAAATATTAAACCAGAGAGAAGTACTAGAACCATTACCAATCTTGTGGACGAAATGGTCTCTCATCATTCCTCTCATTCTGAGAATCTTTCTCCAGCTCCAAGATGCCTCTTGTTTTTCAGGAATATCCCAAAAATTCCTACCCTTTAGCTTATATTTTTGGATCCATCTAACCCATAAGGAATTTTTACAAGAGATCAAATTCCATATGTGTTTTGATACCAAAGCAATATTCCAGTCCTCAAGAGATTTAATACCCAGACCCCCTTCCACTTTTGGCTTGCACACATCACTCCATTTAATCTTGGCTTTACCCTTTTTAAAAACCCCAAAATTCCAGAGGAAATCTCTCATAAGTCTCCCCACTTCATTAGCAATAGATACAGGAAGAATGAACATGGAGAACCAGTAAATCTGCATAGAACTGACAACTGATAAGATCAATTGAAGCCTTCCCGCAAACGATAAAGATTTATTCTTCCAATCCAAAATTCTGCTTCTAGCTCTCTCAATTAAGGGCTGACAATCATTACAATAGAGTCTCTTAGAGATTAACGGAACTCCTAAGTATTTAACTGGAAGAGTATCCTCATTCAAAGGCATAACTTGAAGAATTCTTGCTTTAGTTGCTTCTTTCATATTACCAAAGAAAACTTAACTTTTATGAAGACTAGGAAAAAGACCTGAAGCCTCTCCAAACTCATCCAGAGCTTTTTTCAAGACGGAAATAGATTTACTATCACCATTACAGAACAATAAAATGTCATCAGCAAAGCACAAATTGGTGATTTTAAGATCTTTGCATTGCCAATGATATCTAAATTCAGTACTATAAGATATGTTCCTATTAATCATGAGGTTCAACACCTCCATAACAAGCGTGAACAGATATGGGGAGAGAGGATCACCTTGTCTCAACCCCCTTTTACCCTTAAAAAAGCCATGCAAATCACCATTGACATTAATGGAAAAGGCAGTGGATGAGACACACTCCATTATCCATTTGATCATTGTCTTATGAAAACCAAAATTAGCAAGACAGCTTTTCAAAAACCTCCATTCAACAGAATCATAAGCTGTATTAATGTCCACTTTAAAAGCACACTTAGGGGGACCTCTACTCCTGTGATACCCTCTCATAAGCTCTTGAGCAAGGAGAATATTATCACTAATATTTCTATTAGGAATAAAAGCACATTGAACCTGATCAACTAAATTCTTAAGGCAGCCTTTAATCCTCTTAACAACGATTTTACTAATGATCTTATAGACCACATTGCAACAAGCAATGGGTCTATAATCAGAAACCAGTCTAGGAGTTTTGATTTTAGGAATCAAAGAGATAATAGTAGCATTTACCTCTTTAAGCAGCTTGCCAGATTTGAAAAACTCCTTAACCGCCTTGCAAACATCACCACCAGTAATACTCCAAGTAGTCTTGAAAAAATGAGAAGAAAAGCCATCAGGACCCGGGGCTTTATTACTATCAATATCAAACAAAGCAGCTTTAATCTCATCATCTGAAATGTCTCTAATCATGTAAGCCGCATCAGAAGGAGAAAGCTTGTTGAGGAAAATCTCATTAGGCCGTTTAATGCATTTGACCAAAGAAAATCTCCCATACACATTATGAAAGTAGGACACAAACTGCTCGCCCACCTCATTGCCATGAAAAGTAACACCCGACAGGTCTTCAACAACAGAAATCCTACCTTTGTTAAGTTTACCCTTAACCACATTGTGGAAATACTTGGAATTCATATCACCCTCATTAAGCCAAGCAGTTTTAGACTTCTGTTTAAGGAACGACTCTTCATCCTTAAGCGCAATCTTATAAGCCTTCAAACAATCAATTTCAGCCTCCCTAAATCTTTGGAGTGAGGATTAGCCACCATTGAAGTTTGAATACCTAGTAGCTTTTTCCTGAGATTCACTACATTCTCAAAAACATTCCCCTGTCTAAAATAAAACAAAGTTTAAACACAACTGAGCTCACAAAAAGCTATACTTAGCTTGAATGAACTCAGTGAAGAGAGGGTGAGGCTTATGCGAGCTATTTGAGCACAATGGAGTTTTTAGTCTAAGTAATAAAATTTAACTGTGAACAATATACAACAAGAACTGAATTACTTTGATTAAAAGGATAAATTTAATACTGAAAAAAGAGATTACAACACCAAATTAGAAATAATTCACTAATTTAAGTTACATTCGACCTAAATTATACTAAGAAAAATAAAACTAACTACTGACTATTCTTCCTTCTCCTTTTTTGACTTTAATAGGCCCTGGATACCTTCTCTTTCATTCCCCTTCTATTCTGAGCCATTGGATTATTTCTAGTGATCTCAGCCGTTTGTTTTTATTTTGGCGGGAAAGTCAAATTGCAGGTAATGGGTTTAGGTGAGGTAGCTGGGTGTAATAAATGAGGAGGGGGAGATTGGTGAGAGTATTAATTGAGGTTGGTGGAGTTGGTGAGAAATTGTGGAGAGGAGGGGGGAGACATGGAGTGGGTAATCAGGAGGTTAGGGGTGGATGAACAGTGGTTTGACCCTGGGTTTGACCGGTTGTAATATCAAAGGGGTAGGGTTTGGGCTTTTGGGATAGTTGGGCTTGGGTAGGGATAATGGATCAGGGCTGGTTTGGTTGTGTATTTGGATTTGGATTAAATATTACAAAGGGTTCGTTTAGTTTGACATTAACACAAGGACTAACTTTGCAATTTTCTGAAAACTCAAGGGCCCGGTTTGTAATTTATCCAAAGTTATCAAAAGGACTATAGTTGCCAAGTTCCATTTACCAAGGACCATAAATGATAGTTTTCAAAAAATGAATATGCTGGGGTCAAAATTGCCAATTTTGAAAGTCCAGGGACTAAAACTGTAAATTCTCAAAACTTTTTACCCAAGGACCATTTTTGATAAATTTTGACTTTTAAAGGACTTGGGTTGATTTTTTATTCAAGATAAATGCTCAGGGACTAATTTTGACAAGTTTTGAAAGTTGGGGGACTGAAACTGCCAATTATGCAAACTTTATTCGTTTTTCATCTGTTTTTACTCATTTTGCATCTAAAACATATAAAACACAATTTTGGAATATTTTCACTATTTTGATGCATTTCTGAGTGTTTTTGTATGTTTTGCAGCTCAGATTTGACCAAAAATGATGAGTGTTTGAGCACTCATCGCTTAGATTCATCAGCTAACCGCCCTAAGAAAACAAGAGAAGAAACAATAGGAGAAGACATAGGTGTATTATTTTTTAAAATGTAAATTTCCATATTATGCTATGAATATATAACCTATAGAGAAGGATATTGAAAAGGCATTCAAATTAAATGATTAATATTAAGTAAAATTAAAATTAGAAAATTAAAAAAAAAAACGCCGTATACAATAAAGCATGATTAATCTATGACTTTCAAATAACATAAATACTCATTAGATTAAAAATAATGATTTTATATTGACTAACAAAAACAGACTATTAACAAAGATGAGCCCGAGTGCAACGCACGGGTCGTAATGCCTCATATAATAAAAGACTAAGTAGTCTTATAAATGCAAAGGGGTGTTAATAAATGTTTCATGAATTGATTTTGTTATTTGGAGGCTTCATGTGTAAGTACCTTGGTTTAAGTTGCATGCTTAAGTGGTAAGTACATATGACCTATACATTTAGTGCCTAATATTGAGTGAGGTGCTTAATAGCGAATGTTATTCATTAATGCAAGAAGTAATCTAAACCTCAAAGAATACAAACCAAAAATGCCATGAATGCATAAATTAAACACACCAATTAGTGGTTAGTCTTTTTACCTTCGCGTCCATGAGTTACAAATATTTTATCAACTATATAATGTGTCAAAAATCACACACAACAAACCACAACTTTCTCTACACCGCGTGCACACTGGGCTACAACTTATTATGGTGGTAAAGTAAGCATCATATCGTCTTACTTATTTATCATATTGATTTATATTATTTTATGTAAATTTCACGTGTGTATTGTGTGTGTAACAATGTAGGACATAAAGATGGTGCTTAGGAGGTTTGGTAGTAACATCATCTTATATAATGGTTTAAGAAATCCTACACATCGTTGTCTTATCAATTAAGTGGAACATCCACGAACATTTTCAACTAGGTCAAACAGCCTAGAGTCAATCTCCGCGGAATATAGGGTTTCCCCGGGTCGTTATGTCCCGACGAGGTGTGAATTGTTATCAAACGGGTTTGTGATCGGGTGAATTTGGACAGAAAGGGGTTTGTGATTGATTTATTAATCTAAGGATTTATAAAACAAAATAGCATAAATAAGCTATTAGAATGATTACGTGAAAGATAGATATTTAAAAACGTTTAAAACTTAAACACGCGTACGTTTAATTTAAATCTACGTAAACGTACGAAATAAAAAGTTAGATTTAAGAAATAAAAAGCATATGGATATGAAAATGATATTTTTACAATCCTAATGATATAAGAAAATTATTGGAAATTTAAAATTATTTTTACAACTAATTAATTAATTATTATTAATTAAAAACTATTTTTAACTATTTAATAATACATTAAATAATAAGAAAATGTAAAATAAGTCTAGAAAAATAAAATTAAAACTTAGAAAAATCTAAAATAATATAAAACTAATTTTAAAACAAAAATTATATTTTTCACACTATTTATCTATTTATTATTAATTAACTACTATTATTTAATTATTTAAATTATCCTAAAATACAAATAATTATGAGTTTAACTTAGAAAAATAAAATTTAAACTTGGAAAATCTAAAATAATATAAAACTAATTTTAAAATAGAAAATATATTTTTAAGACTTTTTATCTAATTATTATTAATTATTAACTATTTATTAATTACTTAAAACTATTTAGAATTACTAAAAATACTAAATGGATAAACAAAAATCTAATAAATTTCCTAAAAATATCCTATAGTGACAGGAACTTAAGAAAAATCTAAAAATACAAAGTTCTTAAGGAAAAAGCATAAAAATAAGCCAATAAGCTTAAGCTTCTTAAATAGAAGCTATCACTTATTGTAAAAGTGATGATTATATAAATTTTATGCTAAAAACCTATTTATCTACTGAAATAAAGAAAGTTTAACGAAAACAAATATTATGAAACTAAGAAATAAGCAGTTTAAGAGCTTATGATCACCACAGTTGAGCTTTTGGCTCAATTTGATGGTTACAAGCTCAAATAAGCTTAACAAAAGAAGGCAAAGGTTAAATTAGGTTCAACTAAGTAAATTAAGCTGGAAACAAGTAAAAAAGAACAAGCAACTAGCACTGGATAAGCTGAAATAAGCAAATAAGCAAAACCAATTCACTCAGTCAACCACACAGTCTTGCAGTCAAATCTTTAAGCAATTTAAGCCTACTTAATAAGATGTAAAGCTCAAAATAAGAACTGCTATAGAAAGATGGGTTGATGGGCTTTTCAAAAACTCAATTCACAAAAGCTAAAGTCCACAAATAAGCTCACAAGGAGCTTGTGAAATTGGCACTCAACACTGACTTCTCAGTGTATATGCAGTGATGGGACAAATTATAGAGGCAAAATTAAGCAGCCAAATAAGCAATGAAATGGAAACAAAGAACATGCATAAGTAGTTGGCCAAAAGGGCTTCTCAAAACACCAAAGAACCAGTTGTGGGGTCCATTGATGAGGCTTGGAGAGACCCTGGAAGTGGGGGTGTTGAAACAGCTAAGCTGAAGCAGGGCATACCCTTACCCTGCAGGTGTGTTTGAGCCAATGTAGGGCCCACAGTAAAAATCACAAAAATGCAACAAGAGTGGGAATCCAAAGTTAAGCTGGGGGTTTTTAACTTATGAAAGTTTCAGGGCCTATTTCTTAACACAAAAATCATATTAATTCACCCAAAATCTGACTTTTCTGCCTAAGGTTGAGTTTTGACTTTTGAAATAACATGGACATTTGACTTATATGAGTTTCTAATGATTACTACTGGTTAAATAAGTTGTAATTAGATGAAATCAAACCAAAATAAGTTGAGTTACCTAAAGATGAACTAATATGAGGGTCTATGGGTTCCAAATCCTACACAGTGGACAGTTATGAGGGATCTTTGGTGATTTTGACTATCTGATATATAAGACCAAGGTATTATGCTTCTACTATCCTACTATTACCTAATGTGGCATGTGTAAACTAATGAAAACCTCAAAAACCTAACAAACAACCTTGAACAATTCTGATCCAAACACCCCTTATTAGGTACTGTTTGGAGTTTTTGTGAAGCAAGTGGTGAACTTAAGCTACCCTACTGATGCTAACTAAGAAAATAAGCCATGGGGGTCAAATACAAACTCACCAGAACATAAAACAAGCATAAAAGTAAGCATAAACACAAATAGTTAGTTTAAACTAGTCTGTGAACCATAAGAGTGGTTTATGATGGAAGTTTAAGATACACACCTCAAATCAGCAACATGAAGCTCAAAAGAGCTTATTACCAAGCTAAATGTCTAAATACAACCCGTAATACCTCTCTGAATCACCTCACCATACTAATGCACTCATGTTTGACTTTCATTGACCTGTGGAGTTTTTTGTAATAAAATGATGTTTTACCACAACTGATGTTCATAACAAGCTATAATTAGCTTAAATAAGCTTAGTGAACAGGTAATGAAGCTTATGGAAACTTTTGAACACACATGAGTTTTTAAGCTAAAATCACAAATTAACTGCAAAGGAATTTTAAAGAAAACCTTAATTTCTTTTGTTAAACAGTTAAACTAACTACTGAAAAAGAGATTACAACATTGAATTAAAAACATTACATGAGTTAAAATTACATTCGACTAAATTATACTAAGAAAAATAAAAACTAACTAACTACTATTACTTCTGCTCCATTCTTCATTTATAGGATTCCTTGAAATCTATTCAGACTTTCCCACCACACTTCTAACTGTTGGATAGCATGAGTGTGATCCTGGCCCTTAATTCTTGTTTTGGCGGGAAATTGACTTTTGGCAGTTGTGGGTAACTTGGAGTAAATCATGGGCATTAAATGTATCTTGGTTGTTTGTGGAGGCTAGGGAGACAAGGACAAGTGTTGGTGAAGTGGAGGTGAGGAGGGGGGATGTGGAGTTGGTGTTTGTAGGGCACAAGTGGGAGGGGAAAGGGGGAGTTTGACTGGGTGTTTGACCTAAGGTAATATTCAAAACGGGGATGGGCCTGGTTTGGTGATTGGGCTGGGAGGTATAAGGTGTTGGGTTTGGATTGTTGGATGGGTTTTGTTTGTTTATTTAATATCAAAAAGGGTCCGTTTGGTTTATGAAATACATAGGGACCAATTTTGTAATTTATGAAAATGGAGGGCTGGATTTGTAATTTTCCCAAGGTAAGCAAATAGGTGAATTTTTGCCAAGTTGTCATTTCACAAGAACCTTTATTGAATATTTTTCAAATTTGAACTCATAGGGATCTTTTTTTTGCCAAAATCTAAACTTGAGGGACTAATTCTGTAAATCCTTCAATCTTTCCATCAAAGGGTCAAAATTGACAACTTGTGACTTTCTAGGGGCCAATGTCGACTTTTTCCTCCAAAATAGTACACCAGGGACCAAAACTGCCAATTTCTGAAACTTCAGGGACCAAACTTGTAAATTTCCAAAACTTTTGAGATTTTTCACCAAAGGACTAAATATGACAACTTATGATTTTAAAAGGACCTTTGGTGATAATTTTCCGTATTTTGAATGACCGGGGACTAGTTTTGACATTTTATGAAAGTTGGGGGACTGAAACTGTCAATTTTGCAAACTTTGTACGTTTTTCATCTGTTTTTACTCTTTTTGCATCTAAAACATATAAAACACAATTTTGAAATATTTTCAGTATTTTGATGCATTTTTGAGTGTTTTTGTATGTTTTGCAGTTCAGATTTGACCAAAAATGATGAGTGTTTAAGCACTCATCAAATATATTATTAACTATATTTAACTTACTAACGATCAACTATATCTAATTGTTTTTTGCAGTGCATCAAGAAGCATTAAAGAAAGAGATCGAGAAGTCACAACAATTTTATCAATAACAAAACATGCAAAAGGCCAATGAACAACAACGACAACAACAACAACAACAACAACAACAACAACAACAACAACAACAACAACAACAACAACAACAATGCCACGAATCAATTTTGTCCTAAGTGGAGGTACTTGGTACATTTGCTACTCCAATGTATAAGCAACAAGTGTGGTGGATGGGACCAATTCTCTCTACAATTGGGTTGTGGTATTGTTTGTCTTTATAAGGGTCTAACTTATAATTTTTCAAAGTTTATTTTTGAAAATATGCTAGAAAATATTGATAAACAACAGCATAAGTTCTTAATGTACCCTAGGTTCTTACAAATTATTTTAGACATAACCACTAAAGATAGAACCCATGTGCCTATTAAAAGTCTTGGTTCTAAGTTGTTTGCCTCAATGAAAACAAATTATAATGGGGAACATCGCCCTATGTTAGCTGCTATGTTGCCACATGGCAATGATAATGTAGTTGAGAGTGATGATGCTGGTAATATGTCTACTCAAAATGCTGCTGATGATGGTAATCCATCATCTTATGCTGTTGCTGCTGATGGTAATCCTTTAGTGGTAATTGAGGAAGAGCCAGCTACAACTGCTGAACCATTACCTATTTCTTCTGACCTACCACCACCTTCCCCTGTACATATGTCACCTAGTCCTACCATTTCACCATCTCAGGATGCTCCTGTTGAGCAAACTCATGAGTTTGAAGCTACATTTCAGTCTCTTGAGCCTGAGATCACTAGACTACCTACACCTAGCCCTATGAGAGAGCCATTTGATGAAGGCTTTCCTAATGTTGTACATGAGTCTGTTTCTCCTGCTGGGTTCAATGAAGCTTCACTTACCATTGAGCAATCACCTGGTAGAGCCGAGGACCGTATTACTCTTACTTCTGTATATGATTCACTTTGCAGGTATATGAAAAAGACAGATGATCTCCAAAAAGAGCTTGCTGATACCAAACTCTTGGTAATGAAATTGAAAGGCTGAAGAGTAAGGTTAAGGATTTGGAGGCACAGTTGAATCAGCAGAAGAAAAGTAAGGGTGGAATGGATACTACTGAAGTGCCTCAGTAGGAAAATTTGGATTCTCTTGAAATTCTAGCTGAAGTTGCTAGACAGTCTCATGTTGCTCCTCCTAAAGCTGCTGAAGTACTTCCATCTAAGCCAACAATTCATTTCAGCAGAAGAAGAAGTAGAAGACAATATTTGGCAAAGAAAGCTGCTGAATCTTCCAAGGTATCTAGTGGTGATGATATTCTTATGGCTGAAGCTACTGATATTCTTCAGGAGCAACAATCACCCAATGATATTACTGGTGACAAATCTGCTGACAAAGCTTATGCATCAGGAGATACCTTCTTTGTAGCAGGGAAAGAGTATTTTAATTCCCCTGTTCATAATTCATCTGAGAATAAGCAAGTTTCTCCTGATGACATCACTGAAACCCTCAAGCCTCAAGGATCTACTGATAACATACTTCATTCAGATGTTCAAGAATTAAATGATGATCCTATGGAAGATTTGGAAGTTCCTCATGATGATTTTACTGAAGGAACTGAAGTGGCTGAGGATGAGATTGTTACAGCTGAAGAAAAAGATGCACAAGAAACACTCTTCAAAGAATGGGAAGATTATAAGAAGAGTTCTGATATGGCTGAGGCACAGCAAGCCAAGTTTGATTCAGCATACTAGTCTGCCACTCAAAGATATATTTCTACTTTACCTATTGCAACACAGAAAGAATTGGATGCTGCTGCTCAAGATTTTGATGAGTCAGATTGGCAGCATATTGGAGAACAAGTGATTGCTAATCCTGATTTAGCTGCAGACATTATTGGTAATAGGGTGGAGAAAAAGGACTGGGCTTCTGAAATTGTGAAAGTGATGAAGTTGAGGAGGAAAGTAGCAGATGAACAAAAAGCCAAAGCTAAAAGAGACAAACCCATGACTCAAGCACAGCAGAGGGATTACATGAGAACATATGTGAAAAGTCAAAGCAGTGCTTTATATAACAATGCTTGGACTAGGAAACAAGTGTGGGCACTTCCAGATGACCAATTGGTTCAGATGTATAATAGAATCAAGTCGTGATGTGACAAAGATGGAATGGGTGCTTCTAAGAATGTTCCTATTACTCTTGGCACTGCTATTTCATCTGTTAACATGGATATTCTTGTTGCTGCTGAAAAAGTATCTTTACCTGCTACTTCTGCTGTTGTACCACATGTTGCTGCTTCATCTTATGTGGATAAAGGTAAAGCTCAAGTGATAGCAGAAGATCCTCCATCTAGGAAGAGAACCAGGAAACAAATGGGGGAGGAAAGGTTGGGTGAAGTGGCTGCTCAAAGGTTAGATGCTGAACAACAAGCTGAAATGGCAAGATTTCATGAGATTAAAGAAAGAGAGGTTGAACTTCAAGCTGCTAGAGCCAAACAGATGAGGAAGGCTATGGATGAACAATATGCATCTGCTGCACTTGAATCTTCTTAGGATTCTACTGATGAACAATTGGATAATCCATCAGTGGAAACTGATGCTACAGAGGGTGTATCTACTGAAGCTGAAGTTCCTGATGCATCTTCTCTACCTCATGATGCTATTTATGTTCCTGGAAGAAGAGCTAAGAGAATGGCTAGAGTCAGAACTTCACATTCCACACAAAGACTAATAGATGTGAATGCTTCTAATGATTCATTTATCAGAGAAGGATCCCCTGATGATTGGCCTGAGGCAACTAGAGATGTTTTGGTTCACTGGGAGTTAACTGAAGATGGACAGTTTAATACTATTTATAGATTGGATAAAACTTCCATATCCTTTACATTTCTTCAAGAAATACTACATCTTGTTGATCATCAGGATTTGGTCACTCTAAATGATTTGGTTCACAAATTTTATGCAAATCATACTCCTACAGGGTCTGGATTGTATTTATTGGGTGATCTAAGAGTGTTGTTTGATTCTTCTACTCCCACTTGTGCTGGTTATGACATATGGAAAAACAATCAGAGATGGAAGGTTCAGAATGCTTCATTGCTGAGAGTTGAAATGGTTGTCAATTGACCATAGATTTTTCCTTTATGGATTCCAAATAATTGGCTAGCCCACTTGTATATGGCTTGTGGTAAAGGCAGTGGAAAACCATATTTGGTAATCAGTTAACCAAGATGATTTTTCATCAAAATAATTGGCTAGTCCTGAGCAAACGGCTACAGGTAAAGACATCTCAAATCCGTTTATAGCTGATGATTTGCTAAAAATCATGTGGTTATCAGTGCACCTTAAAATATTTGGCTACTCCAGTAGTGATGGCTATTGGTAAAGAGACATCAAATCCATTGTGGAAAACTAGAAGGGGGGGGGGTTGAATAGTTTTACATCCTTTTAAAAATTTATTACCAAAATATTTTGTAGCTTATTAAAAACTTTCGATTCGATCTCAAGTGAATTAAAATGACAACTAATATAAGCAATTCTAATGTAATAATGAAAGTATTGAAATGTAATGAAGAAAAGATAGAGTTAGAAAGATCTAACCACAACACACGAATTTATAGTGGTTCGGCTACAAGGACACCTTCCTTGCCTTACTCCACTCCCCGAGTACCACACTCGAGAGTTTTCTTCACTATGTCAACAAACTCCTTATGGTGGAGAAACCTTACACACCTTGGCTTACACGAGTTAACGACACTAAGCTAAATGTCGAGTTCTAATCGTAGCTAGAACCAATCTCACGACTTCTTCAAGGCTTCACACCTTCTTCACAACTTCACGACTTCTTCAAGGCTTCACACCTTCTTCACATCTTCACACCCTTCTTCTATGCACAACTAATTCACAACTACTAAACTACTTTACAACTCACCTAGTTTCTACAATCAACAAATTTACACAACACTTTTACAAATATCTAACACAACTACAATATGAAACTAGCTATTCACAACACTACTACAATTTGATGGATGTAGAGAAGTGTTCTTCTTCTTGCACTTGAATGGATGAAGCTTTGGATCACTTGGAAACAAAGACTTATGAATTATATGATCAAAGGATTTTAGATCTAGAAATGGAAGTTGGATCAGAAAGTTTATAGTGCAAAAAGGTGAGGAAAATGTGTGAAATGATCCAATATTTATAGGGCCAGATTTTACTGTTCGGGAGCGTGCCGGTCCCCTTAATTAGAGGCCGGTCCCCTTAATCATTAAGGGGCCGCCTAGTAAAATTAAGGGGGCCGCCCTCCTGAATTTTGGAAAAGTTTTTCTAGATAAAATTTGCCCTTTTTGGTTGGAAATTTGAAATCATATCTTTGTGGTTTAATATAGCATTACTAAAAATGATTTACAAATATATATAAAATGTTTATATCATTTTATAAGATGTTATGTCTTAAGAAAAAATTTCCTTTGATCATGTAATGCATAAGATGCTTAGTTTATGCATACCTTAAGTGATACAGGATGTAGAAGTAAATATTTGTTACCAAATACTTGTTTACTTCTTAATCTTGACTTAATTTGATTTAAGTTTTGTGATTATCAAAACATAGGTTTATTGAGAGATATTAATAACCTTTTTAAGCATTATTTATATCAACAATCTCCCCCTTTTTGATTATTACAAAACTTAAACTCATAAACTCAAAAATTAATTTTTAAACAAGTATTTTAGTGAGTTTATATTTACTTCTCACCCTTTTTGTAGAATCAAAAAGGTTTAGCCGACAATTTTCAAACGTGAAAAATTGACGGGTAGAAACTCCCCTTGATGTGTACTCCCCCTCGTTTGGGGGCACCAAGAGAACGAGCTATGGAATGCTTTGCAAAAAAAATATTAGAAGCACAAGTATATTCATGCAAACATGTATAAGGTGATAAAAAAATAAAGCATGTTTGAAAAGAAAGCATTCATATTAAATAAGTGGTTGTGTCAAGACACAACATACAACTAGCAATTTGAATTACAAGTAGACGAGCTAGTTTACAAATAAGCAACAAGGAAAATACATCATCATGGAAAAAGTACATGGTCTTCATAGAGCTTGCAAGCAAAAGGGTGGTAGAGTCTTTATTTATTAAGCATATGAGATGCTTAATTAGGAGAGCATGACAGTGATGGTGAAGGAATGGGTGAGAATTGTGGTGGAGGAATGATTGGAGAGGATGGTGGAGTTGGTGGTGGTGGTGGGTTGGTAAGCAAATGTTCAATATATGAAAACATATACTGAATTTCATCTCTAAGGCCAAAGATGACCGTGCGGTTGTGGATGCAACAAAGACAAGTATCCCCATGGGATTCAAGTAGCCTCCAAGGCACGGGATTGGCAAAGAATGGTGTTGTAATTGGTGGTGATGAGAGATGAGCATCAAGTGGTGTTATTGGTGAAAGTGAGATGGTAACATGGGTGGACATGGGTTCTTGTGTAGGAGGTGGTGATGATACTTGTGGTGACAAGTGTGAGTTGATGTAGTCATTGATTGATAGGTTGAGGGTATGGAGGATGAGTAAGTTCCATGAGTGGAAGGTGTTTTAGATGGTGCATTGGGTGCACTTGGGGATGAGTATTTGGGTGGAGGTGATGGTGTTTTGTTGTCTTCATTTGTTAAGTCAATGAAGAGTTGTTTTGGGGGGATGACCACAAGTTTTTGTTTCTTGGAGGTTTTGGAGTGTGAGGTGCTTGGTGGAGTCATGATGATTATGATGGTGAGTGATGAGATGAAGAATGGTGATTGTGGAGGGAATTTATAGTATGGAAATGGTTGATTTAGGTATGTATTTGAAATGGTTGAATGAGATTCTAAAATTAGTTGGGTTAAAATGGGAAATGGTAGCTGAAACTAGAGAAAGGGTTCACAAGATGCAAAAGAAAACAGTGAATCCAGTTCCAGATGGCCGGTCCCCTTAATTGTATGCCGGCCCCCTTAATAATTAAGGGGACCGCCTAGGGAATTAAGGGGGCCGCCCATCTGGTGTTTTCCCAGACGACCAGAAACCCAAAATTTGCAAAATTTGGTGATTTTTCAAGTGTGTTTTTCCAGCAAGCTCTATTAGAAGTACATACTCTAGGAATGATGATATATAAACATATATATATAATCAAATTTTGCATGGAAATTAACATATTAAAATCTATCTTGAAAAGAAGCATGGCATAATATTATGATAGAAGCATGATAATAATAAAAGTCTAAACATCATTTCAAATAACACAAGTATTTCCGAATAAATCGGACAAATAACAAACCATACAAATGTCTAAAATAAACAAGCAATAACAAGCAGCAACATGTCAATATCTTCTACTTCTTTTTCTTTCCAAGCATCTTCCTAAACATCTTCCCAGCGGATTTGAATCCTCCTCGAAGTTCTTCATGCATTTGTTTTTGACGGTTGATGATAGACGTTTGACGAGTGAAGAGAAGCTCATCGGTACGTTCATGAGGAAGAGGAATTTGATACTCGGTATCATCAATATCGGAAAGATCTTCAACAAAGGTCATGGGGGATGGAGTACTAACACGTGAGGTGTTTTCCTCCTCATCATCATCGTCATCATGACGGGATGTAGAACCACGAGCCCTAGAGTACAAAGGAACACGAGATTTTCCTTTGTCACTACGAGGACGACGAGTACGAACACGAGTAAGTTGGTTCAAAGTAGGAAGGATATGAACGTAGTAGTCTCTTTGAAGATGTGGGTAATGTTCCATCACATAACGATAAAGTCGTGTGAGAAACATACCGTAAGGAAGATTGGCATTTGGGGTGTTTTTGGCGGACATGATTCGATGAACAAAAAGATAAGCCAAATTGTATTGCTCTTCAGCAATAACACAATAAAGCATGTGGGCAATGCTCGCCGTGACATGATCACGGTGACCACCGGTACCAAACGCATTCTCTCGAATGAGTTCTTCCCACTTCTTCATATCTTGGCTTAGCTCCTTGAGGAGGATTTGATTGGCATGAATATCGACATTCTTCTACTTGATTACTCGACTAGTCGTACGACGTTCTAGGTCAAGCATTCGACGAATATCTTCAGGACTAGGAATCTCAGAATAGTAGGGGCCATCCTGAGGACGATTTCTTTCAAGAGTTGAGAGATCCCATTCATTTGAGAAAACGGCATGGCCGTTGAATGGGATTCTGAGAATTTGTCCAAATTGAGCAAGAGTAAGAGTAATGAATTGATTTTGAATCATGAAGGAAATGAGGAGATGACCATAGGGATCGGTTTGCAACGTCACTTGGCTATAGAAGTCGAGGATAACACGAGGAATGATGGGTTCGTTGATTTGGAAAAGACATTCAAAACGAACATTGGAGAACATTCTTTCGGTGTCATCAGATTCATAGAAAGATGGATCGACAATTCTTCCTTCGTGAATGTTTCTATTTTCAATAGGACGATAGAAAAATGCAACTGAAGGAGACATGCCGGGAGTAGAAGAGACATTTGGAATGTATTGTTTGGTTTTGGATACATCACCAACCGTGGTCTTAGGCATTTTCACCTAAACAATATAACAAGAAAAATAGAATTAATATAAAAACAACTATCATGCATATGTTATATATATGTATATATAATTATATGCAAATTATGTGGAACGAAATTCTACTTCGACACAAAAAAATTATTCAATGAAGTAGTTTCATAATGTTCCTTTTATTTTGATTTTAAACTCGTTTAGAATATATAATATCAAGGAGTATGATATCATAATCCATTTCGAAATACGGCTAGATATATATTAGATTATATATCTTCCATTTCGTAAGAGTTTGACACAACATAAGCTTGTTTAAAAGATTAAAATGCGAATTTTAGTTTTCAAAAATATCATTTTTGAGATAAACCAAACGCTCCCTTAACTAGATAAAAACATCCTAAAACATCAATATATATATATATATATATATATATATATATATATATATATATATTGATTATATATCTTGATGACGTCTATTGATTTTAGTAGTATTAACAAGTTTTATGAACAAGTTTTAAGTTTCAAATAACTACATATAGTTATAGTTTGTTTATGAACCAAACGCCCATGTTGTCTTCATGAACCATTTTCTAACAAATTGAAAAGTATGTTTTGATTGTTTAGGACGTTAAAACAATGTAATGTAGTAAGTTTTAAGTGGTTTTTGAGAGTTATATCAACAATGTGCCTCTTGAAAAATAAAATTTAACAAGGGTTTATGGGCGATTAATGATTTTGACAAAATGATATGTTATACTAAATTTGAGTTGCAATACATCATTCTAATCCTATGGGAAGCATTTGGTAGTTCAATTTCTAGCTTCAATTGCACTTAAATTTGAATTAAAATAAATTTTAATAAAATGCATAATAATTGATTAGACACCAAATCGAATGAAATGTGATGAAATGCATGTTGGAAAACTTACAAAAGATGTTGTTATATGTTTGGTTGATGTTTGCCCCTTGCGAAACAACCCCGGATTGGTGATATGATGGAGGATTTTGATGTTTTTGGGTGTTTTGGTTCGTACTCAGCAGCAGTGGGGAAGAACAAATGAGTAAATGGAGTGTTTGAGAATGGAATTAAGGAGGAGAAACGGATTAAGAAGTGTCAGATGGCCGGTCCCCTTAAACATTAAGGGGACCGCCCTCGATAACAAGCCGGTCCCCTTAATTATTAAGGGGGCCGCCTTTGAAATTTTCCAAATTTCGCGGAATTAGTTTCTGAAACAAAAATATTTATACGTATATAATTAGATTTATAATATATCAAAAATACGTAAATGTTTATTTGCACGATGATAAAATTCTTAACAATTTTTAATTACCGTTTCGATAATTAAAATATACCTTTGACAATTTTGGATAAAATGATCAAAGTGTTAAGTTGATGAAGGGTTTGAGGTGTGTTCGGGAATATGTTAATAAGTGTATATATATATATATATATATATATATATATATATATATATATATATATATATATATATATATATATATATATATAAAAGTATAAGTGTGAGTGAAAAATGGGTTGATGTAAATGGGTTGAAAGATAGTAGCGGAGATAGGATAACGTCGGCGAAAGGAGTGTGTTTCATCCATAGTGTTCGCGTGCAAAGGCGTTCTTGCATGATAAAAGTCCACTTTGACTCATATCCCTTCATCATCATGAGTCTCCTAAAAGAGGACTTAATAGACTAACGCGAGGGGGGAAGGAAAGGGTTCGATAAAGAACAATTTCCTGGAGTTCTAGAAAGTCAACTAATGACGTATCTAGGTTATGTGCAAGCAATTTATATATATATATATATATATATATATATATATATATATATATATATATATATATATATTATGTATTAAGTATAAGAGTATATATATGATCGAACAAGTAGAGAGAAGAAAGCTGATGCGTGGGAATTGCACCAGGCTTTACCTCTCAAGGGATCTTGAGAAGCTTACAACCCCCACGAGGCAGTGTACCTGATCGTTGTAGTATAGTATAGTGACAAGTACCGGGGGATTGATCGTTCAGCTAGGAATAATGTCGCTAGGATTAGAAAACCTAAATACTAGTTCTAAAGGTGAGAGATGATTCTTTTTGTATTTTTATATTTTTTAGAAAGCAAGTAAAAATCTCGGGTTTGAAGGATTTGGGCGGAATTAGTTGCTAGTCAACTAACCCAATACTAAAGATGCAATCAAAATAAAATACTAGAAATGAAAATAAACTAAATTATACTAATGTTGTGAGCAATAAGTGGAGAAAATGTGTTTACGTAGATTTCACTACTCCCTAGACATCTTTTACATGTTAATTACTTGTTATAGTTGCATGGATGACGGATTGTATTCCTTAATACCATTCATGGGGTATCGCACATAACTCCCCAATTCTATGAGTTCTTATCTCCTCCTATACCATGCCCAGCACAACCATAGGGATTATAAACAGTGACTCATGCATTAAATACAACCAATAAAGACCTTAGTGCAATAGGTTCATGTTTCCTAAGACGTTCAAGCATGTTACCATTTGGAGATCTACCAGTTTTCTTAAGCCTAACATATAAATTCATTCATCCAAAACAATTATAAACAAGTAATCAACACATAATTAACATCTAAGTTTCATTAGATCTAAGCAAACACAAGATAGATCTAGCCTAGCATGACGGAATTACGACAAGAACAAAAGATAGACAACCAACACATAGACATATTGATTGAATTAAAAGAATACTTATCTTAATTACACATGAAAGGTATCAAGGGCTTGGAACCCTTGAAAAACCTGTAAAATTCGTACCAAAGTCGGACCTAGGGTTTCTCCAAAACTTCTCTCTTTTTAATGTGAAAATTAGAAAACTATATATAGGAAAAGAGGTCTGACAGCGTCAAGACCATTCTTGTGACGCCGTCACCTCGCCACCAAAACTCTTCTCGGACTGCCTTGATCTACTTCCGACGCCATCATGTATTATGCATTTCCAGGCCGTCATGACTTTTACTCTTGACGCCCTTTCTTGTGACGCTGTCAAATCTGTACTGGGTCATCATGGAAATTACTCTTGACGCCGTCAAAGTGTTGTTCTTGACGCCGTCACCTATTGTTCCCAGCAAGGAAAATTAAGACTTTGGCGTTTTCTTCACTTTTATGCTCCAAAAATGTCCGAATTGCTTCCTTTTCCAGATTTCACTCCCAAAGTACCTAAAATCTCAAAAGGAACGATTTAAGGCAATATTTGATCAAATAAATTCAATTCTGGGCTTAAATGACCCCCTAAAAGTGGTTCATTTTTTGCCTCATCATATACCCTTACACTTGAGATTTGCTTGTCCTCAAGCAAATGCGCTTTTATTCTACTCAAAATACAAGTTAGGGGTCATTTAACACTAATATAAAAGTAATTACAACAAATAATCGTTCCACTAAAGACCAATAGACAAGCACGGAGGTCATACACTAGCACCTCATAAATAGTGTTTAGATACTCACATCTCTCGGGTGTAATAAAGTATAAATTACAATATGGAAATGGAAGATATCTCTCACTACCTGTCATAGCAAAATAGATTACCATAGGCTTGGGAAAGGATCAAACCTCCACCACATGGCGTAAGTACCTAGGATAAACTATCAAAGAGGTCTTTTAAAGGGTTGTAACGTTAGGTGTAGGGATATGAAATACACGGTTTTGTTGGATAAAGGAAGTTTTACTGGTGGCGAGTTAACAATCTTGGTTAATTACATGTTGTAACAATTCGCAATTTCAGGTTAACTTTTATTCCCGAAAATTTCACTATTAACTTTTACTATTCACTTTTTACTATTCATCTCAGAAATTTTTATTTCATATTCTCGTAAGTTAAACTATTTTAACGATAATCCGAAAGTTTGACACTCGTCGGGTCATTTCTTCAAAAATCACAAAGCCGTGTCCGAGATTTACTTTTAGGTTTAAATGTCATTCTAGCATCCCGATATGTCCATAAAACATTATAAACAATAGAAATATGATTTTCTCTCATTTTAGGACAATTCCAAAAGTTTTGGAATTTTACGTTTTTCAGTTCAGCGTTTTACGCGAATTACGCGTTTTAGACCCGTGTTTCCAGTTTTTAGCAGGGTTTTAGCACCCGATAGATCCTAGCACTCATTTTACATTTTATTATGGAGTATATTGATAAGTTCTAGCATATTTATAAGTTTCATATTTTTAGGATACCCGGTTTTACGTTTCGTGACTTAAAAACTTACGGTTAGCAATTTACGGAGTCAAAACTAGCTACATACTTAGGATAATATCATCAAAAGTCCACACCTTGTTCTCCAAGTTCATGAACCACCACTAGGGGGGGGCATTCACACTTGTGGCATCATCTCATGACTTTAGCCATTAGATCATTTTTAATTACAACTTTGTCTCCAAGTTTAAGCACTTTCCTAGTAAGCTTCCTAACTTCCTCATTCTTGCTATAAATAGAGAGCTCATTCCATCCTTTCTTCATAAATCAAACGCCACACCCTTTAATCCTAGCACCATGATCCTTTGATCTTCAATATACAAGTTACACTACAAAGTTCAATGTCTTAGTATTCTCTACCTAGTTCTTAAGTTTGTTTGGTGATTCCATGGTTGAATTAGGAGCTACACAAGGTTACTAGGGCTGAAGTTAAATGGTTTTCACAAGGGTTAGATCAAGGCTAGCAAGAGTTACAAGAGTTATGGTAAAGGGTTTACAAGCATAGGTTTAGTGTCCTAGTTCATACTTGACTTCCTTTCTTTAGAAAGCCAAAAGTTGTAAGCAAACCCTTATACACTTTCTTGCTCAATATCATTTCATGCTTATTATGTTTCTTTCATGCTATATATGGTCTTTGTATTGTGTTCATGATGTTTAAAAATGGATAAAACAAGTATTGGTATACATATTTTAACTTATGACAAGTAAACAAGCAAACTAGTGATTTTTATGGAGAACCACGACCAAAATAGTATAACTATGATATTTTAAACTTACTTACTGTTATAAAGGACTTCAAAAGGAAAACATAGCAATTTGAATCACCTAAAACGAGTACACGAGTCAAAAGTTATGGCCATAAGAAGTTAGCGAAACCAAAACGCCGAAACTGCCAATACCCTACTGTTTTGCATTCTGTGATTTTGAAAGTCCCACTTCTGGTCCGATTCATCAAAAAGTTAAAACACGAAAGTTGTCCGGAACGCCGTTTTCGTTCAGTAATAAAGAAGCTCGAGCCCTGAAAATGCTTTCTGATTGATAATTTTCTTCAAATTCTTAACAGCCCATTTTTAGACCAAAGTTACTATATAATCATTATAATTAGATGAGACCAAGAGGTCTAATGACCTAAAGCCAAGACCACAACCATGGCTAAAGCCAAGGTTGAGTCTCAAGACCATGGTAACATGACCAAGGTCACGGCAAAGCCACGGCTAAAGACCATATAACTTTTAAAGATCAAAAGCTTATATATATATATATATATATATATATATATATATATATATATATATATATATATATATATATATATATATATATATATATATATATATATATATATATATATATGTTATCAAATACTACAATAGTAGGGAGCCTCATGTGAGGAGTTCATTAAGTAAGCCGTCGAGACGAGTTGTGGATTTACGAGTTAAAGTGTCCTGGATCCTCGAACGTTTACTCCATGACTTCTGAATTATGTCGGCCCGAACGGTAGTAAGAGATGTACAACCTATACATGTTTCATAAACCATTTATATTCAACGACTTACACTATATACTAAGTACTACATCATGAACATTATGCAAGACATATATGGGCAATTCTTCGTATTCTTAGACGTTACTCCAAACCAAAGTTGCAACGTTCTATTATAGGCTGCTCTTAGAGACTTTCGCGATTCGACTACCACTTTCATTTCTCATTACATAGACTTAAGGTGAGTCATAGCCCCTACTCTTTTTCATACTTGTTTTAACTCTTGGGGGGGATACATGCTCAACTACTTGCTTACTTGTACAAATACTCAAAACATTTATACTTGATTGTTTCATATTTGATTGTCTTATACTTGATTGCATTATACTTGATTTCATACATACATGACTGTTTTATCTTTGGGAAGTGGCTCCCAGTTTTCTTTGGGAAGTGGCTCCCAGTTTTCTTTGGGAAGTGGCTCCCAGTAATCTTTTATCTTTGGGAAGTGACTCCCAGCAAACTTTTATCTTTGGGAAGTGGCTCCCAGTTTTCTTTGGGAAGTGGCTCCCAGTTGTCTTTGATACATCCTAACATTTGCGAATGTTTGGATACATCATAAAAGTGAGGTCTTCGGAGATGAAGTAGAGACTCGCTACTAATTGCTTAATTGTCTTGATGAACTTATACATGTCTTTATTATACTATATGTTAGCAGTGGGTTGTGAACACACAGGTTACAAGTCTCTTATGGCGGGACTTGTAACTGAGTGTAACACCCCCAAAATACCGCAGCGGAACGATAGTGTCATTGGGATGCTACTTCCAGGCACAAAGTACAAGATATAGAAAACGACCTCTAAATGAGACATTTTGAAAAGTTACCATTCGAATAGATAAAAGTCATAGTTTACAAACCAAAAGATCCCAAAGTAGAAAAATACATAAGTTTTTAAAGAGTATCGAATGGTAAACGATAAAAGCGAAAGTCTCCAAAAGCATGCCCTAAGACTCTCAGCTCCACATACCTGCTATCGCCCTTCTAACCTGAGATGAACATGCTTAAAAGTGTCAACACAAAGGTTGGTGAGTTCATAGAGTTTGTTTAACAAATAAAGTTTATAGAAAAATGGTCACACAGCAAAGGCATCGTAAATCCACTCAGTTACAAGTCCCGCCATAAGAGACTTGTAACCTGTGTGTTCACAACCCACTGCTAACATATATAGTATGAGTAAAACATGTATAAATTCATCACAACAGTTAAGCAATTAGTCGTGAGTCTACACTTCATCTCCGAAGACCTCACGTTTGTATGTATGTCTCAATGGTTGTGTCCAGCAACTTAATCTGGGGCCATTGGAAGTCTCTGTAGCCATCCAGCAACTTAATCTGGAGCCACGGGAAGTATGTATGTATGTATAATTACTGGGTGCCATTTCCCAAAGTATCAGTTGCCCAAGAATACTCAATCATAGTTTAGTATAACACAGTTAAGTATAGCACAATCACGTATGTATGAAACCAAGTATAAAACAATCAAGTATAAATGTTTTGAGTATTTATACTAGTAAGCAAGTAGTTGAGCATGTATCTCCCCCAAAGAGTTAAAACAAGTATAAAGAGTAAAAGTGGGGCTATGACTCACCTGGAGTGAAGATACAAAGATGCGAAAAGATAAGGACAACAAGGAGCGAACACTATCCGCAACCTAAAATGAATGATAGTGATCTAATTTAGATCAAGCCGTAATGTAATGAATGCACATGCACATGATACCTATACCACTCGAAATTTGGAAATACTAGTTATCGTCATAGTAAAATAGTTTCCATTCTTAGGAAAAATAAGTCCATATATAGAAGTATATAACTTGTCGTATTATCTCGTACGAAAATGTTAGCGTTAAATTCCTCGTATCGAAAACCTTAAAATTACGTCGTTAAGTAATATAAATATTCTCTTGGGTCATACGTATTCATTTGTTAAAAATATAGTCCTTAGTAACATTTCTAGAAAATATACCATTTAGTGTGTAAGTTATTATTTTTATTTGTGTCCATATATATATATATATATATAGTTTGACAATGTTAAAACGGGTATAACTTGGTCGTTTTAAGCTCGTTTTCCTTGTTCTTTATGTCCACGGATTCGTTTTTGTATATACTAATATATTTTTGATAACTCGGCTCCTCTAGGTTACGTTTAACACCTCTTTTGGTCCGTTGAAAACTGCCAAACAGCATGCAGTTTTTATAAGAAATAGTTTTCGTCGTTAAATTTGCAAAAATCATATCTCCTTCGTTATAAGCTCGTTTTAATCCATTCTTTCGCCCAAAGTTTCGTTTTTGAAAGTATTTTCTAAATCTTTGGTCAAAACTTAACCACCATCTACTGATTTTCCCACGAAATGAAAATAGGGACAGTAGGTATTTCTATTGTTTCAAAAATCATTTCTAGGGTTCTAATCTAGTTCCATCTTCAATCAAACCACTTTCAATCACCACAAAACTAGTCTAATCCTACCATACACCTTCTTAGGGTGTCATGGGTCCTTAAACATCATCAATCCACTAGGTCTCACAAGGGTTTCTCATGTGTTCATTTCTAGGGCTCAAAGTTAAATATGTCCAAAATAGAGTGGTATAAACCATTATATGCATGAGTTCTTGTAAGAAAAATATATAAACATAGTAATAACTTGTAAAAATCATAAAAATGAGTTTGTTAACTTACTTGAAGGTTTAGGGAGTTTAGATGATGAAAAACCTACTAATCCTTGAGTTTTTATTTCAAAACTCCAACAAGGATGACTAAATGAACAAGTTTACACCTAGATCTTGGAAAATTTGTTGTTCTTGCTTTTTGGATCACCTAGGTCGATTCATACAATGAGAGGAATGAGAGAAAAAGTTTTTACTTGCACTTTGAATGATAATTGTGAGAAATGGATGAAAAAAGTTTAATATATACTTAGGGGACAAAAGTTAGGTTAGCATTTAAGTGAGTTGGTGGAGTTTAGATTATTAGGACCATTGGGGGGGGGGGGGGGTTGTCTTGGGTTTATTTTAAAAAGTTAGTAGTAGTATTATGTAGTTTTGATTTTTAGGTTAAATCGGGTACCGGGTTTGTTAGAAATAAATTTTATTGAAGTTATTTGGGACGTAATAAAGTCGTAAAAATTGTAAAATTATGTCGGGTACAAGTACGGAGAGTTCGGGTGATTATTGTTTAATTTTTGTGAAAACCGTCGTTATTAAATTAGACGTACGATACGTAATAAATAAATTTCCAAAATACCGGGTAAATTAATATTATAAATTTTTATATTATTAAAATGAATATAAAAATACATTGGGATAATAGTCGGGAGTGTCGGACATGTTAGTCACGTTTATAGTTCGCGTATTAGAGTTTATTTAAAATAAACATACGTAAATCGTTAATTGTACAAAAAGTATTAATTTAATTATCCTACGAGTGGAATAGCATGCAAGTGCCCTAATGATGATATGCAGACTATTTCTAGTCCGTATGAAATGTCTCTGATAATAATGCATGAATTCGCTCCTGAACCAATATGGTTACGCGAATTTGAACACTCGTAAACTAAATTTACGACGAAATGAACAATGCACGTGAATAGTGAAAACTTTTCCGGAAATGAATAGTGTTTTGTGAATAGTAAAATTTTTGAATGCTTCTCAGAATATCAAATTGACCTCGAAAATGATGAATAGTAAAACGATGAATAGTGTTTTGATGAATAGTGATTTTGAAAACTTTGAGAAATGACCAGAAATTACGAGTTGTGACACTGAGTGGATTCACGATGCCTTTGTTGTGTGATCATTCTTTAAGGTTTTTCAACTGTTTTAAGACAAACTCTATGAACTCACCAACCATTGTGTTGACACTTTAGCATGTTTATCTCAGGTTAGTAAGGCGATAGCTAGTGCGTGGAACTTAGAGTCAAGCTGCATATTCTGAAGACTTACGCTTTTATCATTTACCATTCAAAACATTTGTATACATTTATGTATCATACTTTGGAATCTCATGTTTGTAACTTTGAATTCATTAATCGAATGGTAACTTTTCAAAACGTCTCATTTAGAGTTCGTTTTCTATAACTTGTACTTTATATTATGAAGTAGCACCCCTGTGACACAGTCTTCCGCTGCGGTATTTTGGGGGTGTTACATATGTACAATATGGCGTTGCTAAGCCAAGACTAGACTCGACTTAAGCTAATAAATGAAAAAAAACAAAAACATAGAATGAAACGGGATGGTAGTCCGTATGTTTTTTTTTTTTTTTTTTTTTTTTTTTTTTTTTTTTTTTTTTTTTGCATACACTTTTACCCTACCATCCAAAATAATACATCATAGGGGATGAATATTCCCCTTACACTTGAATCTTTACATACTTTACATTAAACTAATCTAATGACTCGAATTAAGAAAATCAAAACACTTGGAGCACTTTTAAGATTAACGTACATATGGGGGTAATAATATGATGTTCTTCCCCATTAATCCATAAAATAAGTACTTACCCATGAGTCCCAATCGTCCCAAAACAATATGTACAAGGATATGACTCGAATTAGCAACCATGTAATCAATTAGATAGTTAACTTAGGGTTTAACAAATAACAATAATGCACTAAAAATGAGCGCATACACGGAAGGCTAAGGCGATTTGGTTGTACATTTAAGTGGGGTCTAACAAATTCTTCCTTTAAGTAAAATGCTTAAAGTTAGAAACGAAAAGATAGGCTCGGAGGGGTGTACTAGGGGTTTCGTGTACTAAAAATGAGTACAACGCTAAGGGTGTGGAAAAATTAATTGACTTAAATAGTCAAGTAATATGACTTAAATGGTCAAGAAATTATAATACGGGTTTAACACAAGGGTGATCCTAATGCCTCTTATCATGTAGTAAATCCTACTACACGAATGTAGTCTCACTAGCGGTCTCGGGATGCATCACTAACGCAAGTTCTAGAATCTAAATGCTACCGGTACACTCATAAGCACTAATAGTAAATGCTTTTCCTATCAAATCTAAAGGCGAACCTCACATATTTGGGTGGAAAATTTTTCTGAATATACGGTTATGTGCTAGTCATACAATCTCCTATCCATGAGACGCTTGCTATTGCTAAAGTTTCACTCCTAAATGTTGTAAAAAAAAATTAAATTTGGCGCTAAAATTACACTAACAAGTATTTCTCATAGTTTCATTACACATCTACCATTAAACAAAACAAACTCAAGCGAAAGTGCATATGTAAGGTATCATCTTTTTACCCTCCCCTTACACTTAAGATGAACATTGTCCCCAATGTTCAAGTAAAGAATGTAAAATTTAAAAGGTAAAGAGAATGAAATCAAATACTCCCCTGATTCGCTCGGTATGGATAATAAGGTGGCCAGGTTAGATCTTCCTCCAAGAAAATGAACAATCAAAGCTTCCCTTCCAGAATATAAATCATCTTCTTGTCATACATAACCTGTAAATCCTGAGAAATAGACAAAACAACCTCGCATAAAATCGGCGGCATCCTATATAAGTTACTAAGTCCTAGAAAACAAGATAAGATATAATGCTTGTGGAATGAAGTTTGCAGATTTCCTGGAGATTATAAAACTTAATAATTCACAAACACCATAAGACTCCGTTATAAAAACAAAACCGGTAAAATTTTCAGATTTTTACACTTGACGCCGTCAAGAGTTAACTCGTGACGCCGTCAGAAGTGACCTGCAGAAATTCTTATGTTAAGTTTTCGGAAAATTTCTGGAAAAACTTGGTCCTACTTCCTGGAAAATCCTGCAAAACTTCATTATGACTCAATACAAGCATTTGACTCTAACAAATACGAATACACATGTTCATTTAATATTGTGGAGAATCATGATCGGTTTGTTTCTTAAAAACATATTTGGGGTTTCACCTTACACTTATCTTTTGCAAAAATACTTTTAGGTGGAATTAAGACTAGGCCAAAACAACAAAGTAAAGTATTTCCACTATTTAGTTTAGAAACATGATCAACCAACATTAAAAATAAAGCATGCATACGGAAGCAAATAACAAACAAACAAAAATAAAATCACACAAAGCATGGGTTGCCTCCCAAGAAGCGCTTTTCTTTATTTACGAGTCTTGTAGCTAGACTCAAGGTCATGGGTTAACGTGTATCGCTTATGCTCACATAACCTAGTGTGAGCCATCTAATAGTTGCCTCATCTTTCTTATAATCATCTCCTAATCCTAAGCATCCGCGATAGTATCTTTTATTCTTTTCATGAGTATACTTAAGTCCTTTTCTCTTATCATTCTCACTTAGCATCTCTATGGGCGGATACCTACTATACTTTTCCATGGAAAAATATTTGAACCTAGGGTGTGTGCGGGGCATTTGATAGACAAAATCTTCTTCCCCATCCGAGAATGTAATTAACCCTTCTATGAGTTTTTCATCGAGGTTGGTTAACCGTTTGAAAGGTTTTCCAAACACAACTTGGGTTAACTTATCATCAATAAATTATCCTAGATTCTCCATAACCATGAACTCAAGAAGATAGACCAAGCTTCCAACAAACACATGCAATGGTATTGCCCTAGCAATAATGTTTTCTCCTTTGTATTCTAACTCATCTACTATGATTTTAATGTATTCATTACGTGAGATTACGTTCATTGGAAGAGATGAGTTAAGATAGGCGTTAAAGCTCTTAAATCCGATCTTACAAGGAAATTGCATGTTAAATGAACTATCACACTCAATCCTAGTTCTAAGGTCGACATACCTAAGAGGTTTTATTTCCTCTTCCATTCTATCCTCATTAATCACATCACCATCATCAAGATCCTCATCAGAGTCTGAATAGTAAAAAGGACTAGCCCTACGGTCATCATCATGATCAGACTCTTCTAGCTCAGAATTATTGTCAAAGTGGTGGTTGGGTGAGAGGTTAGGTGGGTTCTCATTCTCCACTAGAGAGAGTGGGACTGGCATTTGGAAAATCCTACGACGAAAAACACGAATAACAGGAATCAAACGATCAATGTTATTGTTATCCATCGAAATAGTTTACAAACAAAGGACACAAAGAAATAAGATAGACTAAAGAAAACCTAAAAATAAAAATAAAATCTTACTAGAAAGGAATCTAGCAAGTAGACCTAATAAAAAGAGATTCTAACCTAGACAATAACTATTCCCCGGCAGCGGCGCCAAAAACTTGATACGTGGGAATTGCACTAGGCTTTACCTCTCAAGGGATCTTGAGAAGCTTACAACCCCCACCAGGCAGTGTACCTGATCGTTGTTGTATAGTATAGTGACAAGTACCGGGGGATTGATCGTTCAGCTAGGAATAGTGTCGCTAGGATTAGAAAACCTAAATACTAGTTCTAAAGGTGAGAGATGATTCTTTTTGTATTTTTATATTTTTTAGAAAGCAAGTAAAAATCTCGGGTTTGAAGGATTTGGGCAGAATTAGTTGCTAGTCAACTAACCCAATACTAAAGATGCAATCAAAATAAAATACTAGAAATGAAAATAAACTAAATTATACTAATGTTGTGAGCAATAAGTGGAGAAAATGTGTTTACTTAGATTTCACTACTCCCTAGACATCTTTTACATGTTAATTACTTGTTATAGTTGCATGGATGACGGATTGTATTCCTTAATACCATTCATGGGGTATCGCACATAACTCCCCAATTCTATGAGTTCTTATCTCCTCCTATACCATGCCCAGCACAACCATAGGGATTATAAACAGTGGCTCATGCATTAAATACAACCAATAAAGACCTTAGTGCAATAGGTTCATGTTTCCTAAGACGTTCAAGCATGTTACCATTTGGAGATCTGCCAGTTTTCTTAAGCCTAACATATAAATTCATTCATCCAAAACAATTATAAACAAGTAATCAACACATAATTAACATCTAGGTTTCATTAGATCTAAGCAAACACAAGATAGATCTACCCTAGCATGATGGAATTAAGACAAGAACAAAAGATAGACAACCAACACATAGACATATTGATTGAATTAAAAGAATACTTATCTTAATTACACATGAAAGGTATCAAGGGCTTGGAACCCTTGAAAAACCTGTAAAATTCGTACCAAAGTCGGACCTAGGGTTTCTCCAAAACTTCTCTCTTTTTAATGTGAAAATTAGAAAACTATATATAGGAAAAGAGGTCTGACGGCGTCAAGACCATTCTTGTGACGCCGTCACCTCGCCACCAAAACTCTTCTCGGACTGCCTTGATCTACTTCTGACGCCGTCATGTATTATGCATTTCTAGGCCGTCATGACTTTTACTCTTGACGCCCTTTCTTGTGACGCCGTCAAATTTGTACTGGGTCGTCATGGAAATTACTCTTGACGCCGTCACCTACTGTTCCCAGCAAGGAAAATTAAGACTTTGGCGTTTTCTTCACTTTTATGCTCCAAAAACGTCCGAATTGCTTCCTTTTCCAGATTTCACTCCCAAAGTACCTAAAATCACAAAAGGAACGATTTAGGGCAATATTTGATCAAATAAATTCAATTCCGGGCTTAATTGACCCCCTAAAAGTGGTTCATTTTTCGCCTCATCAAAAGCAAACTATATCTATGCAAACAATGTAATCAACTAAAGCATTTTTATCTAAGCATGGCAATGAGTTATGAAAGAATGGCGTACCCGGTGGTCTTTAAAAAAATCTTCAAAATCATCAATATGACATAAAGACTTTGAAAAAGTCTATGTTGAGAGAAACTTCAAGATTGCCTCAAGGAAAGTTCATCTAGCCATTCGATCCCCATTGTCTCTTTGGTCCAAAGTTGTTTGGTCCAAACATGTTTAACATTTGACTAGGATGCATGAAAGGTGGTAGTATACCCCAAGGATTGTAGCTTTGTTGGTAGTTCCACATTTGATTACTATTGTTATTATAGTTTTGCCTATTTTGGTTTCTTCTTGGTTGAGGTGTTTTAGACCTAGGTTTAGAATTATTTGATTTTCTAGGTGGTGGTGTTTTAGATCTTGTCTTAGATTTAGAAGATCCTACCTCGTTTTTTAAAGACGGTTTATAAAAAGCTTTTACTTCTTCATTGTTGGCAAGAGGTATTTTTCTATCATTTACAAGTATATACTTAGGATTAGATTTTAGAGGTTTTTGTTCGTTAGGTTCATTTTCGAATTTGACATTTTTAATCTCGCTTGTTGAAGCTTCGTTTGAGTTAAATCCTAAACCTGTTTTATCTCCGGATGTTCTTTGAACACTTATTATTTTATAAAGTGAGCGACTACTATTTTCAAATTTATTAAGTTTGCGAATTTCTTCCCTAAGTATTTCGTTTTCATCTTCAAGCATTTGACATGACTTGCATTCTTCAAAAATTTCTTTACCTTTTTCAAGTTGATGTATTTTAATTTTTAGTTCAAGTACTTCACTTTCCAATTGATTGTTTATGTATTTTAGTGATTTGTTTTTAGCCATTACTAGTTGTCCTAATTTGCATAACCTATTATATTCATTATCTAGATCTTTTTCATCTAATGATAAACTTTCATCACTAAAATATTCGGTTTCAGAACGTACCTCATTTGATGTATTCGCCATAAGACACTTTTCTTCTTTTGTCGTTTCTTTCTCATCTTCATCACTATCACTCCAAGCACCTCCAACAAAGGCTCTTTGATTTTGATCTCTTGTCATCATTAGACATTTTCCGATGAGGTGATTTGGATCACCACACTTGAAACACTTTCTTTCAATCTTGTTGTTCTTGTCATCTTTACTCTTTTGAAATGTTTTCTTTTCATCATACGGTTGTCTTACGAATCTTCCTCGCCTTTTGAAGAATTTCTTGAAGTCTCTTACGGCCATAGCGTATTCTTCGTCATCACTTTTGGAAGATGAGCTATCTTCGATACTAGATTCCTTTCTAGCTTTTAAGGCAATTGACTTGCTTTGCTCTCGTTTTTCTTTGACCATTTCGGAGTCCTTCTTAATGATGACTTCGTAAACTTTTAGATTTCCAATTAATTCATCAAGTTGCAATGTTGACAAATTCTTTGATTCTTCAATAGCCGTCCCTTTAGCTCGCCATTTTGGATGAAGAGCCCTAAGAAACTTCCTAACAAAATTCTTACTAGAAAAATTCTCATCAAGTGCTTTTAAACTTGTGATGATCGTGTTAAATCTAGCAAAAGCATTATCAATTGATTCCTCTTCCGGAATCATGAATTGCTCATATTGTTGAACAAGTAGATCTATCTTATTATCTTTGACTTGACTATTACCTTGGTGAGTTATTAGTAAAGAGTTCCAAAATTCTTTTGCGGTTTCACACATAAGGATCCTTTCGTACTCTTTACATGGTAGCGCATTATAAATAACCATTTTTGCTTCATTATTTTTAGCAAGTTTTCTTTTTAAATCATCATTTTGTTTTTCAAAAGGTACGATTTCATCTTTCTTAGTTTCCGGGTTATTTTGAATAGGTAAAAAATCATCATTAGTAATAACATGCAAAAGATCTAGATCTTTTGACTTCACATAAGTTTCGAATCGATTTTTCCAATATAAGAATCCATCACTTTCAAATAGTGGTGGTCTTTGCATAGATTGCCCTTCTAAATATTTTTCAGATTCCATAGATCGTTACAAGTTTTAAAATACAATATATTTTAAAGATCTTGCTAGACGTGGCTCCTGATACCAATTGTGGAAAACTAGAAGGGGGGGTTGAATAGTTTTACGTCCTTTTAAAAGTTTATTACCAAAATATTTTGTAGCTTATTAAAAACTTTCGATTCGATCTCAAGTGAATTCAAATGACAACTAATATAAGCAATTCTAATGTAATAATGAAAGTATTGAAATGTAATGAAGAAAAGATAGAGTTAGAAAGATTAAACCACAACACGCGAATTTATAGTGGTTCGGCTACAAGGACACCTTCCTTGCCCTATTCCACTCCCCGAGTACCACACTCGAGAGTTTTCTTCACTATGTCAACAAATTCCTTATGGTGGAGAAACCTTACACACCTTGGCTTACACGAGTTAACGACACTAAGCTAAATGTCGAGTTCTAATCGTAGCTAGAACCAATCTCACGACTTCTTCAAGGCTTCACACCTTCTTCACAACTTCACGACTTCTTCAAGGCTTCACACCTTCTTCACACCTTCACAACTTCACACCTTCTTCTATGCACAACTAATTAACAACTACTAAACTACTTTACAACTCACCTAGTTTCTACAATCAACAAATTTACACAACACTTTTACAAATATCTAACACAACTACAATATGAAACTAGCTATTCACAACACTACTACAATTTGATGGATGTAGAGAAGTGTTCTTCTTCTTGCACTTGAATGGATGAAGCTTTGGATCACTTGGAAACAAAGACTTATGAATTATATGATCAAAGGATTTTAGATCTAGAAATGGAAGTTGGATCAGAAAGTTTATAGTGCAAAAAGGTGAGGAAAATGTGTGAAATGATCCAATATTTATAGGGCCAGATTTTACTGTTCGGGAGCGTGCCGGTCCCCTTAATTAGAGGCCGGTCCCCTTAATCATTAAGGGGGCTACCTAGTAAAATTAAGGGGGCCGCCCTCCTGAACGTTGGAAATTTGAAATCATATCTTTGTGGTTTAATATAGCATTACCAAAAATGATTTACAAATATATATAAAATGTTTATATTATTTTATAAGATGTTATGTCTTAAGACAAAATTTCCTTTGATCATGTAATGCATAAGATGCTTAGTTTATGCATACCTTAAGTGATATAGGATGTAGAAGTAAATATTTGTTACCAAATACTTGTTTACTTCTTAATCTTGACTTAATTTGATTTAAGTTTTGTGATTATCAAAACATAGGTTTATTGAGAGATATTAATAACCTTTTTAAGCATTATTTATATCAACATCCATTATTTTCAATGATTCACCTCTCACAGGAGTTAACACACCTGGATGTGATGAGAATAGTATGAAACTAATTTGTTTTGATGTACATTTAGTCATTTGTTGCTGCAAAGAATGGAGTTTTCAAGTATGTGCTGATCATAGAGATCCTGCTGATGATGATTCTTTGCTGGTGTTGTGTCATTTCAATCCTCTTGGTCTGTAACTTCAAAGATCTATCAAGAATCTTGAACTTAACCATGTCAAATTCAAGATTAGGGGAGGATTGTTGGGAATTCTGCTAAGTAAGAATTCTGCTGATAATTACTGCTAAAGGATACTGCTGAAGAGTTGGTTCCTGCTGAAGCAGTGTATCTGCTGAAGTCTAGTTTCAGCTTTGTTAGTTCCTGCGGATATAAATATTCCGTATTTTATGTAATATAGTTTGGATATGCATGAGTTTATTTAGGAAGTGATAATGCATATCTTTTAGTAGTTTTAGAATATACGTTTCTTGGAAAACGGTTTAGGGTTCCTTGTGTATAAAAGGAACACACGATTATGTATTGAATTACGTTTTTAGAAAACACTTTCATTGTTATTAAAAGATCCATAGAGGATCAACAGTTCTTAGTATTAAACTTGTGTTTGTTTCCGCTTTAAAATACAAGTTACAGAGATTATCTATTAGTGTGTTGGTGATTACATTAATATAACTAACGATTCTAGAGTGCTCAGAAGATCTATCAAGGTCTTTGTTTCATCAATGAATACTTAGCATTCATATTAATAGTACGTTACAAATTAAACATGCAATATTTTACTTCATGTAATACCGATAAACGGGCTAATACTATTGATTCGTTAGCAAGTAAGTTTATTGAAAATAATGTGACGAGCATTCAATTTTTAGTCAATAATTATTAATACACTTTGTTGGTGCATTTTAATATTTTTACTCTTAATGTAGTTTTTGTCTTGCGGTGTGTAAATGTCACTTTCTTAATTAAACGTCTTAGAATATTGCGTGCCTTTGATATTTGATATGACCGCGTAAATTATGTCGATGTTACATATTGAAAATGGTAGTGTATAATAAAAATATCTTCACACTATCATCTTAACAATGAGAATCTTCTAAATCGAAGAAGTATATAAAGGAGAAGAAAATTGTGTTTAGTTAAATGTCTGGTCTATTGATTGATTGGAGCGGGTTTATGATTCGGACTTGGGTCATTGGATCTAATTTTTTTTATCATACGAGTTATAATTTATACTCTTGAATATACTAATTACTTTAATGTTTTATGTTTTTATAGTTTTGTTAAGAAGGAAATTTGTTTTATAGTTCGCTTTTAATAATGTAATTTATTTGAACAACGATTTCCGTCTTTCACAAAAAATGAGAGTTTCAAACATGAACCGAAAATTAGTCTCGAACATTACAAAAAAAAATAAAAATAAAATAAAAAAAAAAAAAAAAAAAAACAATTAGATCCAACATGTGTGAATTGCATGGATCCTAAGGCAGTCCAAATATGTGTACATCGCACGGGGATGAATATAAAATGTCTTCAACATTAATGTCATCGCTTCATATTTAAAATAATTTATGTAACTTATACATATTAAAAAATTGCATGTGAAGAGACTCTTTTCAATGTAACATCTTGAAAAAAGTCTCTTCACATATACTCTTTTAATGTCAATAAACTATTTTAAATGTGTATCATGCTTACAAATGTGATACCATCACAACTTAGATATATAATGACGAAAGGAAATTTTTTTTATAGTTAACTTTTAATAATGTCATTTATTTGAACAACGAAGTCTGTCTTTCACAAAAAATGAAAGTTTCAAACATGAACCGAAAATTACTCCCCAACATTACGAAAAAAACATTTAGATCTAATATGTGTGCATTGCATGGGTCCTGAGGCAGTCCAAACTTGTGTGCATCGCATGGGGATGAATATAAAAGGTCTGCAACATTAATGTCATCGCTTCATATTTAAAAAAATTTATGTAACTTATACATATTAAAAAATTACATGTGAAGAGACTTTTTTCAATGTAACATCTTGAAAAAAGTCTCTTCACATTTACTCTTTTAATGTCAATAAACTATTGTTGTATATTTGGGTCGCACCATCATACTAACAACCCGGAAATTTATACAATCATTTTCGCACGGGTCCTGAGGTAGCCCAAGTTATATATAACGAAAATTAGTGGCAAACACAGTTTCTGACTCGACCTCAATTAAAACTGACATAAATAAAGGCACCAACATTTTTCATGGCATGGTAATAAAAGTTGTGGTAACATCACAACTTAGGAACTTAT
Source organism: Artemisia argyi (assembly GCA_030686995.1). Lineage (NCBI taxonomy): Eukaryota > Viridiplantae > Streptophyta > Magnoliopsida > Asterales > Asteraceae > Artemisia > Artemisia argyi. Next base: position 124,198,151 of record CM060679.1, read on the forward strand.
TGACCAACAAAAGTTGTGGTAACGTCACAACTTAGGAACTTATTGTCAATAAACTATTTTAAATGTGTGTCATGCTTAGAAAAAGTATGATACCATCAAAATTTAGATATATAATGATGAAAATAAGTGTCGAAGCTTACATGTCAATAAACTATTTTAAATGTGTGTCATGCTTAGAAAAGGTGTGATATAATCACAACTTAGATATATAATGATGAAAATAAGTGCCGAAGATTACATATGAACACTTATATACAGCCCGTGCAACGCACGGGTAAGAACCAGAAACATTCATTAACATAAACTATTTTAAATATGTGGCATAATTATATAAGATATGATACCATAACAATTTAAATATATAATAATGAAAATAAGTACCGAATAATACATATCAATAAACTATCACTACAAGAAAAGTGGTTTTTTAGGACCCCCATAAGCGTCATAAAATGGTACTTTTTAGGACCTTTCATTTAATAGGACCAAGGATGAAAGCGTTTCATGTAAGGCGGTTGTAATAGGTCCAAAGCGTCCTAATATCTCAAATACCCTTATGAAACCAATTTTATGGTCGTATTATATGTCTATGAACAACCCAAATAGCGTCCTAATAAAACCATATTAGGACACTTTTACATTGTTTTGACATGTGATTACCTACTTTTAATCTTTTGAGACACATAAAAACGTCCTTAAAAGTATTGTTAGGACGCTTATGATGTAACATCATAGCTATTTTAGCAACCAAGAAAAGGGTCCTAATAACTCAAATAAGATTATGATACCAATTTTATGGTCGCATAATAGGTCTATAAACAACCCAAATAACGTCCTAATAAAAACATATTAGGACGGTTATCATATACCATTATAGTTACTTTAACACCAAGAAAAGGGTCCTAATATCCCAAATACGATTATGAAACCAAATTTATGGTCGCATAATATGTCTATGAACAACCAAATAACGTCCTAATAACAACATATTAGGACACTTTTACAATGTTGTTAAACGTGGTTACCTAATTTTAATCTTTTGATACACATACAAGCGTACTTAAAAGATAATTGTTAGGACGCTTATCATATAACATTATAACTACTTTAGCACCAAGAAAAGGGTTCTAATATCTCAAAGAAGATTATGAAACCAATTTTTTGGTCGTATAAAATGTCTATTAACAACCTAAATAACGTCCTAATAAAACATATTAGGACACTTTTACAATGTTAAGCGTCCATAAAATTTAATTGTTAGGACGGTTAATAAGTTTAATAGGACAATTTCAAAGTCCTGACAAGTCATATGATAGGACGCTATTTTCAGCATGCACACTCTATTATTACGATATGAATAAAATATCAACTAATTATTAAATGAATAAAACAAAATTGTATTTCAAATAACCAATTGTCATAACAAAAGCACTAAACATAAATAAGGTAGACACTATCCAACATAAAGTCTTGTAACATTAAACAATAAATTAAAGCAACAAGAAGCTTAGTCCAGGGTCATCATGCATCCTTTCTCAATCCTCACAGACCACCTACAAATAAACACCCATGTATAAGCATTAAGCTCCATGTTAGTAAAATTATTGGTAGCACAAGATTAACAAAGACATACCGAGATAAAGGGACAAGGCCATGCTATGGTTGCACCAACACAGTCTTCAATCTCTGTACCACCAACTATATCATTTGGGTTCAAGCTATTTACCTAAATTTTGTCCAATTAGAAGTACTTTTATTCTCAAGTTTCACAATCAGTTTTTAAAAGGGTAAATGGCAACAAAAAAAAAGTATCCAAGTTAGATATCGATTAAGGTATCTCACTTTTTTTTGGCATAAAAAGGTAGCGAACTTATTTTTTGGCCAATTTAGGTATTTTCGTTAAAATGTATGACATATATTTCAAAATTCAATGAGCAGTAATATAAATTGCTCTTACGGTGACCGTAAATGAAGTATCTTCCAATCATATAGCTTTAACTCTTAAATTAATGTTGGGCTGATCAGAGAAACTGAAAAAATGCTTAAGCGCATTTAGGGGTTCTTATTGTTTAGATGATGAAATAACATAAAGATAAATTTTACAGTACAGGTGAACGCACCTGTTCCTTAGAAATAACAGTTGCAGCATCTAAAAGAAATTCTTTAGCAAGTTCAAAAGAAATTCTTTAGCAAGTTCAGGACTTTTTGCATGTTTTTGAGGACTGGAGCATTCTCCATCCAGATCATTCCCATCATTGTCCATGGAATCATCATCCTGAAATCAGTAGAAGGGGGTTATAATTATGATATAAATCATCCCTCGCATACAGTTAAAAAGAGTTGTAGTTTGTAAGGTCATGGAAACCCCACCTGAAGGTGAGTAAACCAAAGGGGGTGAAAACTGAAAACATCTACTGCCTGCCCACTGATGCACTCCTGATGGTAGTTCATGGAGCAAACCACAAACCCAACTGGGCATAAAAAGGGAGCCTATAAGACAGTAGATAATTATAAAGCATCTTTATACCTCTTCTTCGTCAGCCTCTTCTGCATGCTTAAAGAATTCTCTCATGCCTTCACCTCTTGTGATTGTGACGAAACTGTCACCAACAACAAGCCTACAATGTACACATTGTTGCCCCTTTAAAGCATGAGCTTTCACTGATTGTTCATAGCAGCGTCCATCTTTTTTCAACATCTGACGTCAATCTTTTAAGCAAGAAAAGTCAAAAGACCTGAAAGAAGAATAAGTAGAGCAAATAAGATATGTAATACAATTGCAGTGAAAACTTTTTTATAATAGAAAGAAGATCAAGCATACCTTGTGTATATCATCAGATGGTTTTAAAATGAATGTATGTGTGTATAACATGTATTGAAGCAGGTAAACTTTTCTATTTAAAAATTAAAAAATTAAAAAAATTATATGTTTTTTGAGACACGAAGAAGACATAAAAAATGCATGCCCTCAAAGTTCAACGTACCTAAAAACAGTATGTGTGCAGCATGCATAAACTTTCCTTGCACCTTCTTGATGCAACAATACTGCTCCTTTAGAGATGGCACCTGTAATCCAATAACCAATAGAGAGTGCATCCCAAACAACGGTTAAGAACCAGCATTATCAAATAATAAAAGATAAAGAGTCCAAATAGGTATTCAGGTAAGCACGAGCGTGCTTGGGTTGAAGTTCAATTCATGAGAAGTCTAGTAGGCTCAGCCTTGGTTTACCAAAAGCTCGAGCCTCACGGTTCATCTGGGCTTCTAAAAGTTTGTGTGGGCTCTTCATATAACATTACAAACAAACCATATGAATATTATTAACAACTAGAAGTAGGCTAAGAGCTACAAGTAGTGAAATTGAAGAAATGAGATTCTAAAGTTTTGCTGGTGAGACATAAGTTGGAGGAAAAACTTGATACGTAAATATAAATAGAAGTGTTATAGGTTTCTATTTACATGCAGGCTTGAATTTAATCATTTCTTTCTTTCATAACATTTATTAGGATGTGCCGACACCGCAACATACAAATGCAGAAGGCAAAATCTTAATTATTTTAGAGGATGTAGATATAAAAACCAAAATTTGAACTTATGTACGTATGAAGATAACACAATATCCACCCCGTTATACCCCTACACTTTATGCTTTACAGCTTGCTCTCTACAATTAAACCTGGTTATGACCCTAATCAAGTATCAACCAAGAAAACATCCAGAACCAAGAAGGCTTTCTTAACTATTTATGTTAAATCATCCAAGGTCAATCATTTTATACCATTATTACCTTGTGTTATTTCTTCCAAGTTAAGACGAAGTGATTTAAAAGTTCAATATGGATTAGTATAATAAAATGAGCAATAAATTAGGCAAGATAGAATATTCACCAGCAGTGTCGATCATGTCATCCACCATCACTGCTACTTTACCCTTTACATCACCAATCAAATTCATTACCTGCAACATTATACTAGATATATTAGGGGCCCAAAAAGACACGTGAGTGAAATAATACACTTCAATAATTATCAACAAAATAGTATATGTAGAATAAAATACTCGTCACTATGAAGAAAAAAAACAATAAAACTGGAAGTGTACAATTACAGAATAAATCAGAAGCCATTACCTCTGCAACATTGTGTCCATGACGTCGCTTGTCAACAGTGGCCAATGGTGCATCAGATAACTTCTGTTAGGAATACAAATATTCCTGTAAAAGTCTCGGTCACCTAATGATTGTAATAGCATTAAGTTAGCTCGTAGTTATTTTGTTTATTAGTTTATTAGTATTAGACTAAGTGACACCGTGGAAGAAGGAACGGGTCTTTACCCACTGTATGCCTGATCCACAGCCCGGGAGTGGGCGTAATATTGTAACTATAAATACCCCTCTCCACATGTGGAGAGGGTTGGACCTTCATTCATTTTCAATCTAATATTTTCTTTTTCTTTCAAGGTTCCTCTCTTTCTCTCCCTTCCTCCCTCCTCCCAATTTCTACGCCTCACTCATCACCACTTGATCATGTTTCCAACCTAGTTAGTATTCTACAATTGGTATCAGATCCAAGGTTTCATCTTAGGGCCTTGTAGAATCGAATTTGATGATGTTTTAAGTGGTTGGGAAGTTTTAGTGCAGTGCGTCACTGGGTCCATGACGTCTTGTCTTCAATACCGGTGTTACCTTAGTAACCGCCAGTAGATTATGATTTGAACCCGGTTTCTGCCCTAAGGTTGAATATATGGAGGGCTATTTCTTTTCACCCTTTCTCATTTCATTTCTTTTTCATTCTTCAACCCCTTCAGTGCTTACCGAGACTTCATCACTAGAACCTTGTTGGGTTTGTTCCAGTCCTAGCTCTATCTCAGTCCGCACTCTTCCCTTTCTCACTTTACTCCTTTTTTCAATCATTCCTAAGGACTTCTAATCTATCTATGGATTGTCCCTGGGAAGATCCTTCCGGTTCTGGTGGATCATGGGAACTTATACCTAACCTTAACCAACCTTATAACTCCGTGCATTAAAGTAAATGGTCGGTCTTAGGTATTATTTCCACAAACGCCTTTCGCTCCCCCTCAATATGTGCATCGATATTCGAAAGTGTTTAGCACATATGAGGGAGCATATTATTGAGTCGAAAAGATCACATTTGATATCAGATTGCATATTTAAATCACATTCTCTCCCCCGATCAAAAATTTCAAATCTTTCGAGATTTTTGATCTCAATTGATTCAAATAATTTAGAAAGCGTTTTGGGAGAGAAATGCGGTCAATTTTAATATTTTCTGATAAAAAAGAACTTTTTCTAGCTCCCCCTCAAACTGTGAGGGAGGTTGTTATGTGTCAGATTTGAAGAGTTTGTAAAAGATTCGAAGTTTTAGTGAAAACTCTTTGAAAATTTACTCATTCTGACACATAACACATCACAAAACATTTTGTTGCAAGGTTATATGTACGAAGTGTGGGGAGTTTTGATGATACATAAAATTTTGAGAAATCACTCTCCCCCTCAATCAATGACGGATGTTAAAGCATAAATATTTTCATAAACTATTAACGTCATTGATTGAGTGAAAATTTTATCAAAGTTTTTGAGTTCAATTTGATTTTCATTCAAAATTTCATGGTACCACCAAGTTTTGCACAAACACTTTCCGGAAAAATCATAAAAGGGAAAGTATTTGGCGATAAAAAGAAGATTTCTCTTCTTTATTAAGAAATAATGCACTGAAGCGTACATTAGATCGAGGGTGCATGAATATAAAGTAATTCATGCTCGGATGAACGGCACCCTTTGTTAGGAACAACCGTCTTTTTGGCGACGTGTTTTCCTTAGTTTTGAAAACCGGATTGCTATCTGAAGTAATAGCAAACCATATTTTAAGAACGTTTTGAGATACGACATTTTTTTTTTTTTTTGAAAAGAACTTTATTTGAAACCGAAAAACTCTTGCTCAAGCATATGTATGATTCCGTGTCATTATTGAATGACATTTCTAGAAACGTACATAATATCGATTATACAAGAGACATGTCGAGAGAAGAATATTTTTTGAGTTTTTGTGATTTTTCAGATTTTTTTTTTTTTTTTTTTTTTTTAGGTTTTATATGTTTCTATTTTCTTTTTGATTTGATACTATACAAGGATATGTGAAGCAACCCCTTTACTCCTCTTGATCTTCCTGAAGACATCTGAGATCCTCAGGTGTGAGACTCTTCATACCAAGGCGTGGGAGGATGAAGTGAAACCGTTCCCTAGAAAGTGCTTTGGTGAAGATATCGGCTAGTTGGAACTCAGTCCTCACAAAGTAAAGTTCCACAATTCCTTTCTCAACTTGCTCCTTGATGAAGTGATGTCGAATGTCAATGTGTTTAGTTCTTGAATGCTGGACATTGTTGCAACAGAGGGCAATTGCACTTTTGTTGTCACAGTACATAGGAATCTTATTGCAGATGAAGCCATAGTCAGAAAGTTGAGATCACATCCAGAGGATCTGAGCACAGCATGATGACATAGCAATGTATTCAGCTTCAGTGGAGGAAATAGATGTACTCATTTGTTTCTTTGAAGACCAACTGACTAGCTTATTTCCTAAAAACTGTGCACCCCCAGATGTACTGCGACGAGTGTCTTGACATCCAGCATGATCAGCATCCGAATATGCGGTGAAAGCCATAGAAGTTTCTTTAGGGTACCAAAGGCCCAAGTGGATTGTTCCTTTAAGGTAGCGAAAGACTCTCTTGACAGCTTCCAAATGTTTCTTGGTGGGTTTGGATTGATACCGGGCACAAATGCAAGCTGCAAATAGAAGGTCGGGTCTGCTTGCAGTAAGGTACATTAAAGAGCCAATCATGCTTCGATACATGGTTTGGTCGACCGGAATTCCCACATCATCTTCGTCAAGCTTTGATCGTTCAATCATAGGAGTATCAACTGAATCACTGGAGTCGAATCCAAATTTCTTCAAAATTTCATTGGCGTATTTGGATTGATTGGTGAATATGCCATTGGTGTTTTGAGAAATTTGCAGTCCTAGAAAGAATGACATTTGACCCATCATAGACATTTGGAATTCGGAGCTCATCTCTTGAGAGAAACGATCACATTCTGAGGGATCAGATGAGGCAAAGATGATGTCATCGACATAGATTTGTACATGTAGGAGGTTTTTGCCTGTTTTTCTGGTAAAGAGGGTAGGATCAACAACGCCTTTGGAGAATTTGTTGGCCAGAAGAAATTTAGACAGGGTGTCGTACCACGCCCTGGGTGCTTGTTTAAGCCCATATAGAGCCTTCTTTAATCGGTACACGTGATTAGGGCGTTCTGGATCCACAAAACCTTTGGGTTGAGATACGTACACCACCTCTTTTAGATCCCCATTTAAGAATGCGGTCTTGACATCCATTTGATAAACCACCATGTTTTGACTTGCAGCATTAGCGAGAAAGATCCTTATGGCTTCTATTCGAGCAACTGGGGCGAAGGATTCTTCAAAGTCAATACCTTCTTCTTGTCGATATCCTTTAGCCACAAGCCTAGCTTTGTTTTTCAAAACATCTCCATGCTCATCAAGTTTAACCTTGAATATCCATTTGAGAGCAATGATCATAGCACACTCGGGAGGTGGTACTAGTTCCCAGACATCCAGTCGGTCAAATTCATGAATTTCGTCCACCATTGCAGTGAACCATGAGTGTTTAGACATTGCATCCTTGACGCTTTTTGGTTCAGCTTTAGAAAGAACAGAATTGAAGAAGCACCACAATGCGTCGGTTGCAAGTTGCTTGCGGGTTGATACTGGACGTGTAGGGTTCCCAATAATGTTGTCAATAGGATGATCATTGGTCCATTTTCGAAGGTATTCATGGGGTTGAGAATGTGGAACTGAGGTAGCCGTGTTAGATTCGTCAGAGGATGTTACATCATTTGATAGTTCAGGGGCAAAGATGTTAACAAATGGCTCATTATCAGGTGGAGCAAAAGGATTTACTTCAGATGTATTATCTACATTTGCCGCTCTATGTGCAAGTGAAGGTTGGACATTAGACATGCTAACCGATTGACTGATGGCGGGAGCTTCAGAATCCCATGACAATGAAGTGGATGGACCGTTATTGTCATCTTGATCATTCACCACCCCATCTGGTGGTTGAACCATTGCAGCTTCAGGAGCATTCATCTGTTGTGGTTCAAAGTATTCATCAAACATTGGGTCAAACAGTTTCTTCCAATCTTCACTTGTAGGAGGTACAAAAGGAGCAGCAGGGATGGGATTCTGTACAAGCCTGGAACTAATTGGTCCAGGGGACAAAAGGTTAGGTACGGGTCCAGAACTTGATTGTCCAGGAACCGGTTGCTCAGTCAGCTCATCGAAAGTAACGTGGATTGTTTCCATTATATCTCTGGTACGTTTGTTGTAGATTCGGTACCCCTTTCGCTCTGGAGCATAGCCAACGAAGAAACCAATGTCGGCCTTGGCCTTGAGTTTCCCAAGGTCTTCACTGTCATTAGTTGGATAGTAAAGTGCACCAAAAACTCGAAGAAATGAAAGATCGGGTTTTCTGCCATGAACCAGTTCATAGGGAGTCTTGCAGTGGAGAGGATGTATCAAGGATCGGTTCTGTGTGTAACATGCGGTGGCAATTGCCTCAGCCCAAAGAAATAGAGGAGCTTTGGAGAAGATGAGCATGCTCCTAGCAGCTTCAACTAAGGTGCGATTGCGTCTTTCAACGACTCCATTTTGTTGAGGAGTTCGTGGAATGCTCTTTTGATGACTAATCCCGACACCTTCATAAAACAGAGTAAGTTGTCTGTTCACAAATTCTGTTCCATTATCAGTACGAATGACTCTAACTGTTTTGTTGAGGTGGACTTGCAACATCTTGATGAGCTTGATGATGGTTTCTGGAGTTTCATCTTTAGATCGTAGAAATTTCACCCATGTGAATCGAGAGTAGTCATCAACAATCACCAGCACATATTTCTTTCCATTGATACTTTGAATCCTTATTGGTCCACAAAGATCCATGTGAAGAGTATGAAGAACTTCCATGATTGAATTGACAGTTTTAGGTTTATGGGTATGCTTTTTGCTCTTGCCCATTTGACAGGCGGAACACAGATGGTCCTTTTCATACTTAAGTCTAGGCAAGCCTCGAACAAGATCCTTACGTGTAAGTTCATTGATGGTACCGAAGTTCAAATGGTTTAAACGACGATGCCACAACCATGACTTGTTCTTGGATGATTTAGAGAGTAGACAAATTGGAGAGGACCGTAGCATATCTTCGATGGAGATGGTGTAAAGATTAGTGCCACGACTCCCCTTGAGAAGATCAACACCATCTAATTCTCTAACAAAACAGGTGTGCTTTCTGAAGGCAACTTCGAGATCTGAGTCACAGAATTGACCAACAGAAAATAGATTGTGCCCAAGTCCTTCCACGTAGTAGACTCTGGATATAACACTGTCTCCAAAGACATAATCACCATAACCCATTATAGAACCAAAATGGTCATTCCCAAACCTAACCGTACCAATAAACTTTTCCACGAAATTCTTGAGCCTTGAGCGATCACCAGTCATATGTTTTGAGCAGCCTGAGTCCAAATACCAAAGGACGATTTGTACGACCTGCATTTGAAATCAGACAATCGTGGATAACTGAAAAAGCGGGAGCCCCACACACAGTTGGGGTCCGTTTGGTTAGAACACACAAATATTGGATTATCATAAGTAACAGGTATCTCACTGGAGTGTTCACATTTTGATGCACTAGACCTAGGAGTGGTATTTATTGCTTCTATTGGAAATAGTCTACCAGTAGGTCTCCACTTCCTAATAGGCATGACCCTAGAGTTAGTAATCCTAGTCACTGGGCACTTTTCCCTCAGAGTGAGTTTCCTTCCAGTAGGTCTCCATTGATAACCAACATTAGTGAAAACTTTTCCTGTTTTGTTCCATACTTGTTTTGCCCGTTTAATACGAGAAACATTCATAACTGGTCATTGCATAGTGGGTTTAAGAACAGACACATCACATACATCATGATTACCATCAAATAAGAATTTGTTACACGTCTTACAAATAGCATCAGAATTCGAATTAATTACATCATTTTTCACACAAATGTCTGAATCAACACGATTCCTTTCACTAAGCAACACTTTATTGTTCCTATATGATTCTTCTACTTCCTTCATAAGTGAGCTCTTAGCCGGCAAAGTCCTATCATTCTTTGTATTGCACTTAGGCTGTGACTTGCTAGCATAAGATACACCTTTTACTCCTGTAGAAGCAATGATGGGAACATTAGTCTGATTAGTTGCTACTTGTTTACTGGTGATCAAGATGGGGGATTGTGGCATGGTTTGGGGAAAGTCAACTGTGACATGCTTGTTGCCATTGAGAGGGTGCAATGCAGTTGTCCTATCCGACTTGATATCATTCTTGGGACATGATCCTATGGCATATTCTAATAATTCCTGGGCCCTATTAGTGAGGAAGCACGCACCAATAATAACATCATCAAGTGGTTTAGAGATCCTCTTATCTTCAACGGTTTCTCTAAGTATGGCCAGACAATCCTTAAGATTTCTAAGATAGTTATTATGAACTAACTTATTGTTCCTAAGGGGAAGAGAAACATTCACAGCATCGCACTCATATTTATTACAAACATGTACATTGGAAATTGCATGATCACATGAAGCAACGGGCATTTTACCCTTCACCATGGTCTTTAGATTCTCAATTTCATTTAACAAAGAGGTGACTTTCTCATTGTTTTGGTCACGTGTTGTTTTGATAGACTCAAACAATTCTTTATAACGTTGTTTAGCGTTGAACATTTCAGCACGAAGCCACTCATTTTCATGTTGTAAGTCATTGATAGTGTCCTGTTTTTGAAAATTTTGAGAATCCATAGACTTCTGGTAATTGGTATTGGTCACATCGCTTTTGTTCGATTTTAATTGTGCAATTTGGACCTTCAACTTCCGAATCGTGTTTGAGTGAGCTTGAATTACTTCATCCTTTTTGGCTAATTCAAAACATGTATCAAATTCAGGAACATCCGAAGATATCTTGGCATTTGATATTTTTATACTTTCTTCTAGATGTTGATATTTTAATTGTAGGTTCAGATTATCAACTTCTAGTTTTGAGAAATTCCTGACCATGTTATCATGATCATCGTTTTGAATTTTTTCAGTAAGTTTGTAATTCTCCCCCTCAAGCTCAATCACACGATTTTGGAAGACATTCAAAGTAATCGACATTTCATGAAATTGTCGAGCAGATAGCGCAGAGTCGGTGACAGTATAAAACACATCTTTAGCAATGCAGTTAGCAATCAAGTTTTCATTCATGATGAGAATGTTTTTTCTGTCAATTTCACTGTGTTTGAGATCAATAGCAAGTTGGTTACCCTCACCTTTCACTTCATCAAAAACTTTTTTCATTTGAGTCACATCATCATTAATGGTGTTTTTAAGTCCCTCAAAATGTTCTTTTAGAAGTTTAAAGAATGGCATAACTTCAGTTAAGTAACACTGTTTTGTTTGCTCAAAACCCCTTTCCCCTTCTGTAATCCCTGTAGGTGTAATCCTTATTTTACAGGTTTTCTCAAAGTCATTGAACAATTGACCTAGCACATACAGCCCAATTAGAGTATTGCATTGTGTGGGAAGAGTGAAAGGTACAAGGTGCCTAGGTGTGTTTAGGGGATAGGCAGTTGGGTGAGCAATTCTAAACATAGTGCGTGTGTTACCTACAACTTTTTCAGCTTGCATTTTCTCAATGTCAATATTCCAAAACACTTTTTCAGGAAAAATTCTCTTATGAGGAACAAAAATTGCAGTATGATTGTCATTTGCATAATCATAGTGAAACACGAGGTTATTAGCAATGCATTTAGGATCCTTCAAACGTTCAGCAAGTTTTGCCCTAGTTCTATCCTCTGCCTCATTGATATGGACATAGGATCGTGTATCAGGGGGGGCATGGTTAGGTTCAAGCATAGTTTTTGCATCATATAATGCAGGTTGTGCACCTAGACCTATTCTAAGGAATCTTGCTTTGGGTTTGGAGGAATCATGTTCGCTAAATTCATCCCTTAACTTCCTGTGGCTTTCCATCATTTGAGCAGATTGAATGGTTTGGCCCTGTGTGTACAACTTATCTTCCAATTTATTTTTCAACGTTTTTAATTTTGAGAAGTCATTTAGAAGTTTAGTTTCTTTATCTTTGAATTCTTGTTTGATTGTAGTCAAACCTTTTTGAACCTCAAGTTTTTGTTTGACGGTTTGACTCAATTGGTTCTTTAAAGAAACTAGTTCCCTTTTTAATGATTCTTGTTTGGAATTGTTTTCAGATATGTAAGTACACAGTTGCCATTCCATTTTCTGCTCACGTTCATTCAGCTCAAACTTAGCACACTGCTCATAAATGTTTACTTGGTCCTTAAGGGTGTTAATTCTAGTGATCAAAGAATCATCATGGTTGTATATAGAGTACTCATATACCTCATGTTGACTAGAATCAATAGACGGCATGTCACTTGGTACAACTGGGGGTCCATTGTCATTCACATACATTTCATATGGGATATTATTGGTATTACCCATATCAGTGATATCTGTGCTGACGATATTCTTGAGTTGTACAGAGTCACATGCCCCCTGTACAGGTGTAGAATTATTCAGATCATGTTTAGGCGATTTTGGTACCTCAGAGATAGCAGACGTGATGGATAAATCAGGATGCTGTGAAGAGGATGCTGCTGCAGACAGATTAGCCATGAAGATTGTTTGAGCAGTTGGTTCATCATCCACGTCTGAGTCAAATGCATCACACTCTTCAACTTGAAAGATATTTGGGTCATTAAGAGCCATGTCCTGAACAGGTTGACCATCCACATCAGCATCAAAGGTGTTCCCATCATTACCAGCCAGAAAGAGCAATGCTTCTTCATCCAACACAGTCCCATTTTCTTGTGCCTGCATCAGCAGCATCTTGTCTTTGAAGTACTCAGAGTTTTGGGGACGTTTTGGGAGAGTGCAATTCCTAGCAATATGGCCCAACCCTCCGCAGTTGTAGCATTTCGGTTGCTTAGCTTGTGCTTGAAGAGCATTCCCAACTCTGTACTGCCCATTCTCTCTACCAGCATTTCTTTGGTTGAAGTTCTGTCTTCCCTGCACATTCTGCACCACTACCCGACCATCTTCAATAACTGCCTGATTACGTGGATTAGATGAGATTCTGAGCTGGTTGTTAGTAGATGGGAGTGTAGCCCTGAACTGTTGGACCAGTAAAGACACTTGGTTGGAGAGATTATCAATCATCATGTCCGTGTGAGAATACCCAGAATCAAGTTGAGCATTCACTGCAGATGGTGAGGGAGTTGATGATTGACTAATGGTTGGGGTAGACCTGGAGGATGATTGTGATGGTTGACCTTGATCTTTAGAGGTTTGATTAGGTTGTTGAACATTAGAGACAAAAGCAAGAGATTCATTTGTTGCAGACGGATTGAGCTTTTCTCGCATTAGCCGATCGTAAGCTGCATGTTTCTCATGTTGCTGGAGATACGCATACAGCTGTTCATGATTGGTATGCCTGAGACCCTTGTTGAGCTTAACAGCCGTGACAAACCTATCCCATTCCGATGCCATGTTGTTCACGAATTTGGAATTGAGCTGTATGTTGGGCATTGTCATCTTGATGGCTCTCATGTCATTGACCAGCTTGTGAAATCTGACGTAATAGTCAGTGATGCTTTCACCTGGATTCATTTTGAAATGCTCAAATTCATCGTATAGCTGTGACTCACGATCTTCTTTAGTTAACTCAGACCCTGCAAGAAGCATTTTGACATTATCCCAGACCGCCTTTGCTTCAGTGTTGAAGTTGATCAGTTTGTAGACATCTTTGGGAAGGCCTTGAATGATGATATTAGATGCTCTGATGTCTGCATCATATCGTTTCTTTTCTTCTTCAGACAACTCATTGTAAGTGCGAGGTCTATCAGGACCAAACACGGCCGGTAGTTGATCAGTTGCTTCTGAAATCGTGTCTCTAGTAGTACCCGCTTGAAAGGGTCCCTCATCGATGGATTTCAGGATGTTAACCCCATTATCTTTACCTAGACAGTACAGCCGTATCCTTTGAGCCCATGATTCATAGTCAGTTTTGTCCAACATCGGAGGTCGGGTGTCAGACCCCGTAGCTTGAATGTCATCGGAAGAAGTCGACATCACAAATAAGATATTACCAAACCAAAAGTGGGAGATAAGTTAACCACAACTTAACCACAATAAAATCCAACCGCAACTTAACCACAACTTGACCAAACCGCAGAACACTAACCTCAAACAATACCAAACCGCAACACAATCCAACCGCAGAATGAGCAAACCGCAACCAGAGCCAACCGCAGGCCAAAGATACTAACCGCAGAGAACTAACCGCAAGTTATACCAAACCGCAACAAAATCTAGTCGCAGTATGAACTAACCGCAACCCAAGCAAACCGCAGGCCAAAGATACTAACCGCAAAAACTAACCGCAACCCAAGCAAACCGCAGGCCAAAGATACTACAATTGTGATTTAAATATGCAATCTGATATCAAATGTGATCTTTTCGACTCAATAATATGCTCCCTCATATGTGCTAAACACTTTCGAATATCGATGCACATATTGAGGGGGAGCGAAAGGCGTTTGTGGAAATAATACCTAAGACCGACCATTTACTTTAATGCACGGAGTTATAAGGTTGGTTAAGGTTAGGTATAAGTTCCCATGATCCACCAGAACCGGAAGGATCTTCCCAGGGACAATCCATAGATAGATTAGAAGTCCTTAGGAATGATTGAAAAAAGGAGTAAAGTGAGAAAGGGAAGAGTGCGGACTGAGATAGAGCTAGGACTGGAACAAACCCAACAAGGTTCTAGTGATGAAGTCTCGATAAGCACTGAAGGGGTTAAAGAATGAAAAAGAAATGAAATGAGAAAGACTGAAAAGAAATAGCCCTCCATACATTCAACCTTAGGGCAGAAACCGGGTTCAAATCATAATCTACTGGCGGTTACTAAGGTAACACCGGTATTGAAGACAAGACGTCATGGACCCAGTGACGCACTGCACTAAAACTTCCCAACCACTCAAGTTCTCTTAAAAGAGCTTGTTTCAATCTCACGGGGAACCCTGTGCAATGTATCGACCGCTCATTGCGAGCTATGTTGATACCTAAAACAGGAGACGCCTCCCCAGTCTCCAGGAGCGGATCAAAACGCACTATTGAGTCTAGAGCCATGAGATCATCCATAAATCTCGATAGGACACATTCCAAATATGCTTATTGTTTCACATAATGTGGAAAATAAGATAAAATATTTAGAGTCCTACGCATTATCCTTGTGGTATTGCCAGAACATCCGAGTGATATGAAAATATTCACAATGAAGATGGAAATCCTTCTAGAGCGAACATCTTTCAAGCTCTTGGTAGGTGACATGTGAGATCCATCTTGGATCAATGATCAAGTGACAACTGGAAAGCAACAATGGTGCGATTCAACATTGAATCAAACTTGTTCCAGGATATGGATTGACGGATACTTTTGCCAAAACCTCTCAATGTGCTCACCAACTTATCTTTCGAGCACATTGATTGTGTAATATCTTTCAAACAAAAGTATTTTTGATGGAAATATGATTCAAAGTATAAAACTCTCGTCGTGTCTCAAAAATGTTTATCATATGACACGCGAGTGATTTCTATAAATCAATTTCTCATCAATCTGTGAATATCTATTCACCGATTCACTCTATCGTGCTGTCTGCTTTGAGACGTTCCGGTATGAGAACATGCTAAGTATGAAGATTCCGAAGTGGATTCTTTGGAAAATTCATTACTACAAGCTGGAAATTCCTGTCAAGGAGAGTCTTCTTTAAAAGAGACTCTACCTGATCACAGGTCGGTTTTCACAAAACCGGAGGGAGGTCTGTCCTCGCAGAACGAATGACAAAGCCATATTCGTTCTCTATCTTTATTTCTAACTGTTTTATTTCAGGGACACATATAAAGATGGCGTTGATGGCTCCAGTTTCCAGCTGAATCGGGTCAATCCATACCTCATGCTCACACATTCTCCACGCTATCAATGAAGATGAGAGACTTGCTACAACAAATGTTGAGAGACTACTAACAACGTTTCCGCAACTCTGATGAAAAGGTTTCCTAATCCACAAACTCCAATGCAACGTCTCCAGATACAGAAGAGTGTGAGCATGATGGTCCTTAGTCACTACATCACATGAAGGCGATACTACTATGGATGAGCTTGGAGATTTACTTTGGCTGATGATCTCAAAGAAGCTCAAAGATCACATGTCTCAAAGGAATTCATGTCACAAGTTCGCTTGCTTGAAGTACAAAGTGTGAAGAAAAGTGAAGAATCAGATCCTACGAGCTACAAAGACTAAAGAATGCTTAAAGACCAAAGAGCGTAATTTCAAAGGTGACCTCGCTTAGGGGGAGATTGTTAGGAATACAAATATTCCTGTAAAAGTCTCGGTCACCTAATGATTGTAATAGCATTAAGTTAGCTCGTAGTTATTTTGTTTATTAGTTTATTAGTATTAGACTAAGTAACACCGTGGAAGAAGGAACGGGTCTTTACCCACTATATGCCTGATCCACAGCCCGGGAGTGGGCGTAATATTGTAACTATAAATACCCCTCTCCACATGTGGAGAGGGTTGGACCTTCGTTCATTTTCAATCTAATATTTTCTTTTTCTTTCAAGGTTCCTCTCTTTCTCTCCCTTCCTCCCTCCTCCCAATTTCTACGCCTCACTCATCACCACTTGATCATGTTTCCAACCTAGTTAGTATTCTACAACTTCTTTGCAAAAGCACGGGCTCTAGCGACCCCACCAACATTTGGGGAGACGACTACTAAATCCTCAACAGAAATAGTCTTGCTAGCAAGGTAATCAAGTATGACCGCTATTTACGCATATTGAACAGATTAGACCCAGTAATGGAAGAAAATACGTACAAAAAATATATTTAACCACCATATTCGTCATCTATATACTAAACGCCAAAAAGCTCTAGTTCGTATCATGCGACTTGATCAGAATTTATATACCCGGAAATAACTACAAGACTGGCCTCACAGATTATGTCTTATTACCTGACCATGTATGTGATTAACTGGAATGTCAAAATAGCCTTGAGATTGCCCAGAATGAAGATCACAAGCAAGAACACGGTCTGCCCCAGCTACAGTTATAACGTATTGCAACAAGTTTAGCTGCAATTGATTCCCGCCCTTGAGTCTGAATCATCAGTGGAAGAATATTAATATTAATAATTACATCATCAGAACCAAACAAACACAATGACCCCATTTTATTTTATTAAGCAAATTGTAACAGAATTTCATAAACACAATAATGGGCAAGTAACAATGACCATTTAGCCAAGACTATCCTGCAAGTACCAGCAAACCTTTGAAGAAATTCTTGTCAGAATCAACTACAAATCTAGTTACTATTTATTTGTTTTTTCTCTCGATGATACCTATTCCACATATATGGACTTTAAGGCGACGTTGAAGTGAAAGACAGATGAAGCAAAACCCGATAAACCCTTAACCCGACTCGATAACCCATTTGACACCCCTTTTTGTGAGCATTTTATAATTCATCAATTCATCAGAAGCTAATCAAGAACAAAACATTGCATTTATCATGATAGGCAATTCATCAATATATAAAATTAATATAACTATATATACATACCAGTTACCTAAAAATATCATCAATTATACACACATCGATCTAATTTTGGTCATCTAATTACCAAATCAATCTTCTTAGGTGCTCTCCTAAACATCTTCAATTATTATTATTTTTTCAATCTTATTCAATTAATCAATTACAAATGTAATCACACAAACAAAATCAAATCAATATCAGATCCAATCTATTACACACACATATTGAAAAACACATAGTTAATAAATAACGAGATCATACCGGTGAAGAAGAACAAGAAGTAGATCGAATAAGGGAAGGGGAGACTTTGAGTTTGCGTTTGATCGGTGAGAGATAGAGGGGGAGCAGGTTATAGGTGGGTGTTGTGAAAAAATGTAGGGAGGGACATTTTGTTTTTTGGCAAAATTAGGCGGGACTTTGTGAAAATGTGGAGAAGAGGATATATTAAGTTTTGGAGAAAAACAATGTTTTTCATTAAAATTCACAATTATATTTAACACATATCTTGCTTTTATATAAAAAAGAAAAAAAGAAATCCTAAAATAATTAGTGGTATATAGACGTGATTGAATAGTGCTTGCGTTAACTTATTCTAGGCACTTGATAGGGTAATTCTAATAAGTAAGTCTAGTGATGAGGCAAAAAATGATCCGTTTTTAGGGGGTCATTTAAGCCCGAATCCGAATTTATTTGATCAAATATTGCCCTAAATCGTTCCTTTTGTGATTTTAGGTACTTTGGGAGAGAAATCTGGAAAAGGAAGCAATTCGGACGTTTTTGGAGCATAAAAGTGAAGAAAACGCCAAAGTCTTAATTTTCCATGCTGGGAACAGTAGGTGACGGCGTCAAGAGCAAAACCTTGACGGCGTCAAGAGCAAATTTCATGAATTTCCATGACGACCCAGAACAGATTTGACGGCGTCACGTAGGAAGGGCGTCAAGAGTAAAAGAGTCATGACGGCCTGGAAGTGTATAATTCTTGACGGCGTCAGAAGTAGATCTAGGCAGTCCGAGAAGAGTTTTGGCGGTGAGGTGACGGCGTCACAAGTTTATTCTTGACGCCGTCAGACCTATTTTTCTATATATAGTTTTCTAATTTTCACACATTAAAGGAGAGAAGTTTTGGGAGAAACCCTAAGTACGATTTTGGTGTAACTTTACAGGTTTTTCAAGGGTTCCAACCCCTTGATACCTTGCATGTTTAATCAAGATAAGTGTTCTTCTAATTCAATCAATATGTCTATGTGTTGGTTGTCTATATCTTGTTCTTGTCTTAATTCTATCATGCTAGGCTAGATCTATCTTGTATTTGACTAGATCTAATGAAACCTAGATGTTAATTATGTGTTGATTACTTGTTTATTCTTGTCTTGGATGAATGATTTATATGTTAGGCTTAAGAAAACTGGCAGATCTCCATTTGGTAACATGCTTGAACGTCTTAAGAAACATGAACCGAGGCGCACTAGGTCTTTATTGGTTGTATTTAATGCATGAGCCACTGTTTACAATCCCTATAGTTGTGCTGGGCATGGTGTAGGAGGAGATAAGAGCTCATAGAATTGGGGAGCTATGTGTGCCACCCCATGAATGATATTAAGGAATACGATCCGTCATCCATGCAATTATAACAAGTAATTAACGTGTAAAAGATGTCTAGGGAGTAGTGAAATCTAAGTAAACACATTTTCTCCAATTACTGCTCACAACTTTAGTATAATTAGTTTATTTTAATTTCTAGTATTTTATTTTGATTGCATCTTAGTATTGGGTTAGTTGATTAGCAACTAATTCCGCCCAAATCCTTCAAACCCGAGATTTTAAATTGCTTTCTATAAAATATAAAAACACAAAAATAATCATCCCTCACCTTTAGAACTATTATTTAGGCTTTCTAATCCTAGTGACACTATTCCTAAGCTGAACGATCAATTCCCCGGTACTTGTCACTATACTATACTACAACGATCAGGTACACTGCCTGGTGGGGGTTGTAAGCTTCTCGAGATCCCTCGAGAGGTAAAGCCTGTTGCGATTCCCACGCATCATCTAGCATAGTGTTTCATAATTTTACAAGCTTACATTTATAAATAACACTATCATCGAAAGCAAAAATGAGGCTTTCATATTTGGTTATCTGAGTTTAAGGTAAAGAGACAAACGAAATAGAAGCTTGACATAGGATTTATTTCATTCATTCAGAAAAGTTAAATTATTCGTCTTAAGTCATTGAGGCACAAACAAACATAAACAAGCTAAAGTGAACAAACAAACTAAAATGAACAAACAAACAAAACATAATTATAAATGCACTTATACAAAGAAAAATCACACATGACTAATGCAATGGGAATTTCCCATGTTGTCGTCAAGGTATAGTGGGTCGATACACTGATGTGATCAACTTTCTTAATTCTTATCTTGAACGGAAGTTGTGTGTAAAGTAGAGTGCGTTGATGGTTGTATGCCTATGTGCGACTTTCTTATTATTATCTCGAATGGAAGCGATTTGTAGAGTATAGTGCGTTGATGTTGGCTATAGGCATCACGGATTATTATATATGGCAAGAACGTAATCCATCATTGTAGCCTAATTTTCTAGTAGTGAAGTTCACATCATTCTAACACATACATCTGAGTCAAAGACACGTCCTATCATGTAACTTAAACATAGATGACTTGATCAATCATTTGTTTATCCATTTATGTATATGTAATATGAATATTTTTAACTTGACCTTAAAAGAAAAAATGTTTATTTAAGAACAACAAAGTTAACTCACCAAAACTTAGAAGGCGACGTGTTTAAGTAATATGATAGATACTAATTTGATATATAGATTAATTATAGAGATTAAAAGTAAAGGATGAAGGGCTATTGGATATCAGAGTAAATTAATAAAATCGATTATAAATTTAGTTTAATAAAGCTAATAAAAGCATATTATAGACAACATGTGCGGGAAAAAAGTGTAAGTTGGGTCAGATTTTAAAGATGTTCCAAAGACATAAGAACTAAAAACAATTTATAAAAGTCGCCCCCAAATACAACTGTATTTTTCAAAACCTATAAAAACCATTCCAAATACATTAGTATTTGGCACTAGCATTAAATAATGTTCCAAATACATATAGGTATTCGGCATCGTTCTTACAAATTGTTCCAAATACATGAGTATTTGGCACCAACAGTAGATAGCGTTCCAAATACGTATAATATTTGGCACTGGTGGTATCAACCGTCCCAAATACATAAATATTTGGCACTGGTAATTCAAACCGTTCCAAATACCCATGTATTTGGCACCATTATTATAAAACGTTCCAAGTGCATACGTATTTGGAACAATTTCTTAATAGCTGTCTCAAATACCTACTTTTTTGTCACGGTGACCCCACAAGTGCCAAATACGTGTATTTGGCATGATTTTTTGACCGTTCCAAAAAGTTTCGTCCCAAAAACCCCCTTTTCTTGTAGTGATTTCTGCTTATTCACTGTTGTTTCTCTTCTGATTTTTGTTTCCTTTAGTAGCTTATACTACTGACTTGAGAATTCTGAGCTTAATTGGGATTCTAGATCTTATCTTGTTACTTTAATTTGGTCTACTAATGTGACATTTCAAAATTTTCATGTCATTAATCTTAATATTATTTAACTATTCTATTTTTAAATAATTAACTTTGTCGAAATTTATCCGCGTTTCATCATAACACGTTCAATTCATTCAACCACGATTAAACTACGTCCATTCTACACTTTTTATGCATCATTGTTTCCTTACAATCCTATTTTAAAAGTCACTTTTCACTTTCTCCATTTTTGCTTAAACCTTGTATTTTTACGTCTTACTCGATTTAAGCCTACATTTTTATGTTTTAACCACATTTAAATCCACCAATGAACTCACCACTCATCTAAATTACCTAAAATATATAATGATAACAAGTTTTAACATTTTTGAAAGTTTTATATTTTATTACTACCTGGTTTTACATTACGCGTCTTAAAAACTTAACGTTAACAATTACCGGGATCAAAACTACACTCTATAACACACTTATACCCAAATAATACCACAAAAATCTCCACTCACCAACTCTTCCTCATATGTGGCGTTTTCATATAGAGACCAAGAACAATTATTTATTTCAAAATACAAATGTTCAACTTATTTTGCCAACTATAATTCCACTAAACACATCTACATAAGGCTGAGCAAAACCGCCCGCCGCCCGATTCCTGGCCCGATCCAGACCAACCCGCCGGCCCGATTCCGATCCCGACTAGCAAACGGGTCGGGAGTCGGTTTCCAATTCCGGCGAACTCGGGAGTCGGGTCGGGACAGGATGAAAACCGACAAAACAACAAAGAAAACCGACGCCCGATTCCGATCCCAACTGATCCCGACTGTCCCGATACCGATCCGACTAGTTTCGGGTCGGGAGTCGGTTTGATTTTCCGGTGATATCGGGAATCGGGCTAGTCGGTATCGGGTCGGGACCGGCCCGATGCTCACCCCTACATCTACATAGTTATTGTCACCATTTTTCTTTCACTCTCCACCCTATGAACGAAATAAAACAGCCCAATAACACCATCTCATCATCTTTTTAATCATAAAAATAATCTCCACAACATCCTCTTGAAGATCCTTGCAAAAGATGGTGTTTTGATTCGAAGTTTAGAAGATTTTCTTGAAGTTTTCATAGAGTTTCTTGGTGTTTTTCTTCAAGACTTGATTAGGGCTTTGTTTAATCAAGTGGGTAATCATTTGTGAATATTGAATTGAAGATTCCAATAGTCTTGGTGTCATTAGGGTCATTTCCAATCCAAGCCCTAGAAAGGTTATTCGTGATTTATCACTCCTTGTAAGCTAATCTCATAATCCTCTTTGATTTTTGGCACATGCAAATGGTTATTGTTATTTAATTAATTATGGGTTTTCTGAATTTTGATGAGTTTTAATGTTCTTGAGTTGTTTGTGATGATTAGTGTGGCATTGCATGATGAATGATGATGTTTTGGATGAGTTTAGAATAGGTTTAGTTGGATTTCATGGGACTATTTTTACGTCAGTAGAAAAACATAGGTTTTCTCATTAAGTTTTGTCCTGGATCCTATGATTAAATTACATTTTTAGATAGATATAGTTCTAAGCTTCATGTGGCGAGTTGGAGGAATTTTTATCTCCTCCGGATGACCAAGTTATGCCCAAATTAGTAAAACTAGTCAAAATAGGTAACTTGCAGATTGTTTGTGTGTTAATGGTAAATTTATGGCTTAGAGCCTACTGAAGCTTCTCATAAATGAATAGGTTAATATCTCAGGTCCTAGTGGCGAGTTTTTCGGAAAACCAACTATTCCGGATGGTCGAGATACGACCAAAACCGTGGAAACATATTTAGTGTGTACCCGGAAATTGTAATGCAGATTGTTTTAATTGTAACGAATTATTCTTGAACTAGAGGGTACTGGGTTTTTACATGGGTGAAGGGTAAAACAAATAAGGACCTTGTGGCTAATTGGAGGGTTTATCAACTCCTCCGGATGAATTAGTTATGGCCGTTTTGCTAAAATTGATCCGTTCTAAACTACTGTTTGTAAAAGGAGTTTAACTCCAGGTTTTTACACTAAAATTGTTGGAATAAAAGTTGAGACCTGTAGTAGACATCTCAGGCTAACACCTCCAATTGGTCTCACTTAAATTGCTATCATAGTTTAGGATTTATGGCCATTTCGTAAGAGATTAAAATTCAGAAAATAGCATGCGCTGGATGTTCAGGGGTAAAATAGTCTTTTCACATGATTCTGAATCTTTCAGAAGTTGAGGTCTGGATTTTTGAAAACTAGACTCAAAGGGCTTTCCAGGGATTTTTGAAACTTGGTAGGTGTTTTATTACCTATAATACCTAGTCGAACATCAATCTTAGAGTGAAAATATCTTGGGTTAAGTCTTAGTGCAATGCCATATGATGCGTGGGAATCGCAACAGGCTTTACCTCTCGAGGGATCTCGAGAAGCTTACAACCCCCACCAGGCAGTGTACCTGATCGTTGTAGTATAGTATAGTGACAAGTACCGGGGGATTGATCGTTCAGCTTAAGAATAGTGTCGCTAGGATTAGAAAGCCTAATTACTAGTTCTAAAGGTGAGGGATGATTATTTTTGTATTTTTTTAATTTTTTGAAAGCAATTAAAATCTCGGTTTTTGAAAGAGTGGGCGGAATTAGTTGCTATTCAACTAATCCAAAACTAAGATGCAATTAAAATAAAATAACAAAAATGAAAATAAGCTAATTTATACTAAGGTTGTGAGCAGTAATTGGAGAAAATGTGTTTACTTAGATTTCACTACTCCCTAGATATCTTTTACACGTTAATTACTTGTTATAATTGCATGGATGACGGATTGTATTCCTTAATACCATTCATGGGGTGGCATACATAACTCCCCAATTCTATGAGCTCTTATCTCCTCCTACACCATGCCCAGAACAACTATAGGGATTGTAAACAGTGGCTCATGCATTAAATACAACCAATAAAGACCTAGTACGCCTCGGTTCATGTTTCTTAAGACGTTCAAGCATGTTACCATTTGGAGATCTGCCAGTTTTCTTAAGCCTAACATATAAAATCATTCATCCAAGACAAGAATAAACAAGTAATCAACATATAATCAATATCTAGGTTTCATTAGATCTAAGCAAACACAAAAGAGATCTAGCCTAGCATAATGGAATTGAGACAAGAACTAGATATAGACAACCAACACATAGACATATTGATTGAATTAGAAGAACACTTATCTCAATTACAATACAAGGTATCAAGGGTTTGGAACCTTTGAAAAACCTGTAAAAGTTGCACCAAAATCGTCTTTAGGGTTTCTCCCAAATTTCTCTCTTTAATGTGAAAAAACTAGAAAACTATATATAGGAAAATCGGGGTGATGGCGTCAAGAATAAAGGTGTGACGCCGTCATCTCGCCGCCAAATACTTCCTCGGACGGCCTTGATCTACTTCTGACGCCCTGTGTGACACCGTCATGAGCTACGGATTTTAATTCTTGGGGTTTGTCGCCATCATGAGATTACTCTTGACGCCTTCATCAACTACGGATTTTTATTATTGAGGTTTGACGCCGTCATGACTTTACTCTTGACGCCTTCATGTACTGTTCCAGCATGGAAAATTGAGACTTTGTCGTTTTCTTCACTTTTATGCTCCAAAAACGTCCAAAATGGCTTCTTTTCCAGAATTCACTCTCCAAGTACCTAAAATCATAAAAGGAACGATTTAGGGCAATATTTGATCAAATAAATTCGGATTCGGGCTTAAATGACCCCCTAAAAACGGATCATTTTTCGCCTCATCATATACCCTTACACTTGAGATTTGCTTGTCCTCAAGCAAATGCGCTTTTATTCTACTCAAAATACAAGTTAGGGGTCATTTAACACTAATATAAAAGTAATTACAACAAATAATCGTTCCACTAAAGACCAATAGACAAGCACGGAGGTCATACACTAGCACCTCATAAATAGTGTTTAGATACTCACATCTCTCGGGTGTAATAAAGTAATATAACATTATGGAAATGGAAGATATCTCTCACTACCTGTCATAGCAAAATAGATTACCATAGGCTTGGGAAAGGATCAAACCTCCACCACATGGCGTAAGCACCTAGGATAAACTATCAAAGAGGTCTTTTAAAGGGTTGTAACGTTAGGTATAGGGATATGAATTACACGGTTTTGTTGGATAAAGGAAGTTTTACTGGTGGCGAGTTAACAATCTTAGTTAATTACATGAACAATATGGCGTTGCTAAGCCAAGACTAGACTCGACTTAAGCTAATAAATGAAAAATAACAAAAACATAAAATGAACATAGAATGAAAAGGGATGGTAGTCCGTATGTTTTTTTTTTTTTTTTTTTTTTTTTTTCCTTTATTTTCTTTTTCTTTTTCTTTTTTTTTTCTTGATTTTTCGATTTTTTTTTTTTTTTTTTTTTTTTTTTTTTTTTTTTTTTGCATACACTCTTACCCTACCATCCAAAATAATACATCATAGGGATGAACATTCCCCTTACACTTGAATCTTTACATACTTTACAATAAACTAAACTAATGACTCGAATTAAGAAAATCAAAACACTTGGAGCACTTTTAAGATTAACGTACATATGGGGGTAATAAATGATGTTCTTCCCTATTACTCAATAAATAAGTACTTACCCATGAGTCCCAATCGTCCCAAAACAATATGTACAAGGATATGATTTGACTTAGCAACCATGTAATCAATTAGAAAGTTAACTTAGGGTTTAACAAATAACAATAATGCACTAAAAATGAGCGCATACACGGAAGGCTAAGGCGATTTGGTTGTACATTTAAGTGGGGTGTAACAAATTCTTCCTTTAAGTAAAATGCTTAAAGTTAGAAACGAAAAGATAGGCTCGGAGGGGTGTACTAGGGGTTTCGTGTACTAAAAATGAGTACAACGCTAAGGGTGTGGGAAAAATTAGTTGACTTAACTAGCCAAGTAATATGACTTAAATGGTCAAGAAATTATGATACGGGTTTAACATAAGGGTAATCCTAATGCCTCTTATCATGTAGTAAATCCTACCACACGAATGTAGTCTCACTAGCGGTCTCGGGATGCATCACTAACGCAAGTTCTAGAATCTAAATACTACCGGTACACTCATAAGCACTAATAATAAATGTTTTTCCTATCAAATCTAAAGGCGAACCTCACATATTTGGGTGGAAAATTTTTCTGAATATACGGTTATGTGCTAGTCATACAATCTCCTATCCATGAGACGCTTGCTATGGCTAAAGTTTCACTCCTAAATGTTGTAAAAAATTTTAAATTTGGCGCTAAAATTGCACTAGCAAGTATTTCTCATAGTTTTATTACACATCTACCATTAAACAAGACAAACTCAAGCGAAAGTGCATATGTAAGGTATCATCTTTTTCCCTCCCCTTACACTTAAGATGAACATTGTCCCCAATGTTCAAGTAAAGAATGTAAAAGTGAAAAAGTAAAGAGAATGAAATCAAATACTCCCCTGATTCGCTCGGTATGGATTATAGGTTGCCCAGGTTAAATCTTCCTCCAAGAAAATGAACAATCAAAGCTTCCCTTCCAGAATATAAATCATCTTCTTGTCATACATAACCTGTAAATCCTGACAAAAATAGACAGGACAACCTCGCGTAAAATCGGCGGCATCCTATATAAGTTACTAAATCCTAGAAAACAAAGTAAGATATAATGCTTGTGGAACAAAGTTTGCAGATTTCCTAGAGATTATAAAACTTAATAATTCACAAAAACCATACGACTCCGTTAGAAAAACAAAACCGGTAAAATTTCCAGATTTTAACTCTTGACGCCGTCAAGAGTAAAACTCTGACGCCGTCAGAATGGACCTGCAGAAATTCTTATGTTAAGTTTCCGGAAAATTTCTGGAAAAACTTAGTTCTACTTCCTGGTAAATCCTGCAAAACTTCATTATGACTCAATACAAGCATTTGACTCTAACAAATACGAATATACATGCTCATTTAATATTGTGGAGAATCATGATCGGTTTGTTTCTTAAAAACATATTTGGGGTTTCCCCTTACACTTATCTTTTGCAAAAATACTTCTAGGTGGAGTTAAGACTAGGCCAAAACAACATAGTAAAGTATTTCCACATTTTAATTGAGAAACATGATCAACCAACAATAAAAATAAAGTATGCATACGGAAGCAACTAACAAACAAACAAATAAAATCACACAAAACATGGGTTGCAAAGATTAACCAACAATAAAATTAAAAGGAAAACATGCATAATATTTGTTAAAAGAAAAAAAAATAAAAAGTGTCCAAAGCCAACAGAGGCTGAATCCTAAACTATTACAAGACCAAATGTTTCAAATCATACAACCGAGAATAAATTGTTCAAGAACCACGGATATCAAAATGAATCACTGAGGGGGAGGACCAAAGAGGTAATCATAGCCAGGTGGGAGGTGCCCAGTATACCCATAGGGAGGATAGTCCTGCTCGCGCCCAGGGAATGGGTCAATCTGCAGATGGGGCTCGATGTGATCACGGGTCGAAAGATGCTGCATCTGGCGGACTATGTGCTCATACATCCAGTCAAATCTCTGGTCAGTGGTGGTTCTCCAAGCATCCACCTGACCCATCCAAGCCCTCTGATGTGCCTGCCAATCTCCTCGGCCCATGTTACTGGGGTGCTACTCAATTGATATCATAACACAAAGTATAAAGAATGGTTTTTACCTCAAATCGATTAGAAGAAATTTCATGGTCAAAAAGTACTTTGTTTACGTCTGTCAAAAATATTGCGGAAATATAGGCCCATAAGAGTATTTAAACGGTCCCAAATGATTATCAGAGTCATCTATGACCATGCCATGCCATGCCAAAAGCCTTCAACAGTTAGTTATCGCTTTAAACCTGAAAATACATGCTAAAAAGTGTCAACACGAGGTTGGTGAGTTCATAGGTTTGTATAAATAGCAATTTAGTATAAAGGAAATGTGAGTTCGGTAAAAGTTTTGTGACCATTGTGTCACTCACAATGTCATGAAAATATAGTTTACTTTCAAGTAAAAGTAGTAATGTGGACCACAAGGGTTTCGAGTGTGAATAACCATTCACATACAAATCAAGTTCAGTTTTAGTGACTACTGTTTTACTCGCAGCGTCAAGAAAAGTATCAATAAAGTAGACCATAAGTGTTAGGCAAAAAGTTGGACCATAGGCAAGGTATGTGAACATTACAACGAATATAATGTCACCCAAAATTAAAAGTCTATTACGCTAGCACTAAGTTCATGCAACCGAAGCTCGACAGTTCAGTGCGCTACAAGTAGCACATAAATAATAATCAGGGGCCCATAGCGAGTGTTTAACCCAATACACTCGTAATCCGACTTGATATACGCCCGCATTGACCCGTCTGGCCAACCGAACGGAGGAGTCACCCCAATAGATCTATTTATATCAATCGCGCTTCCCAGCAGGAATTAACGGCTCATGAAGGTGGGCATAACAGTGGGTTTAGGGGCTTAGGCTAACTGCGCAATAGTTTTAGGAAAATAACAACAGTATAGTGGTCCAGGAAACGTTTTGCATGTTTCTCACCCCATAGTTTGCAATACAAGTATAGTAAAAAATGGGGCTATAAGTTTACATATATGATTTAAACACTTGTGTCCATAATAAAGGTAATTCAGTATGCAATAAGTAAATAAGTCATGTTTCAAGTAAGAGCAAGTAACGAGTTTAAGTATAAACAAGCATTGAGTTTAGTTAAAAACGAGCATGTATTCTCCCCCAAAACAGTTATAAAACAAGTAAAAGTAGGGGGCATGAACTCACCTTAGTAAAGCAGTCTGAATAGAGTAAAGTCAAATAGTGTAAGTGTGCGGCACCGACACGCGACCTAGATTAGTATGGCAAGTTTAGTTTACAGTTTCAAGTTAAGACTCAAAAAGGTTTAACTAAGTTTAAAAGTTTTAAGATTTTTGTGTTGTTGTTGCTTGTGTGGCAGTCTTTAAGTTAAAAAAAAAAAAAAAAAATAAATAAAAAAAAAAAAAATAAAAAAACAGTTTCAAGGTGTACGTAAGTATTGGCTCTTGAAAAGTGCTCAAGTATATAAGTATGTAGAAATATTCGTAAGAAATGTGATCGTGATAATTATACGTCGTCGATACATAATATATTTATAATATATTTGTTGTAAATAATTCTTACATTATTTAGTTTTCGTATTCTAGTTGAGTTTATAAACATAGAGTAAGTATAAAAATTCGACAAAAAGTGGGCATGGCCTAGTCGTAAACATGATTTTTCCTTTATAAATTAAGTGTTGCCAATGTCAATATATAGTTTACATAACAGTTTAATTGATTAAATATACTTGGTATAAATTTTGTAGAAAATGTACTAATTAACTTTTAATAGTTCAAGTACCAAAAGGGTACTTTGCCAAAAAAAAAAAAAAAAAAAATAGGAAATGAAAGGTCAGATGCAGAGATCAAACCCCTGACCTCAGGTTCAGCAAGCCAACGCCCAAACCAACATGCCAGACAGCTTGTTGTGTTAGTTTATTCAAATAGTTTACTTATATGGACCTTCAGTACAGTATTTCATTTGTATTTGCTTTACAGTATGTATATGTTAGTGGTTTGCGTTTGTTATAGCCGGACCTAAGTGTGTTTCCAAGGTTAATATGGTGTGTTAACAACCAAATAAGTCACAAACTCGAAGCTTATACGTTGGGCTCGAGTGGATCTCGACCCAACCCCAATTTGACCCAAACCAAAACCAACATAATTTGTAGATCAAGTTCGATACGTAAAAAAATATATAAAGTAAAAAAGTAAGCACTTGTCCAAGATTGAGCCATTACTTATGTTTTTATTAGATCTTTAAGTCACTTGTGTTTTCTTTGTGACTAAAATATTTACTAAGCTCGTTTATTTTTGTACAAATCGAAATGTTTTAAAAATATGTCAAAGCTTATTTCTCATTTGCTTATTAGAATACTAGGAAGAAAATTTATGCCACACAAGTTCAACAAAATAATTCTTGCACTTTTCTTTTATATGTATTCGACTTGGTATATAGTTCAAGAAAACGAATTTATAACATTTAATCCTCAACCATATTCACAACATCAATATTCAAGCTTAAAAACATATTTGAATCAATTAAACACAACATTTAATTTTTAAAGAAACCTTACAGTGATTGCATGGGAATCGACAAAGAAGAAAGACCAAGAAGTTGCTTTCAAGCTTTTACTCAAAATTTCCAAACTCATCACACCTTTGAGTGCACTAGTAGCTTTGAAAGAATTTGTGAAATGTGAATGTGTGCTTCCCGTGATGAACTGATGATCGATTTGTTATAATTAGAAGGAAAAAGGGTTCCCTTTGGTCCATTTAGCTAGTGGATAATAGTAAGTAAAGACCTTTTGTGTTTATTGTCCATGTATTAGAGATCAAAGCTACTTTAAATATATAACCAAGACATGCATGTGACAAAGTAAGTTGTACAAGAGGCGACAAAACAGATTTTTTTTTTTTTTTTTTTTTTTTTTTTTTTTAGGTAAGGAAGATTATTTTGATTTTTAGTTATGTATTTCGTGTCCCGCTTGAGCTTAAATGTGTGTTGTGGTGTCTCGGTTTGACGTTTTTAGCAAAATGTGTAACATACAATTTTTGAGCGTGTTTATAAAAGTGATATTAAAATATTATATCTGACTCATAAAAATATTTATTTGACTTTTGCCATAACTAACTGTGTATCGGTACGCGTGTGGTGTCATCTTCAAGGAAAAACAAGATATCCTCTCGTTTTTAAATTTTAATCATTAGTAAACATCATAAAAATAATATTTCACATTTTCTGATAAAATAAATTGTCTGCAAATGTTAATGTGTGTCATAATATGTGGGATAGCTCCTCGTGATTTAGTCAAGTGAGCTCGTATATGCTCAGCTAATTAGATAAGTAATAATAAATAGAAATCTATTATTAAAAATAATGTTTGAAAAATTACGGGTGGTTACAGTCTACCCTCCTTAAAAGGAATCGCGTCCTCGCGATTCAATCTATGTTACCCGATAGCGTGGTGCTTGGGAAGGGGTGATGGTACTTGTAACTGATTTGGCTCCCACTAGGTTGTTTAAGGTTTCCTCTTTGCGTGTGGGAGAGTAATTAGGTTGTCTAAGGTTTTCCCTTTGCGTGTGAGAGAGTAATTAGGTTGTCTGCTATTGGTATCCCCTTCTAAGGTTTTTGGTAAGGCACAATAATTCCTAGAGTAAGTTTAACAGGATAATGGTTCTAATCTTAACATCATGATCTTTCGCAACCTTATATTGTGGCTCCTATAAATTTTATTGGTCTAAATCCAATTTATGGTTTATATCCTAGTGGCACAAGGTTCCCAACTTGTTCTGATGTAAAGTGGTAATTAGGTATGTTGGCTGGTCTCTAAGATTTGTTCCGAAATTGTGCATTATTTTAGGGTAATGGAGAAAATTTGAAATCTTCATTTTTGTAAAAGGTTTATATGAATTTGGCCAAAACAATATTTCAAGTAATAAATATTCTTTTGTTTGAAATTAATAGTTGCATAAGATGACACAGTTTCAAAAGATTTAAAATGTTGTAAGGGGTTTTCAGTCATGGTGTGAATAAGATAATTCCGCAAAAATTGATTTTTAGTTATTTCTTAACTTTTATAAGTTTGATAAGGTTCGACTAAAAAGATATATCATTTAGTAGGGTGGGTTTTTAAGCATGGTGTGGATAAAATAATTTCTCAAAAATTAACATTTAGTCACTCTTTAATATGCAAAGTTCTTAATAATGTCTGACCAGAAAACTTTTAATTCAAGAAAATGAGTATCTCAGAAAAATATTACTACGAGTTTTGTAGTTGATTTAAACACGTTTTTAAAGAACGATCATTAAAATAAGAATATCAAAGAAGAAGGTGTAGTCGGATATATACTTCTACATTTTTTTGTGGTATTAACATAAAATACTTTTCAACGAAGTAATTAGTTCACCAGGTGATTGCAGAATAGTTTATAAAATGGTCTGTAAAACTGTTTATAAAGTAATAGGAAAATAATTTATCATTTGTAAAATAATAGCAAAATTGTTCTTTAGTTTTGTGATTTAGTAGCAAAGCAGTTTGGGAGTAAAATAGTTCGTAAGGTGTAGTAAGACTTGTAGGATAATTGTAATATAGTTTACAAAATGCTAGCAATAATGTTTGTTGTTTTATAGAATGGTAGTAAGGTAATGAAACAAAATAAAATAGTTGTAAAATTTATTCGTAAAATAGTTTATAGTCGGCAAACAATTCATTGTTTATAAAATAGTAGTAGGGTCAAAATCTTGATTTCATGAAATAGCAGTAAAACATTTTGTAGGATGACCGCAAAATGGTATGTAGAATAATAAAAAAAACAGTTTGTATGCTAATAGAAACACAACTTATTATCTTATAAGAGAGTAGCAACGTAGATAACTGGTATTCTCGAGGGATATGTAAAGGATTATGTGTGTGTTCTAGAGATAGTGGTCCAGGTTACTCCTTAAGGTTTTAAGGTTTCTATTGGGCATTGCATCTCTACTGAATGGGAGTTTGGCAAGTTCAGAGTACGATTCTGAAGGAGGGTGTTGATTGCTACTAGCAATCAATTGGTTGTCCCAGTAGTGTACTTAGCAAGGAAGGTACAACATCGATTGAGTGTAAGGTTTGGGGTAGACGTGACTGTAACATACCTAGAGTGTGATAAAAAAAAAGTATTCCCGTTAAGAGAAAAAGTATTGTGATGCCAGTGTGTTGTGTGTAGATGTGAATGTTATGCAATGATTATGTACACACACATAAATTTTTGAAACTTTCATAAATCAAGTAGAAAATCAATCTGGACATAATTCTAGTATGACTACTCTCAGTATCACAAAATTCACCTCTGAGTCGGACATAGGTGATCAGGCTATGTCCGACTGTCCCTGGTCGAATATAGGTGATCAATCTATATTCCACCGAGGTTCAATGAATTTTGAAATGCTCAGCTCAATTATGCTAGTAATATGTCCCAATGCATTTAAAAGAAAATGTTTTATAATAAGTAAGGCAACAGGCTTAACAGGCAGGCATGTGGCAGTCATAAAGTCAAATTTTTGTAAAACTGGTTATAGTCTAGGTTTTAAAAATACCCAGTTCTCTATAACCAAGGCTCTGATACTAATCTGTAACACCCCCAAAATCGGGTCCAGCGGAAGCATATATGTTACTGGGGTGCTACTCAATTGATATCATAACACAAAGTATAAAGAATGGTTTTTACCTCAAATCGATTAGAAGAAATTTCATTGTCAAAAAGTACTTTGTTTACGTCTGTCAAAAATATTGCGGAAATATAGGCCCATAAGAGTATTTAAACGGTCCCAAATGATTATCAGAGTCATCTATGACCATGCCATGCCATGCCAAAAGCCTTCAACAGTTAGTTATCGCTTTAAACCTGAAAATACATGCTAAAAAGTGTCAACACGAGGTTGGTGAGTTCATAGGTTTGTATAAATAGCAATTTAGTATAAAGGAAATGTGAGTTCGGTAAAAGTTTTGTGACCATTGTGTCACTCACAATGTCATGAAAATATAGTTTACTTTCAAGTAAAAGTAGTAATGTGGACCACAGGGGTTTCGAGTGTGAATAACCATTCACATACAAATCAAGTTCAGTTTTAGTGACTACTGTTTTACTCGCAGCGTCAGGAAAAGTATCAATAAAGTAGACCATAAGTGTTAGGCAAAAAGTTGGACCATAGGCAAGGTATGTGAACATTACAACGAATATAATGTCACCCAAAATTAAAAGTCTATTACGCTAGCACTAAGTTCATGCAACCGAAGCTCGACAGTTCAGTGCGCTACAAGTAGCACATAAATAATAATCAGGGGCCCATAGCGAGTGTTTAACCCAATACACTCGTAATCCGACTTGATATACGCCCGCATTGACCCGTCTGGCCAACCGAACGGAGGAGTCACCCCAATAGATCTATTTATATCAATCGCGCTTCCCAGCAGGAATTAACGGCTCATGAAGGTGGGCATAACAGTGGGTTTAGGGGCTTAGGCTAACTGCGCAATAGTTTTAGGAAAATAACAACAGTATAGTGGTCCAGGAAACGTTTTGCATGTTTCTCACCCCATAGTTTGCAATACAAGTATAGTAAAAAATGGGGCTATAAGTTTACATATATGATTTAAACACTTGTGTCCATAATAAAGGTAATTCAGTATGCAATAAGTAAATAAGTCATGTTTCAAGTAAGAGCAAGTAACGAGTTTAAGTATAAACAAGCATTGAGTTTAGTTAAAAACGAGCATGTATTCTCCCCCAAAACAGTTATAAAACAAGTAAAAGTAGGGGGCATGAACTCACCTTAGTAAAGCAGTCTGAATAGAGTAAAGTCAAATAGTGTAAGTGTGCGGCACCGACACGCGACCTAGATTAGTATGGCAAGTTTAGTTTACAGTTTCAAGTTAAGACTCAAAAAGGTTTAACTAAGTTTAAAAGTTTTAAGATTTTTGTGTTGTTGTTGCTTGTGTGGCAGTCTTTAAGTTAAAAAAAAAAAAAAAAAAAAAAAAAAAAAAAAAAAAAAAAACAGTTTCAAGGTGTACGTAAGTATTGGCTCTTGAAAAGTGCTCAAGTATATAAGTATGTAGAAATATTCGTAAGAAATGTGATCGTGATAATTATACGTCGTCGATACATAATATATTTATAATATATTTGTTGTAAATAATTCATACATTATTTAGTTTTCGTATTCTAGTTGAGTTTATAAACATAGAGTAAGTATAAAAATTCGACAAAAAGTGGGCATGGCCTAGTCGTAAACATGATTTTTCCTTTATAAATTAAGTGTTGCCAATGTCAATATATAGTTTACATAACAGTTTAATTGATTAAATATACTTGGTATAAATTTTGTAGAAAATGTACTAATTAACTTTTAATAGTTCAAGTACCAAAAGGGTACTTTGCCAAAAAAAAAAAAAAAAAAAAATAGGAAATGAAAGGTCAGATGCAGAGATCAAACCCCTGACCTCAGGTTCAGCAAGCCAACGCCCAAACCAACATGCCAGACAGCTTGTTGTGTTAGTTTACTCAAATAGTTTACTTATATGGACCTTCAGTACAGTATTTCATTTGTATTTGCTTTACAGTATGTATATGTTGGTGGTTTGCGTTTGTTATAGCCGGACCTAAGTGTGTTTCCAAGGTTAATATGGTGTGTTAACAACCAAATAAGTCACAAACTCGAAGCTTATACGTTGGGCTCGAGTGGATCTCGACCCAACCCCAATTTGACCCAAACCAAAACCAACATAATTTGTAGATCAAGTTCGATACGTAAAAAAATATATAAAGTAAAAAAGTAAGCACTTGTCCAAGATTGAGCCATTACTTATGTTTTTATTAGATCTTTAAGTCACTTGTGTTTTCTTTGTGACTAAAATATTTACTAAGCTCGTTTATTTTTGTACAAATCGAAATGTTTTAAAAATATGTCAAAGCTTATTTCTCATTTGCTTATTAGAATACTAGGAAGAAAATTTATGCCACACAAGTTCAAC
The DNA here is from genome assembly GCA_030686995.1 of Artemisia argyi. Taxonomy (NCBI): domain Eukaryota; kingdom Viridiplantae; phylum Streptophyta; class Magnoliopsida; order Asterales; family Asteraceae; genus Artemisia; species Artemisia argyi. The sequence continues at coordinate 124,234,174 of CM060679.1, forward strand.
AAAATAATTCTTGCACTTTTCTTTTATATGTATTCGACTTGGTATATAGTTCAAGAAAACGAATTTATAACATTTAATCCTCAACCATATTCACAACATCAATATTCAAGCTTAAAAACATATTTGAATCAATTAAACACAACATTTAATTTTTAAAGAAACCTTACAGTGATTGCATGGGAATCGACAAAGAAGAAAGACCAAGAAGTTGCTTTCAAGCTTTTACTCAAAATTTCCAAACTCATCACACCTTTGAGTGCACTAGTAGCTTTGAAAGAATTTGTGAAATGTGAATGTGTGCTTCCCGTGATGAACTGATGATCGATTTGTTATAATTAGAAGGAAAAAGGGTTCCCTTTGGTCCATTTAGATAGTGGATAATAGTAAGTAAAGACCTTTTGTGTTTATTGTCCATGTATTAGAGATCAAAGCTACTTTAAATATATAACCAAGACATGCATGTGACAAAGTGAGTTGTACAAGAGGCGACAAAACAGATTTTTTTTTTTTTTTTTTTTTTTTTTTTTTTTAGGTAAGGAAGATTATTTTGATTTTTAGTTATGTATTTCGTGTCCCGCTTGAGCTTAAATGTGTGTTGTGGTGTCTCGGTTTGACGTTTTTAGCAAAATGTGTAACATACAATTTTTGAGCGTGTTTATAAAAGTGATATTAAAATATTATATCTGACTCATAAAAATATTTATTTGACTTTTGCCATAACTAACTGTGTATCGGTACGCGTGCGGTGTCATCTTCAAGGAAAAACAAGATATCCTCTCGTTTTTAAATTTTAATCATTAGTAAACATCAGAAAAATAATATTTCACATTTTCTGATAAAATAAATTGTCTGCAAATGTTAATGTGTGTCATAATATGTGGGATAGCTCCTCGTGATTTAGTCAAGTGAGCTCGTATATGCTCAGTTAATTAGATAAGTAATAATAAATAGAAATCTATTATTAAAAATAATGTTTGAAAAATTACGGGTGGTTACACCATGTGCCAGTAGTAGTCAGCAGTCCCCTCCTCAAACCCAGCAAACTGATGCTGCTGGGGCATACCCTCATCATCATCATCATCATCATCATCATCATCCTCACCAGCAGGCCCTGCTGGCACGTACCAGGTGTAGGACCCATCCACCATCTGCATCAGGATGTTCATCTGCCTAAGGGATTTAGCCCTCACCACCCTACAGCCCCCGCAGTCGCTCAAATACCCCATGATTGCAGGAGTAAGAAGACCATAGGAGCGAGCCAACCGGGTCACAAACATCCCTCCATACACCCTATCTATATCCCTATCACCTACACTGGTCCTCAAATAACTGGCCACCCAAAATGGGATGTTGCAGTAAACATCCTCTGAAAAGATAGTATACAGGTAGAACAGATCAGAGGCAGTGACAGGGTGGGTAGTGCCATGACGTGCAGACAGGCTGTATGTGATGCACCTGTGAGCCAACCTAACAATGGGGTCCCTAATCGACGCAGCCCCAGTAGTCGAGGTGTAAACCCCATCCCCTATGGTCGGCCAAAAAGTGACACACCTCATCTCACTCCTCTGAGTCTCTCCATGTAACAACCTCTGCAGAAAAGTCCTATCAACCTCCTCACTAGTATATAACCCAAGCCTCCAACCAAACTCAGCAACTGAACATGACCGCAACTCTCCTCCTAGCCTAAAATACACAGTGGTGCCCCCCATATCTGTCCTAGCCTCAGCCTGATCCAAGCGGAAAGTCGCAAAGAATTCCCTTACCAACTCACTATAAACAACCTCCCTCATTCTAAACATCCTCTCCCATTAAGGACCAGCAAACCCATCAGTGTTGATCCTTCTCAGAAATTCAGCCTCTAGACCATGGGATCTAAGAAGTTCCCAATCAATAACAGAACCAGGGTCAATGTGGTGATTAGCAAGCTCCAAATACTTTGTGGTGGCAGCATCGTTGTCAAATAGACCCCAACTGTGGACCAATTCCCCGTAATTAACTTGTTGGGACCTGGATGAGCTACCTCTGTGTTGTCTTGATCGCTTACTCATTTTCCTAGAGAAAGTTAGAGCGAACGAAAACAATTACCAGAAGAATTTTTATCGATTTCTGCTGTCAGATACATCTGACGCCGTCAGGATTGGTCCTGACGCCGTCAAAATCAGCAAAAATCCAACTCATGCAAATGCGAGGGAAAAATCAATTTTCAAACTCTGAACCCATTACCCAAACGCTCCTTTAATCAGGAAACAGGGGTGGGGGGTCAAAGAATCCGAGGCATAATGGGTTTTCTCTAAATTAATGCATGATTTGAGTGAGACAACATCATCAAATGGTAACCCCATGATTACAAATCACCAATTGGATGGCATTACGATTTGCTAATATTGGGTCAAGAGTGGGGTTTCGGGCGAAAGGGGTTTTTCAAATTGATAGGTCCTGGGGACAATTGATCAAAAAAAGATGAAGAAGAATCACTTAGCAAGTGAAGATTGGATGCGGAAGACGTCGAATTGGAGGTTGGAGAATCGGAGTAGCAGCAGCACTTTGGGTGAGATTTGTGGGGTATGGGTTGAAAGTGATTGGTTTTGGGTTAATATTGCTGATCCATCGAGCTGACGGCGTCAAGAGTTAAATCTGACGCCGTCAGATGCCCGTGTAAGGTGAGGTTTGGAGTAGTTTCATGTTCAGTCCCTGCTCTTTGCGTGAATAACTAAACATTAGTAAAACCCATGAGTAGCTATTCCGTTAACGAGGTCCACCAGGGTCGAACGTCTCATTACTGTCATGGAAAGAGGTAAGGTTGTAGAAGGGGTCGGGTGACGTTTTGGCTAAGTTGATCCCTATGCACGGGTCATTGGTGTGAGAAGAAAGATGTTGTTCCATATGAGGTTTCAAATCATTGGTGTTTTTGAGGTGCGACCACTTTACACCGGGTTTAAAACCAAAAGAATGTTTTTTGGATGAGATCGGGAATGTAGTTCGCAAACATCCAACGAAAATGTTATGGATTTGCGAACTTTTCTCTGCATGGGGGTGTTCATGAGAACGGGGGGTAGTTAATGGTAAAGCATCTGAGGAAAATTTCCCGCTATCCTCTTGGTCAAACACCAAAGGGGTTGACATCTCGAAGACTTTTTCAATTTTTTTAGGTATGGAATTTTCTTTGATCTTTTCTTTGACCCTTGATATGAATTGGTCTGCGAAATTCATAAAAGCTTTATGAGTGCTTTCCATGTGTGCCTCTAGGTGACGGATTTGTTTTTCTTGATTATCCATGAAGGTTACCATTATCCCTTCGAATTCCTCTTGTCGTGAACGTTCAGGAAAATTTTGGTTGATAACCGTATTCCTACGTGGATTATGATTCCACACGGGTTCAGCAGCAAGTTTCTCAGTATTCATCAATTCTTTTACCTGCTTCTCGATGCTTCCTAACAACTCTTCTTGGGTGGCACATGCGTAGTCAAGTTTTAACTTGCATGGGAACATCGGGTCCTCCCATCCTTCCTCTTCGTATTGTGCCAACTCCTCAAGAACTTTCCAGCACTCGTCAACGCTAAGTCTATCTAGCCTACCCTTGGCTGCGTAATTAATGGCTTTCCTTGTTTGATAGTCAACCTTATCGTAAAAGATTTGGATCTGGAGCCATGGTTCGATGCCATGATGAGGGACTTTTCGGAGTAGGTCTTTATATCGAATCCATGCTTCATAAAAGGTTTCATTTTGACGTTGTTGGAACATCAAAATGTCATTTCTAAGCTTAGTAGTTCTCCCCGGTGGGAAAAATTGAGCAAGGAAACGAGTGGTGAGATCATCCCATGTGGTGATGGATCCCGCGGGTAAACGCTCAAGCCATTGACTAGCTTGATCCCGTAGAGAGAATTGGAATAGGCGTAAACGGGTAGTCTCTCTAGTTTCAACACCTAGGTCTATGGAATCTACGATTTTGAGAAAGTCCTTAAGATGTTGGTTTGGATCTTCGGAACGAAGTCCATGGAATGCACATCCGCTTTGCACCAACCGGATGGTGTCGGATCGCAAGGGGGTCACATTGGCTCCGGTGAGCTCAATGGTGTTTCGGTAGCCTTGGTGGCTAGGTCGGGAATACTCTCCTAAGGTTCGGGGCCTAAGGGGTTCTAGTGGTGGGTTTTGTGGTGGTGGGATGACGGGTTCAAAGATGTTACCACCTTCCATGATGTCGGATGGTAAAGAGTTACGAACAAAGGTACGAAGAAATAAGATAGACTAAAGAAGACCAAAAAATAAAAATAAAATCTTACTAGAAAGGAATCTAGCAAGTAGACCTAATAAAAAGAAATCCTAACCTAGACAATAACTATTCCCCGGGCTGCGGCGCCAAAAACTTGATGCGTGGGAATCGCAACAGGCTTTACCTCTCGAGGGATCTCGAGAAGCTTACAACCCCCACCAGGCAGTGTACCTGATCGTTGTAGTATAGTATAGTGACAAGTACCGGGGGATTGATCGTTCAGCTTAGGAATAGTGTCGCTAGGATTAGAAAGCCTAATTACTAGTTCTAAAGGTGAGGGATGATTATTTTTGTATTTTTATAATTTTTTGAAAGCAATTAAAATCTCGGTTTTTGAAAGAGTGGGCGGAATTAGTTGCTATTCAACTAACCCAAAACTAAGATGCAATTAAAATAAAATAACAAAAATGAAAATAAGCTAATTTATACTAAGGTTGTGAGCAGTAATTGGAGAAAATGTGTTTACTTAGATTTCACTACTCCCTAGATATCTTTTACACGTTAATTACTTGTTATAATTGCATGGATGACGGATTGTATTCCTTAATACCATTCATGGGGTGGCATACATAACTCCCCAATTCTATGAGCTCTTATCTCCTCCTACACCATGCCCAGCACAACTATAGGGATTGTAAACAGTGGCTCATGCATTAAATACAACCAATAAAGACCTAGTACGCCTCGGTTCATGTTTCTTAAGACGTTCAAGCATGTTACCATTTGGAGATCTGCCAGTTTTCTTAAGCCTAACATATAAAATCATTCATCCAAGACAAGAATAAACAAGTAATCAACATATAATCAATATCTAGGTTTCATTAGATCTAAGCAAACACAAAAGAGATCTAGCCTAGCATAATGGAATTGAGACAAGAACAAGATATAGACAACCAACACATAGACATATTGATTGAATTAGAAGAACACTTATCTCAATTACAATACAAGGTATCAAGGGTTTGGAACCCTTGAAAAACCTGTAAAAGTTGCACCAAAATCGTCTTTAGGGTTTCTCCAAAACTTCTCTCTTTAATGTGAAAAAACTAGAAAACTATATATAGGAAAATCGGGGTGACGGCGTCAAGAACAAAGGTGTGACGCCGTCATCTCGCCGCCAAATACTTCCTCGGACGGCCTTGATCTACTTCTGACGCCCTGTGTGACGCCGTCATGAGCTACGGATTTTAATTCTTGGGGTTTGACGCCGTCATGAGATTACTCTTGACGCCTTCATCAACTACGGATTTTTATTATTGAGGTTTGACGCCGTCATGACTTTACTCTTGACGCCTTCATGTACTGTTCCAGCATGGAAAATTGAGACTTTGCCGTTTTCATCACTTTTATGCTCCAAAAACGTCCAAAATGGCTTCTTTTCCAGAATTCACTTTCCAAGTACCTAAAATCACAAAAGAAACGATTTAGGGCAATATTTGATCAAATAAATTCGGATTCGGGCTTAAATGACCCCCTAAAAACGGATCATTTTTCGCCTCATCACCATGCTTATCTCGGAAACATATCTCGTGATCATTTGATTTACTTTTTCATATTGCTCTTCTTTATCATTCTAAGTCGCGTCACGTCTTTTAGGTTGTGCTTAGACGCTTCACACTCGTCCGAAGATCCATTTTACTTTTGATCTCGTTGCTCTTAAGGTGAGTTCATAGCCTCGCCTTTACTCATTTAAATGTTTTATAAACCTCGCTTGGGGGATACATGCTACTTTTACAAACTGAATACAAGTAGTTTTTGGTATGCTCTACCCGATTACATGATTATAGTGATTGAATGCTTCTTGCCAATTAAGTCCCCACCATGAAACCGTTAATTCCGTAAGGAAACGCTATTATTATGGATATGCATATTAGGCTTGGCCGGCTTTGACCGGGTACGGTCACATAATCTTGAGAGTTTGGGGTAAACTGGCAATTTTTACCTCGAGACACAAAATCATGGTTAAGGTTCGGTTTCATAAATCTCAATACTATAATCTGATTACCCGACATGTATTTGTTATATGTCTATTGATAAATAATGCTTGTATTCAACATATTACTTATTAAACTCTATGGATTCACTCAACCTTTGTGTTGACTTTTTAGCATGTATTTTCTCAGGTATTATTTGGCTAGCTGAGCATTGGGAGCAATCGGAGTCGCTTGGATATCAAATATTGAAGGACTTGTTTTCTACACATTCGATAACTGTTTATCTTTAAAATATACAAATGAGTCATGTTTTAACTCTTGTAACTTAAGTTTTAAATATAAATTGTTGGACCTTTGTACTCTGATTTATCAAATCGAATGTGACATTTTATTAAACGTCTCTTTTGAGGTCGTTTTATGTAACTTGTGTGTATGAACTATGAAGTGACACCCAAATTGGTACTCCGCTGCGTTGTAAATTTTGGGGGTGTCACAGCTAATCACCCCAGTAGGACTGAGATGCCCTGCACTCAGTCCTTTTTGCTTATTCATTGTAATCAGTGCTTATGGCTTAGTATAGTAGCTTATTCTGGTGTTTTTGAATCAAGCCTAGTTTATTTTAGCTTATTCCAGCGCCTCAGCTTATTAGTAGCTTATTAGTTTTTTTTCCCTTAAGCCTTAGTTTATTACTTATTTTTGTCAACTGCTCAGTACTTTGGGCTTATTTGTATGCTTATTTCAAGTTTCCAGCAATAGTTGTAGTTTTGAAAAATGCTTGTTCATTAGTTATTTTCATGTTCGTAAAAAAAAAAAAAAAAAAAAAAAAAAAAAAAAAAAAAAAAAGTCCAAGAGCAGGGATCGAACACTGGTCTCTGGACTCCCAGACACACACCAGCTTATTAGTGCTTTTCATGTTAATAATCCTTTTAACATTTATTCCCTCATTTGCTATTCGAATTACTTAGCTTATTACCAGCTTATTTGAATAAGCGGGGACCTTTTTAGTATTTTTCCTAGGATTGTCGTATCATAAAGTACTTTCAGTAAAACCAATGAGACCCAAGTGACAAGGGTCCTACTAAATTTTTTTATAATAAAACTCTTGTGAATAACCCTTGTAAAAACCTGATGTTTTATTACTTAAATAGCTAGTGTCCTGATTGATGCGAAACCGTCAACCAAAGTCAACCACGGATGTGGTCAAGATGGTCAAACAGCCTAGAGTCAATGCTCCGCGGAATATAGTGTTTCCCCGGGTCGTTATGTCCCGACGAGGCGTGATGGTTATACAAACGGATCTGTGATCGGGTGAATTTGGATAAAAAGGAGTTTGAGGTTGATTACACAAAGGATTTATACAATGAAATAGCTTAAAGAAGCTATATGAATAAGACAGGAAAGTGAGAAAAACCAGAAACGTTTAAAACTTAAAAACGCGTACGTTCAGTTTTAAGTAACGTGAACGTACAAAATAAAACGCGAGTTTTAGTAAAATAAAATACTTACAAAGATGAAAATCACATTTTTACAATCCTAAAAATAAAATAAACTTTTTAGAAAATTAAAAGTAATTTTTATACTATTTATATAATTACTATTAATTAAATACTACTACATCCGTCCCATAAAAACTGTCCACTTTGACTTTTTTAAGTCTTTCTTTTTCAACTTTGACCGTAAATATTTTTGTTTACATTTGAAAACAATTGATGAAAAACATATGAATAGACTGGGATTTAAATGTATTTTCGTTGGCATGATTTTCATCAAATATTATATTACGCAAATATAAATATTTAAGGTCAAAGTTTAAAAATGAAGACTTAGAAAAGTCAAACTGGACAATTATTATGGGACGGAGGGAGTATTTATTAATTACTTATTAATTATTTAAATTAACCTAAATTATAACTAATTATGAAATTACACTAAAAATATGAAAAATAAATTTGGAAAAATCTAAAATAATATAAAACTAATTTTAAAACAGAAAATATATTTTTAAGACTATTTAAATAATTATTATTAATTATTAACTAATTATTAATTAATAAAAACTAATATTAATTACTAAAAATACTAAATGAAAAGAGAAAAATATGAAAAATTTACAGAAATTATTTTTAAACTATATGAACTTAAGAAAATTATAAAAACAGAAAGTGCTTAAGGAAAATAAGCACTTATGCAATAAGCTTCTTAAATAGAAGCTATCACTTAAGGAAAATTTGTTTTTTTTTTTTTTTTTTGAGTTTTCTTTTTACAAAACTACTTTAATACATAAAATATGAAATTTTAATAAAAGGACCTTGGTAGAATCTCAGGAATAAGCACTACAAGTGCTTATTAGCTTGACAGTTGACTTTGGTCAAACTGTCAAGCCAAAAGCTTCAAATAAGCTTAGCAAGGGACCCACAGGTATAAATAAGCTATACTAAGATGAGGAACTATGAAATAAGCAAAAGGAACCAGAAAAGCACAAGCAATAAGATAAAATTAAGCAATAAGCACTTTCCAATTCTTGAATGCCAAACAGGCCTGATGGGCTACCTTTGCAAGCTAGTGGGACCCACTAGAGTGATTAGAAGCCCAAGGTGAAGCTTGAACTGAAAAGATAAGCTTGAGGGCTTTTCAAAAATCCAGAGTTTACTCACTGGGGCCCACAGGTGAGAGCAGGAGGGGGCATGGAACTTATGCTCACAAGCTGAACTCTCAGCATACACTCAGAAATGGACAAACAAAAGGACAATAGCAGCCCTAGCAAATGAATTTGAAAACCAAAGATAAGCACAGATCCTAAAAGCTAAGCTTGAAAGCTTCTCAAAAAGCTAAGAAGCTTGGAGTGGGGCCCACTTTTGAACACTGAGTGAGCAAAAGAAGTTGGGTGTTTGGCCGAGTAACTGTGTAGCAGGGCATGCATATGCCCTACAACCTATTTTGGTGAGCAATTACAAGCTCAATTAAAATCCTAAAAATAAAAGCTATGTGAGAAAACACAGATAAGCTGATAGACTACTAGCTACAACAAGTTTCACTGCCTAATCTAAAACACAAAATTCAAATTAATTGCTTGAACTTTAGGAAAAACCTGAGAACCATGCACTTTGACTTATTGCAAAAACTTAAAAGTTGACTTTTTTTACTTTTGATTCTTGATTTAATGACTGAAATAAATGTTTTAAGTCATATTAAGACTATACTAAGCTATAAAGACAACTTTGAAACATAATGGGGAGTTTTGAAATCCAAAAACCACAACAGTTAACTGTTGTGGTTGATTTGGTGATGATTTGACTTTAGGTTGTTTGAGGGCTGAGTTTTGTGGTTTACTCAGCTCAACTATAACCTAAGAAACCTATATGTGCAAAGAAATCAATGAAACAACCACTAACACTCAGCAAAGGTGCTGATCCAAACACCCCCTAATGAAACTGAAATGACAGATTTCAAAGCAATTAACCAAACTAAACCATAAACATGATTTCTAAACTTACCTTAACATTAAATAAACATGTTTGAACGGAAATAAACACTAAATAACCTATGCTACAGTGGATTACAAAAAAATTATAACAAGGCTTACAGTGGGATCAAACTGAGACATAGATACCAAGGTAACCAAACCACAACCTACACCCCCCTTGGGGTTCTAATACCAATAAAATCCAGAATCTACCAAGTTCCATTGCATCTTTCTTCCTTGAGCTTGATTTTTTTATTTTTCTTTTATTTTTCTTGATTTTTGATTATTTTTAGTAAACCTAATGAAAACTGATTTAAAAGCTTAACAAGCTTATAAAAGCTTATTGGTGAACTTGAATGAGCTTATAGATCCCAGAGATAACAACTTTCACCAACATTCAAGATATAATAAGATTTTGAGGCAAAGGAAAAAGCATGAACTGAAATTGCACTGAGAAACTACTGAAATCTTTTCATTAACTTAAAAGCTTGATACAACTTGAATTTGAAACTGAATTTAAAAGTTTACAAGCAGAAAATTAAAGTTTACACTAATAATGGTCTAAAAACATGTGACAACTATATTCTTCTCTTTTTCTTCATCTTTATAGCTCCTGGAGGTCAAATGCTCAAATCCCACTCATCTATAGCCGTTGGATGGCTTTTGTTGATCTCAGCCGTTCAAACTATTTTTGGCTCCAATTTGGTAAAAGGCAGATGTAGTGGAGTTTGGTGAGAGTAATTATGAGGAGGGGGGTTGGTGTGGGTGTAGGTGAGTATTTATTGAAGGTTGGTGAGGGTTTAGTGGAAAAGGAGGAGGGGGAAGTGAGACAGGTTGCTGGAAATGGGGGAGGTGGGGAAGGAAGTGAACAGTGGTCGGGGTTGTAGGTTTGACTGGGGTCAACGCCCAGGTTTATTAGTTTAGGGGTTTGGGCTTTGGTGGGCTGTGGGTGTTTGTTGGATCAGGCCAAAAAAAAAAGGTAATGGATTTTGTTTGTTTTGGGTTGTAATATTACACAAGGTCCGTTTGGTTGTAACTTTAATTCACAAGGACCATTTTTGTAATTAATGAAACTTGGGGGGGCTGAAAATGTTATTTTCACAAAGTTATATAAAAAATCATACTTGTCAAGTTCCAAAAACCAAAGGACCATAATTTGTAATTTCCCAAAAATTGAAATTCCGGGGTCCTTTTATCTCAAATTTGAAAGTTCAGGGACCAAAACCATAATTTCTCCAAACATTTTACCCAAGGACTAAAAATGGCTTTTGTGACTTTCCCAAGGACCAAAAGTGATTTTTCTTTCAAAATTATCCTACCAGGGACTGAATCTACCAAAATCTGAAACTCCAGGGACTAATTTGTAATTTTTCAAAACTTTTATGATTTTTCACCAAAGGACTAAATATGATAACTTATGATTTCAAAAGGACCTTTGGTGATTTTTTCCATATTTTGAATATCCAGGGACTAGTTTTGTTATTTTATGAAAGTTGAGGGACTGAAACTGCCAATTTTGCAAAATTTGTGCGTTTTTCATTTGTTTTTGCTCATTTTGCATCTAAAACATATAAAACACAATTTTGAAATATTTTCAGTATTTTGATGCATTACTGAGTGTTTTTGTATGTTTGCAGTTCAGATTAGACAAAAAATGATGAGTGTTTGAGCACTCATCAATCCCCCACACTAAACTATTGCTAGTCTCTAGCAATAACTGTTTTGAAAACTTGATATATTTTAAACTCTTTACCAAAAGCCATCACTTCTGGAGTAGCCAGGTGTAAGAACTGTGGCACACCTGATAACCGTGTGATTTTGAGCAAACCACCAGCTGTCAACGGATTTGATTTGTCTTTACCAGGAGCCGTTTGCTCCTGGACTAGCCAGCTCTTGATGGAATAGTCAACATCTTGGTGAGCTGATTACCAATTATGGATTTTCCACTGCCTTTACCACAAGCCATAATCTTGCGGGCTAGCCAACTCATTCGCTTTATGGGATATGGCGAGTTGAGGAACCATACAATTTTGGGCAAATTGCAAGCCGTAAACGGATTTGAGATGTCTTTACAAGACCCGTTTGCTCCTGGACTAGCCAATCCCTTTTGTCGGTTAGACAAGGCGGACTGATTACCACAAAAATTTTGAAGCACCAGTGAAAAATTTTTAAAATTTTTTAATTTTGGCTAAAAACGGGGGTATTATATAGTAAAATGTGATAAAATTTCGCTAGAATAGCGAATACCCCCCACACTTAGGATGAATATTGTCCTCAATATTCAAAATCCCGGCTATTATGCCGACATTTTGAACGTAAAAGGGCAACATTACAAGCTGAGCGTGGAAAACACCATTTTGTATTTTCACTTCTTTTGTAACCATAGCATGGGGGACTCCCCCACACTTAGGGTGAAAACCCTATAAGCATCCGGCTCAAGGTAATGATACATGAAAATGCCGGGATCAAATATAGTGTCCTCACTCCCGAAGGAGTGAAGAACAGGAGAAGTCACCATGTAGGTGAAGAAAGGTAGAAAGATCTTGATGACAATCAGGATTGATTCATCATCATCAGAAAGAGAATTCATGATTGGTGTATCATGAATCTCATCATTTAGGCTCGAATGATCTAGACATATTATGGGTGGGAGGGTTGGGATTTTGATATCAATCAAATTCTCAAGGTTGAGAATATTTCCCTCCGGAAAACAAAGATCAACTTTTTCTAGATCAAAGTAAAAGTTATCATACTCCGGTGGAGATATGATATGAGTGAGTTCACCGGAGAACTCCTCAAAGGTGAATGAATCATACTCGGGGAGAGAATTATGAGAATGAGAAGTGGTAATGCCACTAATCTTCTCTCCCATATGATCAAAGGTAAAGGCTTCAAACTCCGGAATAGGATCATTGGAGACAATGTCACTATCCTTTATGGGGATAGGAGATGAAATAGGTTTCTCTTTGAAAGCCTCGATTTTTACAATGAGGAGATCGACATTCAATAATGTTGCACGAAGTGCTTCATCCTTGATTTCAGTGTCAATCTCAACATTCTCTTCTTCTAAACTAACTAGCTTAGAAGGTAATTCTTCCATATAAATGATGTCTCCACAAGATAACGAATTGTCATCAGTAGAATCGGAGAACATCTCATCATGATTAGATGGGAAGAATAGAGGAGGAGGAGGAATATCACACATGTGATCAAAAGTTCCCTGTGACTCTCTCGGGATTGGGACAAGGATCTCAACACTAGACTTTATTAATTCGTCCGATTCCTTATTAGGAACAGTGCTAAGATGCTCATCCCCCATGATCAGAGTGTGTGTGTGAACTTCTAGTGTGATAACAGCAGGTTGAGATGGAATCTCAACCGACTGGGTTTCATCTAATGAACTGGATGAATCATCATCAAGAATATCTTCATCATCACTGTCATCAGGAATGAAACGAAACTGAGAGCTGGATCTAGCTGCTTTTTCTTTTGCATATGCTTCCCTAACAGCTTTTTCAAAATCATCTTAGGAATCAATTTTAGCAACCTGCTCTTCAGTCAATAATTCGGCCATGTATTTCTCATGTGAATTTAGAGTAAATGAAAATTGCGGGGTGGGGATTTGTCAAAACCGGAAGGTTGACATTGATAATCATCATGAGGACCCCCACAATTTACACAAGAATATGAAGTGTTGTGGTACCCAACTCCTTAAGTTCTTTCAATATCTCAAGAGCCTCTATTAAAATGTCTTGCTCAGTAACAAGAGGAGTTGTGTGAATCATTTGGTGCTGTGGAGGTGGGTCTGAAAATGAATAGTCGTAATTGTTACAAGGAAATGGATTCCTTGTTTGACAATCCGATCTAAAATGAGGCCCTCCACAGTACTCACAACAGTAAAACTGTTGAGTTTGGCTTGGTGTATTTTGATACGAAGCATCATTGAAATTTAGGTAATATGATTCTTGCTCGTATGAATGTGATGGGTAATCGAAAAAATTTGAAGAGTCGTTGAATGAGTTTTGATTAGGATAGCAAATGAATTACTCGACCCACAAAACAAACAAATCCCGCTTTGAATATCATTACCACATTGCACACATGTACACCAACGACATGGAAAACCGAAAAGCGGCTCACCACAACCGACACAAGGAACAAAATCTGGAAGTGGGACAAGTGGTGTGCTCTGAGAGCTAGGAATTTCCACCACTTCCGTTATGGTCTCGTGTTTTTGTTTTTGATAAATGTGAAGATTGGGTAAGTCGTTCTTTTCAGTTACTGCCCTAAGCTCAGCACGTATGCTTGACAAACTTTTAACCGTAAACCGTGAAAGGTTAGGATCAATTCTTGACGGTTTAGGAGCAATTGTGAGCTTAGGTTCTTGGACAACCGTAGGTTGGACGTATTTAGCACTTCCATCGTCAGAGGGAAGTACAGGGTCCTTTGTCACCTCAGTTTCTTGATTCATTTCCCTCACCGAAGAGGGAATAGGAATCGAAGGTCCATCATAATCACTACGACATCTCGATATTTTTGACAAGGCCATAAGTTTTTCAATTTTGCTCTCAAAGGCCCATTGCTCAAAGAAATCGTCATCGAGAGATGTCATTTAGAATTATACATGAGAGAGGTATAAGAAGGTAGAATCAAACGGATAGAGGGTAAGGAAAAATATTTTTGGGTTTTTATGAAAAATATGAAAAAGGGTGGATAAATATACAATGGAACGAATTCCAAAATCACGAATCAGAAAAACTGTTTAGAATAGCGCGCACACCTCCCCGGCAGCGGCGCCAAAAATTGATTGATGCGAAACCGTCAACCAAAGTCAACCACGGATGTGGTCAAGATGGTCAAACAGCCTAGAGTCAATGCTCCGCGGAATATAGTGTTTCCCCGGGTCGTTATGTCCCGACGAGGCGTGATGGTTATACAAACGGATCTGTGATCGGGTGAATTTGGATAAAAAAGAGTTTGAGGTTGATTACACAAAGGATTTATACAATGAAATAGCTTAAAGAAGCTATATGAATAAGACAGGAAAGTGAGAAAAACCAGAAACGTTTAAAACTTAAAAACGCGTACGTTCAGTTTTAAGTAACGTGAACGTACAAAATAAAACGCGAGTTTTAGTAAAATAAAATACTTACAAAGATGAAAATCACATTTTTACAATCCTAAAAATAAAATAAACTTTTTAGAAAATCAAAATTAATTTTTATACTATTTATATAATTACTATTAATTAAATACTATTTATTAATTGCTTATAAATTATTTAAATTAACCTAAATTATAACTAATTATGAAATTACACTAAAAATATGAAAAATAAATTTGGAAAAATCTAAAATAATATAAAACTAATTTTAAAACAGAAAATATATTTTTAAGACTATTTAAATAATTATTATTAATTATTAACTAATTATTAATTAATAAAAACTAATATTAATTACTAAAAATACTAAATGAAAAGAGAAAAATATGAAAAATTTACAGAAATTATTTTACAACTATATGAACTTAAGAAAATTATAAAAACAGAAAGTGCTTAAGGAAAATAAGCACTTATGCAAAAAGCTTCTTAAATAGAAGCTATCACTTAAGGAAAATTTGATTTTTTTTTTGAGTTTTCTTTTTACAAAACTACTTTAATACATAAAATATGAAATTTTAATAAAAGGACCTTGGTAGAATCTCAGGAATAAGCACTACAAGTGCTTATTAGCTTGACAGTTGACTTTGGTCAAATTGTCAAGCCATAAGTTTCAAATAATCTTAGCAAGGGACCCACAGGTATAAATAAGCTATACTAAGATGAGGAACTATGAAATAAGCAAAAGGAACCAGAAAAGCACAAGCAATAAGATAAAATTAAGCAATAAGCACATTCCAATTCTTGAATGCCAAACAGGCCTGATGGGCTACCTTTGCAAGCTAGTGGGACCCATTAGAGTGATTAGAAGCCCAAGGTGAAGCTTGAACTGAAAAGATAAGCTTGGGGGCTTTTCAAAAATCCAGAGTTTACTCACTGGGGCCCACAGGTGAGACCAGGAGGGGGCATGGAACTTATGCTCACAAGCTGAACTCTCAGCATACACTCAGAAATGGACAAACAAAAGGACAATAGCAGCCCTAGCAAATGAATTTGAAAACCAAAGATAAGTACAGATCCTAAAAGCTAAGCTGGAAAGTGATGAGTGTGTAAATACTCATCATTTTATACCAATCTGAACTGGCAAAACATCCAAAAACACTCAATATTGCATCAAAATAGTGAAAATATCCCAGGAATGTGTTTTATATGTTTCAAATGCAAAATAATCAAAAACAGATGAAAAACGTACAAAGTTTGCATAATTGGCAGTTTCAGTCCCTCAACTTCCAAAAGTTGTCAAATCTAGTCCCTGGTTGTTCTAAAAACTTGAAAAAATTACCAAAGGTCCTTTTAAATCATAAAGTTACATAATTAGTCCTTCGGTGCAAAGTTTCAGAAAATGTCAAGTTTAGTCCCTGAAGTTTGGAAAATTGTCAAAAATGGTCCCTTGGATATTAAAACTTTGAGAAAAACAAATTTTGTCCTTATACTAATCTCTTATGGCAGGTTTGGTCCTTGGGAAGAAAGTTTGGTGAAATTACAAGTCAGGTCCCTGAAGTTTGGTGAATTGGCAGATTTAGTCCCTAGGGTATTATAAAGTGAAAAATTCAAAACTTAACCTCATACTATTCATCCTTGGCCAATTCAACCCTTATGATGACTTTGGAAAAATACCATAACAGACCCCTCAACTTTCAAACAATTACATTTTGGTCCTTGTGATTTCTAAAAATTACCTAAACCAAACGGATCCTTAATAAGTATTAAAACCAAAAACCAACACCCCACCTGATCCAGGCCCACCCTTTCTTTTATTTCAAGCCCAAACACCACAAGCCCAGTCACAACCCTTTTAAATAAAAATGGGTCAACCTGGTTTGACCTTCCCCTTTACCTCCAAAACCAGAAACCACCCATCATCCCTGGTTCCCCCCCCCCTCCACTTGCAACCATCCACCATCCACCCTTATCCCTTCAATTCCACCTTCCAAGACACCAATTAATGCCACCCCCCCCCCCCCCCTATGGTCTGTTTCAGAGTCAAATTGCATAAAAGAGTCCTTTCCCGCCAAAATTGGAGAGTATGCAAAAGTGATCCAAAAACCAAACAAGTTGCTGGGATTTGACCAGTGGGACCCACACAACCTTTTTGGATGCTATAAAGATGAAAAGAAGCAGAGGAGAAGAGATATTAGAATAGTTTTAGAGTAATTTAGTCGTAGGTTATGTAATCTCAATTCTAGTTGTAACTTTTAATTAAAATCACTTGTATTCAGTTTAGTAATGTATTAAAACCTTTATTTCAAGTTTAAATTCAAGTATTTTTCAAGAAATTCATAATTAGCAATTTTTAGTGAAATTGACAATTTCACTCATAACTGTTAATGGTTGTTATATTATGCATCTTTGAGTTAATTTAAGTCCAATTATAAGTTTTATTAAGTCTCTGAGATGTATTGTTCAGTTTAGAGTATAATCACAAAAATACTAAAAAAATAGAGGAAAATCAAAGAAAAAAATAAAAAAATCAGAGAAGAACACAAAGAGGACTGAGCAGGGTGTGATTTGGATTTTTCTGGTATTAGTAACCTTGTGGAAGGTTGTTAGGAATGATCTTGGTACATGATTCACTTATTCTCAATCTAAACCACTTGTAAGCAATTTTCTACTTTATAGCATACTTACTGTATTGTGTTTAAATCACATGTTCTTATGTATTTTTATATTTATGTGGTCTAATTAAGTATACTCATTAGTTAAAACAGATAACTTGTTCTTTAAATATCATAGTTTCTTTAAATTTTAGTTTCACAGTCAAATAAGTCTTTTAATCATTTCTTAGTTTCTGTTGTTATTGGTAGTTTATTTGGTTCAAATAACTTAATTAGTGATTAGCTAAATTGTTGCAAGTATAAAAATACTAGATTTAGTTTTGAAATCAAAAGTTGTAGTGTAAAACCTAGTAATAAGGGGTGTTTGGCTCAGGTTGATACCCTGAGTCTTAGGGTGAGTATGTTGTATTTTTAGTTAAGGTAAGGTTTCTTTAGGTCTAGTGAAAGCTGTTAAGGAAGAAAAACCATAAGTTTTTCCTTCAAAAGTCAAAATCTCCCATCACATACTCCCACAGTTAACTATTGGGAGCTTGTGATCCCAAATCCATTCATTTTCATTCACAAGTAGGTAACCTAGCCCAATTTAGCTTCAATTCAGTTTAATATAACTTATATAATCAGTTGTGATCCATAGAAGTTCAATAAAGTCAAATCTTTAGATTATATCAAAAGTCAAAATTCATGCTTCTCAAATTTTTCCCAAAATGGAGTGAATTTTCTTGAATTGTGTATTGAGTTTTAGACCCTGAGCTTTTTAGGATTCACAACCCCCCACCTCATCTCCATGTTTCCATCTTTTTCATATTTTTAGGATTTTACCTGTGGGTCCCACAGCTCCCCAAAGTCAGCTACAGGGCAACCAACTGCTCTGCACAACAGATACCACAGTCACCACCACCACTTTTGTGGTGGTTTGTGGCCACTACAGTGGTCCCCACACCAAGGTTTTGGGTTCTCCCAACCCCCCTCCTACCTGGCTTCCCCCTTTGACCATTAGTTTGACTCTAGGACCCCTAGGACCCACCTTGTTTAAGCCCCTCAACTCCGTCCCTAATCTGTGTTCAATCTTAAGTTGCAAAGTGCTTATCTCATTCCAAATAGCTTATTTGATGTCATTGTTTGTTGTTTCTGGCTTATTGTAGTTTGTTTAACTTAATTGTACCCTTTTTCACCATTGTGGACCCCACATTCAGTCCTGAGTGCTTATTTGTCCATCCAGTCAACTAAAGTCAACTACCTTAAGTCTATGGGGTGCACAGTGCTTAATTTTTAGTTACAAAAAAGTTGTTTTCACAAAAAGTAGTTGTTTTTAGGTATAAATCAAGTTTATAAAAGAAAAATCCAAAAAAAGTCAATTTAATTTCAAGTGATAGTTTCTATTTAATGTAATTTAAATTTGATTTTGCATTTTTAGATTTTTATTAAGTACTTAGTATTTTTATATTTTTATTAATTACCTTATATAGTAAAGTATTTTTAGTAAATTTTTCAGATTTTTATTCTGCCTTTTAGTATTTATTAGATTTAATACTAGTTTTCTTAATTATTAATTAATATTAAGTATTAAATATCATATTTAGTTTTTATAAAGTAAAACTTAGTTTTTATATTTTTCCTAGTTCTTATATAGTATAATAGACTTTTAGAAAATATATTTTTAATTTATACTGTTCATTTTCCATTTTTCTTATTTTAATCATTTAAATTAGATTTAAGTTAATTAAAAGGTAATTAATTAGTGGAATAGTTTAAAAAAATTTTAGATATTTTTATAATTTTTTAGGATTCCTGTGATGGTTAAGTAATTTTATAAATTTTCTCTTAATTTTCTAAGTTAATTTAGTATTAATAGTAATTTAAATTCGTTATATTAGTTTAATTATGTTAAATAGTTTTTAATTAATAAAAAACACATAAAAAGACAAAAATATTTATTTTTATTTTTTTATACTTTCTTCAAGTTCTAATTTAAGTTTAGAAAATATTTTTGCTAATTTTTAGTTTAATTTATATCATTTGTCATTTTTAGTTAATTTAAATTAGGTTTTAATTTAGATTTTAAATAGTTTTATTAATTAAATAATATTTTAATCATTTTCATAATTTCATTTTCATTTTCACTTTTCTTTTAATTTTAAGTTTCAAAAAAGTTCAAAAGCACCCCCTGTAGTTTGTTAAATACCAAATCCCACTTTTTCAGTCCGATTGCGTAAATCTGAATTGTGAATACGTGCATATATCTGGTATCTGATTTTTGTGAATATTATATCTGTGTACAAATACCAAAATAACAATAGCAATATTAATTCCACATCATCTGGGCTACTGTCCTCAGTGCCACTCACTCATAAACGATTCCCAAAGCACCATTTCAATCTCGCTGGGACTTTAACGACCCGGGGAAACACTATACTATCACCGGAGTATTGGGATAAGCTGTTTTTGACTAATTGACCTTGGTCAATTATATCTGACGGTTTAGACCCAATCAAAATTTGGCGCCGTTGCCGGGGAGGTTGTTGCGTGTTTTACAAAATCGTTTTAAGTTTAGTGGTTTTCAAAACCCTCCCTGTACAAATTTCACACAAATTTGTAAAAATATAATCATATCAAAACGTTCATTAACACTTCTCCTGAAGTGTTGAAAACACCAAAAAAATTAAAAACAACAAAACAAACTGTGAAGTTAAATTACTTCGTTTTCTTTAAGATTACAACCTGGAACAGTTGGTTTAAGGTAAGTTCTGACATTAAATTGCGAACTGAAGAGGAAACCTATTTACTTCCTCCCGCCAGCCTGCGAGTAATCTTAAAAGAACGATTTCGGTTAACGAATCAGTTCCAAAAATATTTCCCAAGTTTTCTGCACACACACCCATAAGCCTAAAGCAGTTTTTCAAATTAATAAATAAACCCATAATAAGTTCCGAAACTTAAGATTAAAACTTGCCTTTGTATCCCAGTGAGTGGTGTACCTTTTTCAAAGAAGCCATACACTTGTGATAATTGGTTTAAGTTCACTGTGGTTTTGCCTCGATTTTGTTTTGAAAAATTGTTTTTGGTGCATGTGCACTAAACATGTTTCTCAAAAATACCAAAAATATTCACCTTTACCCTCTCACCTTTTTTATTCTTCATCCCTTTACCCTTTATCCTTTTGATTCTAACTTCTTCTCCTGTAATTGAGTAAAATGGCATCTCTCGGTGACGATTTCTTTGAACAAAGGGCCTATGAGAGCAACATTGAAAAACTTATGGCCTTGTCAAAGATATCGAGATGTCGTGTTGATTATGATGGACCATCGATTCCTATTCCCTCTCTGATAAGGGAAATGGAGCGAGAAACCGGGGTGACAAAGGACCCTGTACTTTCCTCTGACTATGGAAGTGCTAAATACGTCCAACCTTCGGTTCCCCAAAAATCTAAGCTCGCAATTGCTCCCAACCTTTCACGATATACGGTTATAAGCAAAAACCAAGAGCTTAGGGCAGTGACTGAAAAGAATGACTTACCCAATCTTCACGTTTATCAAAAACAAAAACCCGAGACTATAACGGAAGTGGTGGAAATTGCTAGCTCTAAGAGCACACCACTTGTCCCACCTCCGGCTTTTGTTCCTTGTGTCGGTTGTGGTGAGCCACTTTTCGGTTTTCCATGTCGTTGGTGTACATGTGTACAATGTGGTAACGATATTCGAAACGGGATGTAACACCCCCAATTCATGGATGCAGCGGAATTCAAACTGGGTGTTACTCGACGGCACAATAGTCACAATAATAGAAAACGAACTCCAATTGAGTCGTTTTAAAAGATGTATCATTCAAATTATATAAATATCAGAGATTTCAAAATGAGGTCCCAATTGGTTCCATGTTTACCATGTATAATAAATGAGTTTTGAATGATAATAAAATTTATAGCCCTCTTGAGTATCCGTGTCCTTTCCGTGCCATCCTTGATCGTCATGAACCTGAAATACATGCTTGAGAGGTCAACACAAAGGTTGAGTGATATTCATAGAGTTTGTTAAATCGATTGAACACAATATGTTGGTAGTGTGAGTTATAGGCTCACACCAATGTTTGGAAAACAAAACAGGTAGGCTACGTTATTATACGCCCGGAACATGTATTATACACTAAGCTTATGACACCATAACGTTAACGTGTACCAATATCGATCGGCAGATTTATCCCGGTAGGTACTTTGCTAACATACCTAAATCTCAAATATTATTGCATTTGTTTGAACTTAGTCAATACAAATGGGATTCGTCAATCCCAATAGGCCTATTAATAATATTCGCGCTCACTATTGCTAGTGACTAAATGGTTCATAATAAAGGATCTCGGTTTAGCAAGGTTGGTACTTAGTGATAATAAAACAATCAGGTAAGCATACAATTTAAAAACATTGTGCTCGGTTATAAATAGCATGTATTCCCCCCAAGGGTTTGTAAAACATTGAAGTAATGTAAAGTGGGGCTATGAACTCACCTTAAGTAAGATAGCAAGTAATGAATGTAACGGTCGAATCGTGAAGGTTTCTACGAGCAACCTATAATAGAATGTCGCGACTTAGGATCGGAGTAAAGAATATGAAGTAGTGCCTATATATATATCTTGCATTTAGTCCATGATGTGGTATGATGTATATTGTAAGTCTTTGAAAGTAATGATTCATGAAACATGTATGTTTTGTATATCGTTTACTACCGTTCGGGCCGACATAATTCAGAAGTCATGTTAGTAAGCGTTCGAGGAGCCAGGACACTTTAACTCGTAAATCCACAACTCATCTCGACGGCTTACATAATGAACTCCTCACATGAGGCTCCCTACTATTGTAGTAGTTGATGAAATAGATATAAGTTTTGATCCGAAAGGTTACATGTCCGATATTTGTATAAACTTAGGAAAGTTTATTAGTACATAAAGATTGTTATTAGGGGTAGTTTCATAAGTCTTGAATGACCATTTTCTCTTGGTAAAATCTCATGGTTTCCTTTTAAGTGAAGTAGATCCAAATTGCTTGTTCATGTTATCGCCTAATTCATTGTTTCATGTTTACGCCTATGTAAGTTGTTATGGTCATTTCGTCATGGCCTAACCATGACCTTTGGTCCTTGTTCCAAGGTCATGAGACACAACCTTGGCTCTAGCCATGGTTGTGGTCTTGATTATAGGTCATAAGACCTCTTGCTCCTTTCAAAGTATAACCATAATCTTGTGACTTTCGCCTAAAAATGGGCTGTTTAGAATTTGAAGAATTTTATCACTCGGAAAGTGTTTTTAGGTCTCGAGCTTCTTTGTTCCTGAACGAAAACGGCGTTCCGGACAACTTTCGTGTTTTAACTTTTTGATGAATCGGACCAGAAGTGGGACTTTCAAAAAGTCAGAATGCGATTCAGGAAGGTTTAGGCAGTTTTGCCGGAAATCTTTGGTAACTTCAAATGGGCGTAACTTTTGACTCGTATACTCGTTTTAGGTGGTTCAAATTGCTATGGTTTCCTTGTTAAGTCCTCTACTGTAATATGTAATGATCCAACATCATATTTTTACCATTTTGATCAGGTCTTACCAAGAAAGTCACTAGTTTACTTGTTTTAGTAACTTGTTGTAATAATCAATAACAATAACTTGTTTTGGTCATTTTTATACATCATGGACATAACTACAAGACAATATATAGCACAAATAATATGTAAATAACATGAACATGATTGTTTAACAAGAATCAAGTTAGGGTTTGGCTCACAACTTTTGGCTTTCAAAGATGAAAGGAAGTTAACATGTAAGGATAGGACTTTGATAGACTTGCTTCAACCCTTTTTCACTTCATGCAATCTTTCTACCCTTGGTATTCTTGAAAGATGGATGATGAAGGTTTAGGTGACTTGAGTGGATTTAAACTCAAGAGAAATCACCAAGTATATAAGGTTATGGAAGTGTTTGATGAATGATAACCTATCTAGGGTTTCTACCTTGAAGAATCACTTGAACCATGCATGAAACTAGAAGGAAATGAGCTAAGAATGGGATGGTTATGGGGGTTGGAGGTGCACGGCATAAATGGGATGGGGAGGGAGTATTTATAGTCCAAGTTAGGAAGCTTACTAGGAAAGTGTTACAACTTGGTGACCAAGTTGTAAATAAGTATTGATTTTAAGGGTAAATTCATGAAATGAAGCCACATGGGGTGACTCCCCCCTCCTAGGCCGGTTCCATGAGCTTGGAGGGCAAGCTTTGGCTTTTGCTTGGTATTATCCTAGATATTGGATGAAACTTGACTCCGGGAAATGCAAACCGTAAGTTGTTACGCCTCAAAACGTAAAACCGGGTGTCGTAAAATTATGAAACTTTAAAGTATTGTTAGACATGTCCATATGTCCCATAATAAAATATAAAATGAGTGGTAGGTTCCATTTGGGTGGTAAACCCTGCTAAAAACTGGAAACACGGGTCTAAAACGCGTAATTCGCGTAAAACGCTGAATATTGCGTAAAATTGAGAAAAGTAAAATGTTACTTTTCTAATGTTATAAAAATGATTTAAAATGACTTATAATGTCTAGACTGGGCTCAGTCTAGTGTCGGTTGGTATTAAATGTCTTTTAGACATCAAACCGTAAGCCTAAAAATCACGAAATGACTTATAACATCAAGGGATCATTTTTGGTCAATGGAGGAGGGAAAGAATATGTTGACTTTTTATAATAAGTTGAAAACTCAAAAAGTCTTAGAAACGCGTTTTGTGGTCTCACGGTTAATCGCCCAAATGGTTAAGCGTGCTCATGCGAGAGTAGTGCAGGCATGGGTGACCTGCTGGGAAGTTTTTGGTCATGTTTTTCTCAGTCACGATTAATTCTCAAATAAATCATGAGTGTGTCAAACATTTTTCTGATGTGGGGTCACCTGATGGGATCGAATTTCGTCGTGCGTAGAATTTCTGAATGACGTTTTACCCTAAAACGTGTAATTCCTTAATAACTTTCACGAAAATGATCTGACGAATGTCAAACATTTAATTTGCCATTGAAATGATTTATCACTCGAGAATATCAAATAAAAATCAACTTTCGGGAAAGTTTCGGGAAAAATGAATAGTAAAAGTGAATAGTGAAATTTTCCGGGAATGGTAATTAACCTGAAATTGCGAATTGTTACAGTCTCTACCCCTTACGGGGAACTTCGTCCCGAAGTTCTATGTGTGTCATATGTTGGAGTGGTATCGATGAAAAGGTGTGGTTACTTATGAGGACTAGAGTCTGGAATTACCAGTGATGTAATTTGATTTGTCATTTCGGTGTATGGTGTAGGATGAGGCTTCCTTTTATGTAGGAAAGGTATGGTAATAGTCGAATATCAAAGGAAATTGATATAGCAGTCGGATATTAATAGGAATTAATATAGTAGTTGAATATCAAATAGAACTTGATATAGTTGTCAAGTATCAATAGCAATTGATATAGGAATCGAATAATGGATTAAGTGTTGAACATGTGGTTGGACCAAGTCCTGTTTTGAATTGTACGGCTGCCCATGCATATGGCTACATGGCTTCGCAATGAGTTTGGTACGACTGCGCATGCGTATGGTTACATGGCCCCGTAATGAGTTTGTTTGTTATTGCACTATCATTATGAAAACCAAAATGTAAACCTCGTACAAATGGAAATTGGGATAGTCGTTGCAATCATAGCCTAGTAGGTAATCGGTTGTTGTACCTAGTGTTTATGTCATGGTTTGAAGCGATGTCGGTGAAAAGATAGGATTTCTTGTGGTGTATATAATGTAGGTATCATGCCATACCCGAGCAATGTAATGTAGGTATCAAGCCATACCCGAGCAATGTAATGTAGGTATCAAGCCATACCCGAGCAATGTAATGTAGGTATCAAGCCATACCCGAGCAATGTAATGTAGGTTGACTTCATACTTATGTTATTTTGGATATAATTAAGCCCACTTGTTTATAGTTCTTTATTTACATAGAGAGGCATCCCAAACAATGTAACTAAAGGAATATAAACGTATGGTTCGATGATTTATAATTTCTTTATTTAAACGAAAAGGCATCCCAATCCATTCAAATAAGGACATTATAAATCATCCTACTTAAGAATTCCCAACACAACATTCATACTTAGCCGGTGAGTTACAAGGTAGTGTATTACGAGATGATACTGGTGTTCCAAAAGTACAAGATGAATATTCAATCTTGTAAAGCTGATGAGGGTACTTGTGGTGTATCTAAGGATGATTTGAGCTTTAAAAGTGCATCAAGATCTGTTAATGAGCTTGTGTTTGTAACGGTTGTGACGATAATGTTGTGATATGTTGATGAACAAAAGTGTGTAATGTATGCTTAACATTAATACTGTTAGGTATAGATGTTGAGTTTGCTTTAAAAATCTTAAGAGATTTTAAAAGTTTGTGATGGAATGGTATCCTAAACAGGATAGTACTTCTACAGGATGAAGAGAATAATTGATAACTATCCCAGGATAGTAGTTCGGATTATCTCATAAATGAAAAATTTCAAGAATGAAATTAGGTAACACAAATAAGGTGTTAAGATTTCGCTGAGTGGTAAGACATTATCGTGTCTCTAGATTGTTTTAATGTATTCTGGTGGTTTATCGAGTTCATGTAGGAAATCAACCTAAACATAACCCTAGTACAACTACTCTCAGTATTTGAAAATTTTAAGTCGAATATAGTTAGTCAGACTATATTCCACTGTCCCTAGGTTAAATATAGGTGACTAGTCTATATTTAGCCAAGGTTCGATAAAATTTTCAAATACCTAAATTAGGTATACTTGTGATATGTCCGTTGCTTTCGGGAAACTGTCCACTAAACAAAGGCGATGTCAAACCCTTAAGTTGCAAGTCCCGTCCATACAAGACTTGTAACGTATGTTTTCATATTCCATTGAATAGAAGGTAGTAAGGGTAGATACATATGGAAAGGAAATTTTTAAGTAGTTCTAAAATAGAACATACTTGGCCAGGATCACGAACTTTTAATAATGAAGGTTTCATAAGAAAACTTTGGTGAATGTAGAGAAAGTTCAGCTTTTGTCGATGATGGATTAGTTTGTCCTTTAGAAATCTCATATTTCTTGTTTTGAAATCGATAGATTGTGACGGGTTTTTGATATCATAAGAAATGATATTGATGATGTGATGGAATAATTCTAGAGACCATTTGCACAAAACACAATGTCTCGGAAGTAGGTTAGACCATTGTGTAATTCACAATGTCTAGGAAGTAGGTTAGTCATTGTGTGACTCAAATCATTTGAGAAATGATTAAGACTATTGTATCATACAATGTCTTGGAAAATGAATGAGACCATTGTATCTCACAATGTCTTGGAAAATGAATGAGGCCATTGTATCTCACAATGTCTTGAAAAATGAATGAGACCATTGCAATCCGTTACAATGTCTTGGACATATAATGTTGGAGTAGGAACATGATTGGGAGAGTGTGGCTGTGCCGAAATGCCTTAGAATAGGCATACACAGATATGTTTAGTCCATTGTTTAGATAAATGATTGAAAATAAACCGAGTTTATATATCAATATACTAATATGTTCATGTAGCATAAAATGCCTAGTGTGTATATATCAATATACAAATATGTGTTCATGTAGCATAAAATGCCTAGTATATATCAATATACTTATATGTGTTCATGTAGCATAAAATGCTTAGTGTGTATATATCAATATACTTATATGTGTTCATGTAGCATAAAATGCCTAGTGTGTATATATCAATATACTTATATGTGTTCATGTAGCATAAAATGCCTAGTATATATCAATATACTTATATGTGTTCATGTAGCATAAAATGCTTAGTGTGTATATATCAATATACTTATATGTGTTCATGTAGCATAAAATGCCTAGTGTGTATATATCAATATACTTATATGTGTTCATGTAGCATAAAATGCCTACGGGGAAATGCTGAATTATGTTTAGGGTACATATATCAATATGCAATTATGTTTGTGTAGCATAAAAATGTCTTCGGGGAAATGCTCAAAATGGGTATATATGAATATACTAATATGTTTGTGTATCATAACATGCTTACTAAGTCCATAATCGTCTGGAGGATGGAAGACACGGAGAGCGGAAGGCTATAAAATGTTTTTGTTTGTGATTGTAGTTATAGTTTAGGTCTCACTTAGACCCGTTTCTCTATAACCATGGCTCTGGTACCAATCTGTAACACCCCCAATTCATGGATGCAGCGGAATTCAAACTGGGTGTTACTCGACGGCACAATAGTCACAATAATAGAAAACGAACTCCAATTGAGTCGTTTTAAAAGATGTATCATTCAAATTATATAAATATCAGAGATTTCAAAATGAGGTCCCAATTGGTTCCATGTTTACCATGTATAATAAATGAGTTTTGAATGATAATAAAATTTATAGCCCTCTTGAGTATCCGTGTCCTTTCCGTGCCATCCTTGATCGTCATGAACCTGAAATACATGCTTGAGAGGTCAACACAAAGGTTGAGTGATATTCATAGAGTTTGTTAAATCGATTGAACACAATATGTTGGTAGTGTGAGTTATAGGCTCACACCAATGTTTGGAAAACAAAACAGGTAGGCTACGTTATTATACGCCCGGAACATGTATTATACACTAAGCTTATGACACCATAACGTTAACGTGTACCAATATCGATCGGCAGATTTATCCCGGTAGGTACTTTGCTAACATACCTAAATCTCAAATATTATTGCATTTGTTTGAACTTAGTCAATACAAATGGGATTCGTCAATCCCAATAGGCCTATTAATAATATTCGCGCTCACTATTGCTAGTGACTAAATGGTTCATAATAAAGGATCTCGGTTTAGCAAGGTTGGTACTTAGTGATAATAAAACAATCAGGTAAGCATACAATTTAAAAACATTGTGCTCGGTTATAAATAGCATGTATTCCCCCCAAGGGTTTGTAAAACATTGAAGTAATGTAAAGTGGGGCTATGAACTCACCTTAAGTAAGATAGCAAGTAATGAATGTAACGGTCGAATCGTGAAGGTTTCTACGAGCAACCTATAATAGAATGTCGCGACTTAGGATCGGAGTAAAGAATATGAAGTAGTGCCTATATATATATATCTTGCATTTAGTCCATGATGTGGTATGATGTATATTGTAAGTCTTTGAAAGTAATGATTCATGAAACATGTATGTTTTGTATATCGTTTACTACCGTTCGGGCCGACATAATTCAGAAGTCATGTTAGTAAGCGTTCGAGGAGC
This sequence comes from Artemisia argyi, assembly GCA_030686995.1. NCBI lineage: Eukaryota > Viridiplantae > Streptophyta > Magnoliopsida > Asterales > Asteraceae > Artemisia > Artemisia argyi. Next base: position 124,262,869 of record CM060679.1, read on the forward strand.
CAGGACACTTTAACTCGTAAATCCACAACTCATCTCGACGGCTTACATAATGAACTCCTCACATGAGGCTCCCTACTATTGTAGTAGTTGATGAAATAGATATAAGTTTTGATCCGAAAGGTTACATGTCCGATATTTGTATAAACTTAGGAAAGTTTATTAGTACATGAAGATTGTTATTAGGGGTAGTTTCATAAGTCTTGAATGACCATTTTCTCTTGGTAAAATCTCATGGTTTCCTTTTAAGTGAAGTAGATCCAAATTGCTTGTTCATGTTATCGCCTAATTCATTGTTTCATGTTTACGCCTATGTAAGTTGTTATGGTCATTTCGTCATGGCCTAACCATGACCTTTGGTCCTTGTTCCAAGGTCATGAGACACAACCTTGGCTCTAGCCATGGTTGTGGTCTTGATTATAGGTCATAAGACCTCTTGCTCCTTTCAAAGTATAACCATAATCTTGTGACTTTCGCCTAAAAATGGGCTGTTTAGAATTTGAAGAATTTTATCACTCGGAAAGTGTTTTTAGGTCTCGAGCTTCTTTGTTCCTGAACGAAAACGGCGTTCCGGACAACTTTCGTGTTTTAACTTTTTGATGAATCGGACCAGAAGTGGGACTTTCAAAAAGTCAGAATGCGATTCAGGAAGGTTTAGGCAGTTTTGCCGGAAATCTTTGGTAACTTCAAATGGGCGTAACTTTTGACTCGTATACTCGTTTTAGGTGGTTCAAATTGCTATGGTTTCCTTGTTAAGTCCTCTACTGTAATATGTAATGATCCAACATCATATTTTTACCATTTTGATCAGGTCTTACCAAGAAAGTCACTAGTTTACTTGTTTTAGTAACTTGTTGTAATAATCAATAACAATAACTTGTTTTGGTCATTTTTATACATCATGGACATAACTACAAGACAATATATAGCACAAATAATATGTAAATAACATGAACATGATTGTTTAACAAGAATCAAGTTAGGGTTTGGCTCACAACTTTTGGCTTTCAAAGATGAAAGGAAGTTAACATGTAAGGATAGGACTTTGATAGACTTGCTTCAACCCTTTTTCACTTCATGCAATCTTTCTACCCTTGGTATTCTTGAAAGATGGATGATGAAGGTTTAGGTGACTTGAGTGGATTTAAACTCAAGAGAAATCACCAAGTATATAAGGTTATGGAAGTGTTTGATGAATGATAACCTATCTAGGGTTTCTACCTTGAAGAATCACTTGAACCATGCATGAAACTAGAAGGAAATGAGCTAAGAATGGGATGGTTATGGGGGTTGGAGGTGCACGGCATAAATGGGATGGGGAGGGAGTATTTATAGTCCAAGTTAGGAAGCTTACTAGGAAAGTGTTACAACTTGGTGACCAAGTTGTAAATAAGTATTGATTTTAAGGGTAAATTCATGAAATGAAGCCACATGGGGTGACTCCCCCCTCCTAGGCCGGTTCCATGAGCTTGGAGGGCAAGCTTTGGCTTTTGCTTGGTATTATCCTAGATATTGGATGAAACTTGACTCCGGGAAATGCAAACCGTAAGTTGTTACGCCTCAAAACGTAAAACCGGGTGTCGTAAAATTATGAAACTTTAAAGTATTGTTAGACATGTCCATATGTCCCATAATAAAATATAAAATGAGTGGTAGGTTCCATTTGGGTGGTAAACCCTGCTAAAAACTGGAAACACGGGTCTAAAACGCGTAATTCGCGTAAAACGCTGAATATTGCGTAAAATTGAGAAAAGTAAAATGTTACTTTTCTAATGTTATAAAAATGATTTAAAATGACTTATAATGTCTAGACTGGGCTCAGTCTAGTGTCGGTTGGTATTAAATGTCTTTTAGACATCAAACCGTAAGCCTAAAAATCACGAAATGACTTATAACATCAAGGGATCATTTTTGGTCAATGGAGGAGGGAAAGAATATGTTGACTTTTTATAATAAGTTGAAAACTCAAAAAGTCTTAGAAACGCGTTTTGTGGTCTCACGGTTAATCGCCCAAATGGTTAAGCGTGCTCATGCGAGAGTAGTGCAGGCATGGGTGACCTGCTGGGAAGTTTTTGGTCATGTTTTTCTCAGTCACGATTAATTCTCAAATAAATCATGAGTGTGTCAAACATTTTTCTGATGTGGGGTCACCTGACGGGATCGAATTTCGTCGTGCGTAGAATTTCTGAATGACGTTTTACCCTAAAACGTGTAATTCCTTAATAACTTTCACGAAAATGATCTGACGAATGTCAAACATTTAATTTGCCATTGAAATGATTTATCACTCGAGAATATCAAATAAAAATCAACTTTCGGGAAAGTTTCGGGAAAAATGAATAGTAAAAGTGAATAGTGAAATTTTCCGGGAATGGTAATTAACCTGAAATTGCGAATTGTTACACGGGAGTTGTTTGTTTTGTGGTTCGAGGAATTCATTTGCTTATGATCTTAACTAGAACTCATTCAACAACTCCTCAAATTTTTCCAACTACCCATCACATTCATACGAGCAAGAATCATATTATCCTAATCTCAATAATGCTTCGTATCAAAATACACCAAACCAGACTCAACAGTTTTACTGTTGTGAGTATTGTGGTGGCCCTCACTACAGCTCTGATTGTCAAATTAGGGATTAGTTTGTCTATGAACAGGTTCCTTGTAACAATCATGAATTTGGTTTTAACCAGCCCTCACAATACACAAACCCTCAACCACCGCCTCAGGACGAGTTAGCTAGAGCTGAATTGATTACTAAAATAATTATGAATCAAACTCAATTCAACAAGACCATTCAAGATAGTATAAACTGTCTTAAGGATTTGATTCTTAGAAAACAAAAGCCTCCTGTTAACTCATTTTATTTTGAGGATGAAAGTGATGAGGATGAGCCATTTCAAGAGGTAAAACCTAAGAAAACTTCAGATATCTTTCCAATGGGGGACAAGGAAGTCAAAAGCAATCCTCTTGAGGAAATTGATGACCTTGTTCCAATCCCAAAGGTATTTGAGAAACCTCTTGATTCAATTTCAGTTGAAACTGCTTCAGTAGAAGTACAGGGAGAAAAGAATATGATTGAATCACTAGTGGTAGAAATCATGGAACTTGTAGAAACCATGACTGCTAGTCCTTCTCAACTCCCTCAGTCTGCTGTTATCACACCCGAAGTTCACACTCACTCTCTAATCATGGGGGATGAGCATCTTAGCACTGTTCCTAATAAGGAATCGGACGAATTAATAAAGTCTAGTGCTAAGATCCTTGTCCCAATCCCAAGAGTGTCACAGGGAACTTTTGATCATGTGTGTGATCTACATTCTCACCCTGAAAATCCAAAAGATCATTTTGAGACTTTCTCCGATTTTAATGATGATTGTACATCTTACGGAGAAGTTGAGTATGAAGAGGCACCACTGCCTCATTCGGATGTTGACCCTCTTATTGAGGAGTTCACAAATGAACTTACTCACATCAATCCACTTCCTTTGGGAAATGATGATGGTCTCCTTGATCTTGAAGCCGATGTGGGAGAAACTGAAAATCTTTTAAACTCTAATCCCAACATCGAGCTTAGTACTTCACATGCTGATGAAAATTCTTTATCTTCTAGAGACATCAGTCATGTGGAAGAATTACCTTCTCAGCTAGTTAGCTTAGAAGAAGAGAATGATGAGATTGACACTGAAATCAAAGATAAAGCACTTCGTGCAACATTAGTGAAAGTCAATCTCCTCATTTCTAAAATCGAGGCTTTCAAAGAGAAACCTATTTCATCTCATATCCCCATAAAGGATAGTGACATTCTCTCCGATGACCCTATACCGGAATTTGAAGCCTTTACTTTTGATCCTATGGGAGAGAAGATTAGTGGCAGTACCACTTCTCATTCTCATAATTCTCTCCCCGATTATGAATCATTTACCTTCGATGAGTTCTCCTATGAACTCACGCACATCAATCCAGAATATGATTCATTCACATTTGATGAGTTCTCCTGTGAACTCACTCATATCATGACTCCTCTGGAGTATGATGACCCGGGGGGAGATGCACTCAATCATGAGAATTTGCAAATTCCCACCCACCCTCCCGGGATGTTTTCGAGCTTAACCTTTGAAATCCAAAATCAGGCTAATGAGCCTTCCTTCGAGGAAGAAGATCTTATCATGATTTTCATCATGGTTTTCTTCCTTTTCTTCACCTACAGGGTGACTTCTCCTGTTCTTCACTCCTTCGGGAATGAAGACACCATATTTGATCCCGGCATTTTCATGTATCATTATCTTGAGCCGGGATTATGTCTCATCGGTGTGGAACTTTCACGTGCTTCAAATGTTTATCCAAACATCTTGAATGAAAGTCTGATGGAGATTGTCTTTTCCACATCATGCTTCCCCAAGGACTAATGAATTTGGGGTCGAGTCAAGCTAGCGACTCGGTAAACAAAAACAGTAGCATGCTTATAGGGTTTTCACCCTAAGTGTGGGGGAGTCCCCCATGCTATGATTACAAAAGTGAAAAACAAAATTGTGTTTCCACGTTTAGTTTGTAATGTTGCTCTTTTACGTTCAATGAAACGGCATAATATCCGGAACTTTGAATATTGATGACAATATTCATGCTAAGTGTGTGTGTGTGTGGGGGGGGGGGGGTATTTCGCTATTCTAGCGAATTTTACACATTTTACTATCTTATACCCCCGTTTTTTACCAAAATTTTTCAAAATTTTTTTCACTTTATTTCAAAATTTTTGTGGTAATCAGTCCGACAAAGTCTAAATGACAAATGGATTGGCTAGTTCAGGAGCAAACGGCTCTTGGTAAAGACATCTCAAACCCGCTGATGGCTTGCAATTTGCCAAAAATTGTATGGTTCCTCAGCTCCCCGAAAACAAATGAGTTGGCTAGCCCGCAAGATTATGGCTTGTGGTAAAGGCCGTGGAAAATCCATAATTGGTAATCAGCTCACCAAGATGTTCACTTAGTCCATCAAGATGCTGGCTAGTCCAGAAGCAAACGGCTTTTGGTAAAGACTAATCAAATCCGTTAACAGCTGGTGGTTTGCTCAAAATCACACGGTTATCAGGTGTGTCACAGTTCTTACACCTGGCTACTCCAGAAGTGATGGCTTTTGGTAAAGACTTTTTCAAATCCATCAAGTTTTTCTCAAAAGATTGCTAGGGACTAGCAATGTTTTAGTGTGGGGGATTGATGAATGTGTAAATACTCATCATTTTATACCAATCTGAACTGCCAAAACATCCAAAAACACTCAATATTGCATCAAAATAGTGAAAATATCCCAGGAATGTGTTTTATATGTTTCAAATGCAAAATAATCAAAAACAGATGAAAAACGTACAAAGTTTGCATAATTGGCAGTTTCAGTCCCTCAACTTTCAAAAGTTGTCAAATCTAGTCCCTGGTTGTTCTAAAAACTTGAAAAAATTACCAAAGGTCCTTTTAAATAATAAAGTTACATAATTAGTCCTTCGGTGCAAAGTTTCACAAAATGTCAAGTTTAGTCCCTGAAGTTTGGAAAATTGTCAAAAATGGTCCCTCGGATATTAAAACTTTGAGAAAAACAAATTTTGTCCTTATACTAATCTCTTATAGCAGGTTTGGTCCTTGGGAAGAAAGTTTGGTGAAATTACAAGTCAGGTCCCTGAAGTTTGGTGAATTGACAGATTTAGTCCCTGGGTATTATAAAGTGAAAAATTCAAAACTTAACCTCATACTATTCATCCTTGGCCAATTCAACCCTTATGATGACTTTGGGAAAATACCATAACAGACCCCTCAACTTTCAAACAATTACATTTTGGTCCTTGTGATTTATAAAAATTACCTAAACCAAACGGATCCTTAATAAGTATTAAAACCAAAAACCAACACCCCACCTGATCCAGGCCCACCCTTTCTTTTATTTCAAGCCCAAACACCACAAGCCCAGTCACAACCCTTTTAAATAAAAACGGGTCAACCTGGTTTGACCTTCCCCTTTACCTCCAAAACCAGAAACCACCCATCATCCCTGGTTCCCCCCCCCCCCCTCCACTTGCAACCATCCACCATCCACCCTTATCCCTTCAATTCCACCTTCCAAGACACCAATTAATGCCACCCCCCCTATGGTCTGTTTCAGAGTCAAATTGCATAAAAGAGTCCTTTCCCGCCAAAATTGGAGAGTATGCAAAAGTGATCCAAAAACCAAACAAGTTGCTGGGATTTGACCAGTGGGACCCACACAACCTTTTTGGATGCTATAAAGATGAAAAGAAGCAGATGAGAAGAGAGATTATAATAGTTTTAGAGTAATTTAGTCGTAGGTTATGTAATCTCAATTCTAGTTGTAACTTTTAATTAAAATCACTTGTATTCAGTTTAGTAATGTATTAAAACCTTTATTTCAAGTTTAAATTCAAGTATTTTTCAAGAAATTCATAATTAGCAATTTTTAGTGAAATTGACAATTTCACTCATAACTGTTAATGGTTGTTATATTATGCATCTTTGAGTTAATTTAAGTCCAATTATAAGTTTTATTAAGTCTCTGAGATGTATTGTTCAGTTTAGAGTATAATCACAAAAATACTAAAAAAATAGAGGAAAATCAAAGAAAAAAATAAAAAAATCAGTGAAGAACACAAAGAGGACTGAGCAGGGTGTGATTTGGATTTTTCTGGTATTAGTAACCTTGTGGAAGGTTGTTAGGAATGATCTTGGTCCATGATTCACTTATTCTCAATCTAAACCACTTGTAAGCAATTTTCTACTTTATAGCATACTTACTGTATTGTGTTTAAATCACATGTTCTTATGTATTTTTATATTTATGTGGTCTAAGTAAGTATACTCATTAGTTAAAACAGATAACTTGTTCTTTAAATATCATAGTTTCTTTAAATTTTAGTTTCACAGTCAAATAAGTCTTTTAATCATTTCTTAGTTTCTGTTGTTATTGGTAGTTTATTTGGTTCAAATAACTTAATTAGTGATTAGCTAAACTGTTGCAAGTATAAAATTACTAGATTTAGTTTTGAAATCAAAAGTTGTAGTGCAAAACCTAGTAATAAGGGGTGTTTGGCTCAGGTTGATACCCTGAGTCTTAGGGTGAGTATGTTATATTTTTAGTTAATGTAAGGTTTCTTTAGGTCTAGTGAATGCTGTTAAGGAAGAAAAACCATAAGTTTTTCCTTCAAAAGTCAAAATCGCCCATCACATACTCCCACAGTTAACTGTTGGGAGCTTGTGATCCCAAATCCATTCATTTTCATTCACAAGTAGGTAACCTAGCCCAATTTAGCTTCAATTCAGTTTAATATAAATTATATAATCAGTTGTGATCCATAGAAGTTCAATAAAGTCAAATCTTTAGATTATATCAAAAGTCAAAATTCATGCTTCTCAGATTTTACCCAAAATGGAGTGAATTTTCTTGAATTGTGTATTAAGTTTTAGACCCTGAGCTTTTTAGGATTCACAACCCCCCACCTCATCTCCATGTTCCCATCTTTTTCATATTTTTAGGATTTTACCTGTGGGTCCCACAGCTCCCCAAAGTCAGCTGCAGGGCAACCAACTGCTCTGCACAACAGATACCACAGTCACCACCACCACTTTTGTGGTGGTTTGTGGCCACCACAGTGGTCCCCACACCAAGGTTTTGGGTTCTCCCAACCCCCTCCTACCTGTCTTCCCCCTTTGACCATTAGTTTGACTCTAGGACCCTTGGGACCCACCTGGTTTAAGCCCCTCAACTCTGTCCCTAATCTGTGTTCAATCTTAAGTTGCAAAGTGCTTATCTCATTCCAAATAGCTTATTTGAGGTCATTGTTTGTTGTTTCTGGCTTATTGTAGTTTGTTTAACTTAATTGTACCCATTTTCACCATTGTGGACCCCACATTCAGTCCTGAGTGCTTATTTGTCCATCCAGTCAACTAAAGTCAACTGCCTTAAGTCTAGGGGGTGCACAGTGCTTAATTTTTAGTTACAAAAAAGTTGTTTTCACAAAAAGTAGTTGTTTTTAGGTATAAATCAAGTTTGTAAAAGAAAAATCCAAAAAAAGTCAATTTAATTTCAAGTGATAGTTTCTATTTAATGTAATTTAAATTTGATTTTTCATTTTTAGATTTTTATTAAGTACTTAGTATTTTTATATTTTTATTAATTACCTTATATAGTAAAGTATTTTTAGTAAATTTTTCAGATTTTTATTCTGCCTTTTAGTATTTATTAGATTTAATACTAGTTTTCTTAATTATTAATTAATATTAAGTATTAAATATCATATTTAGTTTTTATAAAGTAAAACTTAGTTTTTATATTTTTCCTAGTTCTTATATAGTATAATAGACTTTTAGAAAATATATTTTTAATTTCTACTGTTCATTTTCCATTTTTATTATTTTAATCATTTAAATTAGATTTAAGTTAATTAAAAGGTAATTAATTAGTGGAATAGTTTAAAAAATTTTTAGATATTTTTATAATTTTTTAGGATTCCTGTGATGGTTAAGTAATTTTATAAATTTTCTCTTAATTTTCTAAGTTAATTTAGTATTAATAGTAATTTAAATTTGTTATATTAGTTTAATTATGTTAAATAGTTTTTAATTAATAAAAAACCCATAAAAAGACAAAAATATTTATTTTTATTTTTTTATACTTTCTTCAAGTTCTAATTTAAGTTTAGAAAATATTTTTGCTAATTTTTAGTTTAATTTATATCATTTGTCATTTTTAGTTAATTTAAATTAGGTTTTAATTTAGATTTTAAATAGTTTTATTAATTAAATAATATTTTAATCATTTTCATAATTTCATTTTCATTTTCACTTTTCTTTTAATTTTAAGTTTCAAAAAAGTTCAAAAGCACCCCCTGTAGTGTGTTAAATACCAAATCCCACTTTTTCAGTCCGATTGCGTAAATCTATATTGTGAATACGTTCATATATCTGGTATCTGATTTTTGTGAATATTATATCTGTGTACAAATACCAAAATAACAGTAGCAATATCAATTCCACATCATCTGGGCTACTGTCCTCAGTGCCACTCACTCATAAACGATTCCCAAAGCACCATTTCAATCTCGCTGGGACTTTAACGACCCGGGGAAACACTATACTATCACCGGAGTATTGGGATAAGCTGTTTTTGACTAATTGACCTTGGTCAATTATATCTGACGGTTTAGACCCAATCAGAAAGCTTCTCAAAAAGCTAAGAAGCTTGAAGTGGGGCCCACTTTTGAACACTGAGTGAGCAAAAGAAGTTGGGTGTTTGGCTGAGTAACTGTGTAGCAGGGCATGCATATGCCCTGCAGCCTATTTTGGTGAGCAATTACAAGCTCAATTAAAATCCTAAAAATAAAAGCTATGTGAGAAAACACAGATAAGCTGATAGACTACTAGCTACAACAAGTTTCACTGCCTAATCTAAAACACAAAATTTAAATTAATTGCTTGAACTTTAGGAAAAACCTGAGAACCATGCACTTTGACTTATTGCAAAAACTTAAAAGTTGACTTTTTTGACTTTTGATTCTTGATTTAATGACTGAAATAAATGTTTTAAGTCATATTAAGACTATACTAAGCTATAAAGACAACTTTGAAACATAATGGGGAGTTTTGAAATCCAAAAACCACAACAGTTAACTGTTGTGGTTGATTTGGTGATGATTTGACTTTAGGTTGTTTGAGGGCTGAGTTTTGTGGTTTACTCAGCTCAACTATAACCTAAGAAACCTATATGTGCAAAGAAATCAATGAAACAACCACTAACACTCAGCAAAGGTGCTGATCCAAACACCCCCTAATGAAACTGAAATGACAGATTTCAAAGCAATTAACCAAACTAAACCATAAACATGATTTCTAAACTTACCTTAACATTAAATAAACATGTTTGAACGGAAATAAACACTAAATAACCTATGCTACAGTGGATTACAAAAAAATTATAACAAGGCTTACAGTGGGATCAAACTGAGACATAGATACCAAGGTAACCAAACCACAACTTACACCCCCCTTGGGGTTCTAATACCAATAAAATCCAGAATATACCAAGTTCCATTGCATCTTTCTTCCTTGAGCTTGATTTTTTTTATTTTTCTTTTATTTTTCTTGATTTTTTATTATTTTTAGTAAACCTAATGAAAATTGATTTAAAAGCTTAACAAGCTTATAAAAGCTTATTGGTGAACTTGAATGAGCTTATAGATCCCAGAGATAACAACTTTCTCCAACATTCAAGATATAATAAGATTTTGAGGCAAAGGAAAAAGCATGAACTGAAATTGCACTGAGAAACTACTGAAATCTTTTCATTAACTTAAAAGCTTGATACAACTTGAATTTGAAACTGAATTTAAAAGTTTACAAGCAGAAAATTAAAGTTTACACTAATAATGGTCTAAAAACATGTGACAACTATATTCTTCTGTTTTTCTTCATCTTTATAGCTCCTGGAGGTCAAATGGTCAAATCCCACTCATCTATAGCCGTTGGATGGCTTTTGTTGATCTCAGCCGTTCAAACTATTTTTGGCGCCAATTTGGTAAAAGGCAGATGTAGTGGAGTTTGGTGAGAGTAATTATGAGGAGGGGGTTGGTGTGGGTGTAGGTGAGTATTTATTGAAGGTTGGTGAGGGTTTAGTGGAAAAGGAGGAGGGGGAAGTGAGACAAGTTGCTGGAAGTGGGGGAGGTGGGGAAGGAAGTGAACAGTGGTCGGGGTTGTGGGTTTGACTGGGGTCAACGCCCAGGTTTATTAGTTTAGGGGTTTGGGCTTTGGTGGGCTGTGGGTGTTTGTTGGATCAGGCCAAAAAAAAAGGGTAATGGATTTTGTTTGTTTTGGGTTGTAATATTACACAAGGTCCGTTTGGTTGTAACTTTAATTCACAAGGACCATTTTTGTAATTAATGAAACTTGGGGGGGGGGGGCTGAAAATGTTATTTTCACAAAGTTATATAAAAAATCATACTTGTCAAGTTCCAAAAATCAAAGGACCATAATTTGTAATTTCCCAAAAATTGAAATCCCGGGGTCCTTTTATGTCAAATTTGAAAGTTCAGGGACCAAAACCGTAATTTCTCCAAACATTTTACCCAAGGACTAAAAATGGCTTTTGTGACTTTCCCAAGGACCAAAAGTGATTTTTCTTTCAAAATTATCCCACCAGGGACTGAATCTGCCAAAATCTGTAACTCCAGGGACTAATTTGTAATTTTTCAAAACTTTTATGATTTTTCACCAAAGGACTAAATATGATAACTTATGATTTCAAAAGGACCTTTGGCGACTTTTTCCATATTTTGAATTTCCAGGGACTAGTTTTGTTATTTTATGAAAGTTGAGGGACTAAAACTGCCAATTTTGCAAACTTTGTGCGTTTTTCATTTGTTTTTGCTCATTTGCATCTAAAACATATAAAACACAATTTTGAAATATTTTCAGTATTTTGATGCATTACTGAGTGTTTTTGTATGTTTTGCAGTTCAGATTAGACCAAAAATGATGAGTGTTTGAGCACTCATCATGTCCTATTAAGTTTTGTTATCATAAAACTTTTGTGAATAAGCGTTCCATAAAACTGATCTTTTATGACTCAAATATCAAGTGTCCTATTATGGTGTATCAAGTTTTGATACCCAAGTATCAAGTGTCATACTAACTAATGTTTAAATAAAACTTTTGTAAATAAGCGTTCTAAAAAACTGATGTTTTATGACTCAAATAAGGAGTGTTTTATTATGGCGTATGATAATAAAACCACAACAAATAAGCGTACTAAAAATGTTAATGTTAAAAGACACAGGTGTCAAGGGTCCTATTAATTTTTGTTAAAATAAAACTTTTGCAACTAAGCATTCTATAAAACTGAAACTTTATGACTCAAATTTTAAGTGTCCTATTATGGTGGATGAATTTACGAGACCCAACTGTCAAGTGTCATATAAAGTTATGTTTTAATAAAACTTAATTTGAATAAGCATTATAAAAAGCGGATGTTTTACGACTCTAAAAAGATGTGCCATATTATGGTGTATCATAAAAAACCCATTATGAATAAGCGTTCTATAAAGGTTAACGTTATAAGACGCTATTGTCAAGGGTCCTATTAACTTTTCTTATAATAAAAAATGTTTACGAATAAGCGTTCCATAAAACCGACGTTTTATGACTCAAATATCAAGTGTCCTATGATAGTGTATCAATCTATGGGACCCAAGTGTCAAGTGTCATATTAAGTTATGTTTTAATAATACGTTTGCGAATAAGCGTTCTAAATAATTAATGTTTTATGACTTATGTATCAAGTGTCCTCTTATGGTGTATTGTAATAAAACCATAATGAATATGCATCCTTTAAGGGTCCTATTAAGTTTTGTTATAATAAAACTTTTACGAATAAACGTTATCAAATACTGATATTTTATGACTCAAAAATAAATGTCCTATTATGATGTATGATACTAAAGTCATTATGCATAAGCGTCCTATAAAGGTTAACATTATAATACCCACATCTTAAGGGTCCTATTAAGTTTTGTTATAATAAAACTTTTGCAAATAATCATTTTAAAAAAATGATGTTATATGACTCAAAAATGAAATGTCCTATTATGGTGTACGATAATAAAACCATTGTACATAAGCGTCCTATAAAGGTTAACATTATAATACCCACGTGTCAAAGGTCCTATTAAATTTTGCTATAATAAAACTTTTTGTGAATAAGCGTTTTAACTAACTGATGTCTTTTGATTCAAACTCAAGTGTCCTATTATGGTGTATTATAATAAAACCATAATTAATAAACGTCCTATAAAGGTTAAAGTTATAAGACCCAAGTGTCAAGAGTCTTATTAGGTTATGTCATAATAGGACATCTAGTGACCAAGTGTCGTATTACACTATCACATAATGGGACACCAACAACTAAATGTCTTATAAAGTAATTTATTAGGATCCATATTTTAAGTGTCCTATTAAGTTATATGATAATAGGACTCCAAATCATCGAACATCCTATTATATAACTTTTTAGGACATCGCCTAAGTAGCAAATATTTAAAAGGGACCCTAAACGCTCATATGTCCTATTAAACAGTTTTTTAGGACTCCATTATCATACCGTCCCACACAAAGGGTCCTAAAAAACCACTTTTGTTGTAGTGTATTTTAAATGTAACTCATACTTAGAAAGGTGTAAATGTGTAATATCATCACAACTTAGATATATATAATGACGAGAATAAGTGACGAAGAATACACTATCAATACTTACATACAGTCCCTATGCAACGCATGGGTCTTAATTACATCTTCACTAAAAAGTCGTAAGTAATTCAGAAAAATCATAATAACACGAAAATATATAATGACCAGAATAACTGCATACAGTCCCTGTGCATCGCACGGATCTTAATTACTCGTGTATTATAAAGTTGAGTACTTGACGTACTTAAGAGATCATTAAAATAATAGAGATTGAGGGACTAATTCTAATCATTTATTACTCTATTAGATATTAAGCGTGTGGACGAAGCTGTTTAGGATGCCCGAGAAGCGAGACGACGTCGTTTTGGACTATTGTATCTCGTTTTGTTGTTTTGGTCATGTCGTTTGGTAGTTTGTTAGGCTATTTTCGTTTTTGGCCCGTTTCTGAATGCTTCATGAGGGGTTGTACTTTGGACTATTTTCGTTGTAAACTAGGCAGATTGCTTACGATGCTTCACTGCTATGTCTTTTTAATTAAAATAGAACACCCTCTTGCATCCCCTATCACCACCTCTTTTTAAATTAAAATCCACTTTCACTTATTAAAAAAAAATAATTTATCTCAAAAACCGTTAATCGTTAGATTGAAAAAAAATACACAATTACGACAAGCTTTTAGTGTTCTTTCAATAGAGAGACACTGTCATATATTTTCGACAAACTTTTTTTTGGGTTTATTATTATTACTATTATTATTTTGTTTTTTTGGTACGCAAGTTTACATAATATATCATATGTGATATAACACTAATATGTAAAATTTAAACATTCAATAGGACGTAAGTATTTGTATAGAACTCCAATCGATTTATCGTCTTTTTGCATTTAAAAATAGGAATCATTAACTTTTCGACCATATATCACACGTAATTCTTAAAATTCCAAATCAATACAGTTTATTCATAAAAGTTAGAGAAAATACATAATTTTTTTTTCTGATATTCAAACTCGCTTAATATATCACATGTAATATAACATTAATATGAATATTTGAAAACTAAACATGTTATTCTAAAATGGACATAAGTATTACTACCTCCGTCCCATAATAATTGTCCACTTTGACTTTTTTGAGTCTTTCTTATTCAACTTTGACCATAAATATTTTTAGTTGTGTTATACAATACTTGATGATAAATATATGAATGGATTGAGTTTTAAATGTATTTTCATTGATATCGTTATCATCAAGTATTAGATAACGAAAATAAAATTATTTATAGTCAAAGTTAAACAAGAAAGACTTAAAAAATTCAAAGTGGACAATTAATATGGGACGGAGAGAGTATTTCAAAATAATAGATGGTGAATCTTTTCAAGTTGTATACAAATTAAATAGTTATGTCCATTTTACGGCAAACTGTTCGAACTTACATATTAGTGTTACATCACATGAGATATATCAAGCGAGTTTAAATATCATATTTTTTTTCTCTCTCTCCAACTTCTATGAATAACCCATATTTATTTAAAGGCTCAAATATTATGTGTGGTATATGGTTTGAAAGCTAAAAATGTATATTTATTAATGCAAAAAATAGTGAATCTTTTAGAGTTCTATTCAAATACTGATGTTCATTTTATGATGTTAAATGTCCGAACTTACAAATTAATGTTATATCACATGTGATACGTCAAGTGAGATTGACTATCATTTTTTTTTTCATTTTTTCTAACTTTTATGATTAAACTGTAGTTATTTAGAAGTTTAAAAATTATGTGTGATATATTGTTGGAAAGTTGAGGATGTGTATTTTTCATGTTAAAAACGATGAATCATTTGGAGTTCTACACAAATATTTATACTCATTTTAAGACAGGATGTTGAGTATTCAAACATACATATTAGTAGGGCTGAGCATCGGGCCTGACCCTACCCGATCCCGAATCATCCCGAAACTGATTAAATGGAAAACCATAACCGAATCCCGAACCAAGTAGAAGTCAGGTTGTGTCGGTCGATTTTAGTTTCATCCATTTTGGTCTGTTTTGCTTGTATTTTCTCGGTTTTTGGCCCGTCTCGACCCGACCCGTCCTGATCGAAAACCGAATAGGCTGAAAACCCCACCCGAGTACCGACCCGACTGTCATGGATTCGGTTTGGGACGATCGGTATTTGTCGGGATTCTGTTGGTTGTCGAGAGTCGGTTGGGATTGCTCAGCCTTACATATTAATGCTATATCACATGTGATATATCAAGCAAATACAGCACCTAGAAAACCCAAAAACCACCAAAAAAATAAGTTTATCGAAAGTATATAAAATGTCTGTTAGGAATACAAATATTCCTGTAAAAGTCTCGGTCACCCAATGATTGTAATAGCATTAAGTTAGCTCGTAGTTAGTTAGTTTATTAGTTAATTAGTATTAGATTAAGTAACACCGTGGAAGAAGGAACGGGTCTTTACCCACTGTATGCCTGATCCACAGCCCGGGAGTGGGCGTAATATTGTAACTATAAATACCCCTCTCCACATGTGGAGAGGGTTGGACCTTCTCTCATTTTCAATCTAACATTTTCTCTTTTTCTTTCAAGGTTCCACTCTTTCTCTCTTTTCCTCCCTCCCCCTCATTTCTACGCCTCACTCATCAACACTTGATCATGTTTCCAACATAGTTAGTATTCTACAATTGGTATCAAGAGCCAAGGTTTCATCTTAGGGCCTTGTAGAATCGAATTTGATGATGTTTTGAGTGGTTTTGTGAGTTTGGTGTCACTTTCTTGGAAAACATCTTGGTTTCATCCCTCTAGTGTTGTTATACATGTTTGTGATGCTCTTTTATGTTCATTAGTGTTTGTGTAACATTGTAGTGTAGAGTGTGTTACAATATCATCAAGCTATTTGAAGTTTGGAGTGGATTATGGGCGGTTTTCTTGGTTGCGGTTAAGTCCACTGTTTCACTTTCTTGGTTGCGGTTAAGTCCTGCGAGTTGCGATTAACTTTCTGCGTTTACTATTTCGGGAATACAAACAAAACGCAACGATAGCGACATTTTTGGACCATTATCACTGCGATTAGTTATCTGCCTGCGTTTAGTTTTCTGCGGTTAATCATTTGCGGTTAACTGTTTCTGCGGTTGGTTATTTTCTGCGGTTTGGTACTATCTGTGATTAGTTCTTGCGGTTAGTATCTTTGGCCTGCGGTTTGCTTGGGTTGCGGTTAGTTCTTGCGGTTAGTATCTTTGGCCTGCGGTTTGCGTGGGTTGCGGTTTGGTATAACTTGCGGTTAGTTCTCTGCGGTTAGTTTCTTTGGCCTGCGGTTGGCTCTGGTTGCGGTTTGCTCATTCTGCGGTTGGATTTTGTTGCGGTTTGGTATTGTTTGAGGTTTGTGTTCTGCGGTTTGGTCAAGTTGTGGTTAAGTTGCGGTTGGATTTTATTGTGGTTAAGTTGTGTTTAACTTATCTCCCACTTTTAGTTTGGTAATCTCTTATTTGTGATGTCGACTTCTTCCGATGACATTCAAGCTGCGGGGTCTGACACCCGACCTCCGATGTTGGACAGAACTGACTATGAATCATGGGCTCAAAGGATACGGCTGTACTGTCTAGGTAAAGATAATGGGGTTAACATCCTAAAATCCATCGATGAGGGACCCTTTCAAGCGGGTACTACTAGAGACACGATTTCAGAAGCAACTGATCAACTACCGGCCGTGTTTGGTCCTGATAGACCTCGCACTTACAATGAGTTGTCTGAAGAAGAAAAGAAACGATATGATGCAAACATCAGAGCATCTAATATCATCATTCAAGGCCTTCCCAAAGATGTCTACAAACTGATCAACTTCAACACTGAAGCAAAGGCGGTCTGGGATAATGTCAAAATGCTTCTTGCAGGGTCTGAGTTAACTAAAGAAGATCGTCAGTCACAGCTATACGATGAATTTGAGCATTTCAAAATGAATCCAGGTGAAAGCATCACTGACTATTATGTCAGATTTCACAAGTTGGTCAATGACATGAGAGCCATCAAGATGACAATGCCCAACATACAGCTCAATTCCAAATTCGTGAACAACATGGCACCAGAATGGGATAGGTTTGTCACGGCTGTTAAGCTCAACAAGGGTCTCAGGCATACCAATCATGAACAGCTGTATGCGTATCTCCAGCAACATGAGAAACATGCAGCTTACGATCGGCTAATGCGAGAAAAGCTCAATCCGTCTACAACAAATGAATCTCTTGCTTTTGTCTCCAATGTTCAACAACCTAATCAAACCTCTAAAGATCAAGGTCAACCATCACAATCATCCTCCAGGTCTACCTCAACCATTAGTCAATCATCAACTCCCTCACCATCTGCAGTGAATGCTCAACTTGATTCTGGGTATTCTCACACTGACATGATGATTGATAATCTCTCCAACCAAGTGTCTTTACTGGTCCAACAGTTCAGGGCTGCACTCCCATCTACTAACAACCAGCTCAGAATCTCATCTAATCCACATAATCAGGCAGTCATTGAAGATGGTCGGGTAGTGGTGCAGAATGTGCAGGGAAGACAGAACTTCAACCAAAGAAATGCTGGTAGAGAGAATGGGCAGTACAGAGTTGGGAATGCTCTTCAAGCACAAGCTAAGCAACCGAAATGCTACAACTGCGGAGGGTTGGGCCATATTGCTAGGAATTGCACTCTCCCAAAACGTCCCCAAAACTCTGAGTACTTCAAAGACAAGATGTTGCTGATGCAGGCACAAGAAAATGGGACTGTGTTGGATGAAGAAGCATTGCTCTTTCTGGCTGGTAATGATGGGAACACCTTTGATGCTGATGTGGATGATCAACCTATTCAGGACATGGCTCTTAATGCCCCAAATATCTTTCAAGTTGAAGAGTGTGATGCATTTGACTCAGACGTGGATGATGAACCAACTGCTCAAACAATCTTCATGGCTAATCTGTCTGTAGCAGCATCCTCCTCACAGCATCCTGATTTATCCATCACGTCTGCTATCTCTGAGGTACCAAAATCGCCTAAACATGATCTGAATAATTCTACACCTGTACAGGGGGCATGTGACTCTGTACAACTCAAGAATATCGTCAACACAGACATCACTGATATGGGTAATACCAATAATATCCCATATGAAATGTATGTGAATGACAATGGACCCCCAGTTGTACCAAGTGACATGCCGTCTATTGATTCCAGTCAACATGAGGTATATGAGCACTCTATATACAACCCTGATGATTCTTTGATCACTAGAATCAACACCCTTAAGGACCAAGTAAACATTTATGAGCAGCGTGCTAAGTTTGAGCTGAATGAACGTGAGCAGAAAATGGAATGGCAACTGCGTACTTACATATCTGAAAACAATTCCAAACAAGAATCATTAAAAAGGGAACTAGTTTCTTTAAAGAACCAATTGAATCAAACCGTCAAACAAAAACTTGAGGTTCAAAAAGGTTTGACTACAATCAAACAAGAATTCAAAGATAAAGAAACTAAACTTCTAAATGACTTCTCAAAATTAAAAACGTTGAAAAATAAATTGGAAGATAAGTTGTACACACAGGGCCAAACCATTCAATCTGCTCAAATGATGGAAAACCACAGGAAGTTAAGTGATGAATTTAGTGAACATGATTCCTCCAAACCCAAAGCAAGATTCCTTAGAATAGGTCTAGGTGCACAACCTGCATTATATGATGCAAAAACTATGCTTGAACCTAACCATGCCCCTCCTGATACACAATCCTATGACCACATCAATGAGGCAGAGGATAGAACTAGGGCAAAACTTGCTGAACGTTTGAAGGATCCTAAATGCATTGCTAATAACCTCGTGTTTCACTATGATTATGCAAATGACAATCATACTGCAATTTTTGTTCCTCATAAGAGAATTTTTCCTGAAAAAGTGTTTTGGAATATTGACATTGAGAGAATGCAAGCTGAAAAAGTTGTAGGTAACACACGCACTATGTTTAGAATTGCTCACCCAACTGCCTATCCCCAAACACACCTAGGCACCTTGTACCTTTCACTCTTCCCACACAATGCAATACTCTAATTGGGCTGTATGTGCTAGGTCAATTGTTCAATGACTTTGAGAAAACCTGTAAAATAAGAATTACACCTACAGGGATTACAGAAGGGGAAAGGGGTTTTGAGCAAACAAAACAGTGTTACTTAACTGAAGTTATGCCATTCTTTAAACTTCTAAAAGAACATTTTGAGGGACTTAAAAACACCATTAATGATGATGTGACTCAAATGAAAAAAGTTTTTGATGAAGTGAAAGGTGAGGGTAACCAACTTGCTATTGATCTCAAACACAGTGAAATTGACAGAAAAAACATTCTCATCATGAATGAAAACTTGATTGCTAACTGCATTGCTAAAGATGTGTTTTATACTGTTACCGACTCTGCGCTCTTTGCTCGACAATTTCATGAAATGTCGGTTACTTTGAATGTCTTCCAAAATCGTGTGATTGAGCTTGAGGGGGAGAATTACAAACTTACTGAAAAAATTCAAAACGATGATCATGATAACATGGTCAGGAATTTCTCAAAACTAGAAGTTGATAATCTGAACCTACAATTAAAATATCAACATCTAGAAGAAAGTATAAAAATATCAAATGCCAAGACATCTTCGGATGTTCCTGAATTTGATACATGTTTTGAATTAGCCAAAAAGGATGAAGTAATTCAAGCTCACTCAAACACGATTCGGAAGTTGAAGGTCCAAATTGCACAATTAAAATCGAACAGAAACGATGTGACCAATACCAATTACCAGAAGTCTATGGATTCTCAAAATTTTCAAAAACAGGACACTATCAATGACTTACAACATGAAAATGAGTGGCTTCGTGCTGAAATGTTCAACGCTAAACAACGTTATAAAGAATTGTTTGAGTCTATCAAAACAACACGTGACCAAAACAATGAGAAAGTCACCTCTTTGTTAAATGAAATTGAGAATCTAAAGACCAAGGTGAAGGGTAAAATGCCCGTTGCTTCATGTGATCATGCAATTTCCAATGTACATGCTTTTAATAAATATGTGTGCGATGCTGTGAATGTTTCTCTTCCCCTTAGGAACAATAAGTTAGTTCATAATAACTATCTTAGAAATCTTAAGGATTGTCTGGCCATACTTAGAGAAACCGTTGAAGATAAGAGGATCTCTAAACCACTTGATGATGTTATTATTGGTGTGTGCTTCCTCACTAATAGGGCCCAGGAATTATTAGAATATGCCATAGGATCATGTCCCAAGAATGATACCAATTCGAATAGGACAACTGCATTGCACCCTCTCAGTGGCAACAAGCATGTCACAGTTGACTTTCCCCAAACAATGTCACAGTCCCCCATCTTGATCACCAGTAAACAAGTAGCAACTAATCAGACTAATGTTCCCATCATTGCTTCTACAGGAGTAAAAGGTGTATCTTATGCTAGCAAGTCACAGCCTAAGTGCAACACAAAGAATGATAGGACTTTGCCGGCTAAGAGCTCACTTATGAAGGAAGTAGAAGAATCATCTAGGAACAATAAAGTGTTGCTTAGTGAACGGAATCGTGTTGATTCAGACATTTGTGTTAAAAATGATGTAATTAATTTGAATTCTGATGCTATTTGTAAGACGTGTAACAAATGCTTATCTGATGGTAATCATGATGTATGTGCTGTGTCCGTTCTTAAACCCACTATGCAATCACCAGTTATGAATGTTTCTCGTATTAAACGGGCAAAACAAGTATGGAACAAAACAGGAAAAGTTTTCACTAATGTTGGTTATCAATGGAGACCTACTGGAAGGAAACTCACTCTGAGGGAAAAGTGCCCAGTGACTAGGATTACTAACTCTAGGGTCATGCCTATTAGGAAGTGGAGACCTACTGGTAGACTATTTCCAATAGAAGCAATAAATACCACTCCTAGGTCTAGTGCATCAAAATGTGAACACTCCAGTGAGATACCTGTTACTTATGATAATCCAATATTTGTGTGTTCTAACCAAACGGACCCCAACTGTGTGTGGGGCTCCAGCTTTTTCAGTTATCCACGATTGTCTGATTTCAAATGCAGGTCGTACAAATCGTCCTTTGGTATTTGGACTCAGGCTGCTCAAAACATATGACTGGTGATCGCTCAAGGCTCAAGAATTTCGTGGAAAAGTTCATTGGTACGGTTAGGTTTGGGAATGACCATTTTGGTTCTATAATGGGTTATGGTGATTATGTCTTTGGAGGCAGTGTTATATCCAGAGTCTACTACGTGGAAGGACTTGGGCACAATCTATTTTCTATTGGTCAATTCTGTGACTCAGATCTCGAAGTCGCCTTCAGAAAGCACACCTGTTTTGTCAGAGAATTAGATGGTGTTGATCTTCTCAAGGGGAGTCGGGGCACTAATCTTTACACCATCTCCATCGAAGATATGCTACGGTCCTCTCCAATTTGTCTACTCTCTAAAGCATCCAAGAACAAGTCATGGTTGTGGCATCGGCGTTTAAACCATTTGAACTTCGGTACCATCAATGAACTTACACGTAAGGATCTTGTTCGAGGCTTGCCCAGACTTAAGTATGAAAAGGACCATCTGTGTTCCGCCTGTCAAATGGGCAAGAGCAAAAAGCATACCCATAAACCCAAAACTGTCAATTCAATCATGGAAGTTCTTCATACTCTTCACATGGATCTTTGTGGACCAATGAGGATTCAAAGTATCAATGGAAAGAAATATGTGCTGGTGATTGTTGATGACTACTCTCGATTCACATGGGTGAAATTTCTACGATCTAAAGATGAAACTCCAGAAACCATCATCAAGCTCATCAAGATGTTGCAAGTCCGCCTCAACAAAACAGTTAGAGTCATTCGTACTGATAATGGAACAGAATTTGTGAACAGACAACTTACTCTGTTTTATGAAGGTGTCGGGATTAGTCATCAAAAGAGCATTCCACGAACTCCTCAACAAAATGGAGTCGTTGAAAGACGCAATCGCACCTTAGTTGAAGCTGCTAGGACCATGCTCATCTTCTCCAAAGCTCCTCTATTTCTTTGGGCTGAGGCAATTGCCACCGCATGTTACACACAGAACCGATCCTTGATACATCCTCTCCACTGCAAGACTCCCTATGAACTGGTTCATGGCAGAAAACCCGATCTTTCGTTTCTTCGAGTTTTTGGTGCACTTTGCTATCCAACTAATGACAGTGAAGATCTTGGGAAACTCAAGGCCAAGGCCGACATTGGTTTCTTCGTTGGCTATGCTCCAGAGCGAAAGGGGTACCGAATCTACAACAAACGTACCAGAGATATAATGGAAACAATCCACGTTACTTTCGATGAGCTGACTGAGCAACCGGTTCCTGGACAATCAAGTTCTGGACCCGTACCTAACCTTTTGTCCCCTGGACCAATTAGTTCCAGGCTTGTACAGAATCCCATCCCTGCTGCTCCCTTTGTACCTCCTACAAGTGAAGATTGGAAGAAACTGTTTTACCCAATGTTTGATGAATACTTTGAACCTCAACAGATGAATGCTCCTGAAGCTGCAATGGTTCAACCACCAGATGGGGTGGTGAATGATCAAGATGACAATAATGGTCCATCCACTTCATTGTCATTGGATTCTGAAGCTCCCGCCATCAGTCAATCGGTTAGCATGTCTAATGTCCAACCTTCACTTGCACATAGAGCGGCAAATGTAGATAATACATCTAAAGTAAATCCTTTTGCTCCACCTGATAATGAGCCATTTGTTAACATCTTTGCCCCTGAACTATCAAATGATGTAACATCCTCTGACGAATCTAACACGGCTACCTCAGTTCCACATTCTCAACCCCATGAATACCTTCGAAAATGGACCAATGATCATCCTATTGACAACATTATTGGGAACCCTTCACGTCCAGTATCAACCCGCAAGCAACTTGCAACCGACGCATTGTGGTGCTTCTTCAATTCTGTTCTTTCTAAAGCTGAACCAAAAAGCGTCAAGGATGCAATGTCTAAACACCCATGGTTCACTGCAATGGTGGACGAAATTCATGAATTTGACCGACTGGATGTCTGGGAACTAGTACCACCTCCCGAGTGTGCTATGATCATTGCTCTCAAATGGATATTCAAGGTTAAACTTGATGAGCATGGAGATGTTTTGAAAAACAAAGCTAGGCTTGTGGCTAAAGGATATCGACAAGAAGAAGGTATTGACTTTGAAGAATCCTTCGCCCCAGTTGCTCGAATAGAAGCCATAAGGATCTTTCTCGCTAATGCTGCAAGTCAAAACATGGTGGTTTATCAAATGGATGTCAAGACCGCATTCTTAAATGGGGATCTGAAAGAGGTGGTGTACGTATCTCAACCCGAAGGTTTTGTGGATCCAGAACGCCCTAATCACGTGTACCGATTAAAGAAGGCTCTATATGGGCTTAAACAAGCACCCAGGGCGTGGTACGACACCCTGTCTAAATTTCTTCTGGCCAACAAATTCTCCAAAGGCGTTGTTGATCCTACCCTCTTTACCAGAAAAACAGGCAAAAACCTCCTACATGTACAAATCTATGTCGATGACATCATCTTTGCCTCATCTGATCCCTCAGAATGTGATCGTTTCTCTCAAGAGATGAGCTCCGAATTCCAAATGTCTATGATGGGTCAAATGTCATTCTTTCTAGGACTGCAAATTTCTCAAAACCCCAATGGCATATTCATCAATCAATCCAAATACGCCAATGAAATTTTGAAGAAATTTGGATTCGACTCCAGTGATTCAGTTGATACTCCTATGATTGAACGATCAAAGCTTGACGAAGATGATGTGGGAATTCCGGTCGACCAAACCATGTATTGAAGCATGATTGGCTCTTTAATGTACCTTACTGCAAGCAGACCCGACCTTCTATTTGCAATTTGCATTTGTGCCCGGTATCAATCCAAACCCACCAAGAAACATTTGGAAGCTATCAAGAGAGTCTTTCGATACCTTAAAGGAACAATCCACTTGGGCCTTTGGTACCCTAAAGAAACTTCTATGGCTCTCACAGCATATTCGGATGCTGATCATGCTGGATGTCAAGACACTCGTCGCAGTACATCTGGGGGTGCACAGTTTTTAGGAAATAAGCTAGTCAGTTGGTCTTCAAAGAAACAAATGAGTACATCTATCTCCTCCACTGAAGCTGAATACATTGCTATGTCATCATGCTGTGCTCAGATCCTCTGGATGCGATCTCAACTTTCTGACTATGGCTTCATCTGCAATAAGATTCCTATGTACTATGACAACAAAAGTGCAATTGCCCTCTGTTGCAACAATGTCCAGCATTCTAGAACTAAACACATTGACATTCGACATCACTTCATCAGGGAGCAAGTTGAGAAAGGAATTGTAGAACTTTACTTTGTGAGGACTGAGTTCCAACTAGCCGATATCTTCACCAAAGCACTTTCTAGGGAACGGTTTCACTTCATCCTCCCACGCCTTGGTATGAAGAGTCTCACACCTGAGGATCTCAGATGTCTTCAGGAAGATCAAGAGGAGTAAAGGGGTTGCTTCACATATCCTTGTATAGTAACATATCAACAAGATAATAGTAAAATATAAAACCTATAAATATATATATATATATATATATATATATATATATATATATATATATATATATATATATATATTCCTCTCTCGACATGTCTCTTGTATAATCGATATTATGTACGTTTCTAGAAATGTCATTCAATAATGACACGGAATCATACATATGCTTGAGCAAGAGTTTTTTCGGTTTAAAATAAAGTTCTTTTCCAAAAACATGTCGTATCTCAAAACATTCTTAAAATATGGCTTACTATTACTTCAGATAGCAACCCGGTTTTCAAAATTAAGGAAAACACGTCGCCAAAAAGACGGTTGTTCCTAACAAAGGGTGCCGTTCATCCGAGCGTGAATTACTTTATATTCATGCACCCTCGATCTAATGTACGCTTCAGTGCATTATTTCTTGATAAAGAAGAGAAATCTTCTTTTTATCGGCAAATACTTTCCCTTCTATGATTTTTCCGGGAAGTATTTGTGAAAAACTTGGTGGTACCATGAAATTTTTTTTGAAATCAAAATGATAACATTTCATAAAATTTCATCACTCAATCAATGCCAACAATTTTGTCTTCAAAATGTTTTAAATGGGTCATTGATTGAGGGGGAGAGTGATTTCAAAATTTTATGTATCATCAAACTCTCCACTGTGTACATAATATGCAACAAAACAGCTTGTGATTGTTATGTGTCAGAATGAGAAATTTTCAAAGAGTTTTCATTAAAACTTCAAACCTTTTATAAACTCATCAAATCTGACACATAACAACCTCCCTCACAAATTAAGGGGGAGCATGAAAAGGTTCCTCTTTTATCAGAAAATATTAAACCTGACCGCATTTCTCTCCCAAACGTTTTCTCACTTATTTAAATCAATTGAGATCAAAAATCTCGTAAGATTGGAAATTTTTGATCGGGGGAGAGAATGTGATTTAAATATGAAATCTGATAATCAAATGTGATCTTTAAGTCTCATAAAAGGCTCCCGCATATGTGCTAAACACTTTCGAATATCGATGCACATATTGAGGGGGAGCAAACGGCGTTTGTGGAAGTTATACCAATGACCGACCATTTATCTTTATGCATGGAGTTATAAGGTTGGTTAAGGTTAGGTATGAATTCCCATGATCCACCAGAACCGGAAGGATCTTCCCAGGGACAACCCTCTAGATAGATTAGAAGTCCTTAGGAATGATTGAAAAAAGGAGTAAAGTGAGAAAGGGAAGAGTGCGGACTGAGATAGAGCTAGGACTGGAACAAACCCAACAAGGTTCTAGTGATGAAGTCTCGGTAAGCACTGAAGGGGTTGAAGAATGAAAAAGAAATGAAATGAGAAAGGGTGAAAAGAAATAGCCCTCCATATTTTCAACCTTAGGGCAGAAACCGGGTTCAATTCATAATCTACTGGCGGTTACTAAGGTAACGCCGGTATTGAAGACAAGACGTCATGGACCCAGTGACACACTGCACTAAAACTTCCCAACCACTCAAGTTCTCTTAAAAGAGCTTGTTTCATTCTCACGGGGAACCCTGTGCAATGTATCGACTGCTCATTGTGAGCTACGTTGATACCTAAAACAGGAGACGCCTCCCCAGTCTCCAGGAGCGGATCAAAACGCACTATTGAGTCTAGAGCCATGAGATCATCCATAAATCTCGATAGGACACATTCCAAATATGCTTATTGTTTCACACAATGTGGAAAATAAGGTAAAATATTTAGAGTCCTACGCATTATCCTTGTGGTATTGCCAGAACATCCGAGTGATATGAAAATATTCACAATGACGATGGAAATCCTTCTAGAGCGAACATCTCTCAAGCTCTTGGTAGGTGACATGTGAGATCCATCTTGGATCAATGATCAAGTGACAACTAGAAAGCAACAATGGTGCGATTCAAATTTGAATCAAACTTGTTCCAGGATATGGATTAACGGATACTTTTGCCAAAACCTCTCAATGTGCTCACCAACTTATCTTTCGAGCACATTGATTGTGTAATATCTTTCAAACAAAAGTATTTTTGATGGAAATGTGATTCAAAGTATAAAACTCTCGTTGTGTCTCAAAAATGTTTATCATATGACACGCGAGTGATTTCTATAAATCAATTTTTCATCAATCCGTGAATATCTATTCACCGATTCACTCTATCGTGCTGTCTGCTTTGAGACGTTCCGGTAAGAGAACATGCTAAGTATGAAGATTCCGAAGTGGATTCTTTGGAAAATTCATTACTACAAGCTGGAAATTCCTGTCAAGGAGAGTCTTCTTTAAAAGAGACTCTACCTGATCACAGGTCGGTTCTCACAAAACCGGAGGGTAGTCTGTCCTCGCAGAACGAATGACAAAGCCATATTCGTTCTCTATCTTTAGTGCTAACTGTTTTATTTCAGGGACACATATAAAGATGGCGTTGATGGCTCCAGTTTCCAACTGAATCGGGTCAATCCATACCTCATGCTCACACATCCTCCACACTATCAATGAAGATGAGAGTCTTGCTACAACAAATGTTGAGAGACTACCAACAACGCTTCCTCAACTCTGATGAAAAAGTCTCCTGATCCATAACTCCAATGCAACGTCTCCAGATACAGAAGAGTGTGAGCATGATGGTCCTAAAGTCACTACATCACATGAAGGCGATTCTACAATGGATGAGCTTGGAGATTTACTTTGGCTGATGATCTCAAAGAAGCTCAAAGATCACACATCACAAAGGAACTCTAATCACAAGTTCGCTTGCTTGAAGTACGAAGTGAGCTGAAAAGAGAAGAATCAGATCCTACGAGCTACAAAGACTAAAGAATGCTTAAAGACCAAATAGCTTAATTTCAAAGGTGACCTCGCTTAGGGGGAGATTGTTAGGAATACAAATATTCCTGTAAAAGTCTCGGTCACCCAATGATTGTAATAACATTAAGTTAGCTCGTAGTTAGTTAGTTTATTAGTTAATTAGTATTAGATTAAGTAACACCGTGGAAGAAGGAACGGGTCTTTACCCACTGTATGCCTGATCCACAGCCCGGGAGTGGGCGTAATATTGTAACTATAAATACCCCTCTCCACATGTGGAGAGGGTTGGACCTTCTCTCATTTTCAATCTAACATTTTCTCTTTTTCTTTCAAGGTTCCACTCTTTCTCTCTTTTCCTCCCTCCCCCTCATTTCTACGCCTCACTCATCAACACTTGATCATGTTTCCAACATAGTTAGTATTCTACAATGTCACTCTCTTAAAAGATATTAAATGCTTGTTACGATGGTGTGATTTGCGTAGGTTAACGATTTACAGTTCTTACGACATTTATTTTAATAAATTAAAGAGTGTAAGTGGGTTATCAATAAAAGTACTAAATAATGTATTTATTTATTTTCTTAACAAAATTAATGGCTGAAATTTATCTCTCACTATGAAAGAAAATAATAGTCTCTAATTGAACTTTTCTCTTAACCAATAAGTAGGGATGAGCACGGTACCGGTACCGTACCGAATTAGATGTACCGAATTTTTCCCGAGCATAAATTAGGGTACCGGTACCGTACCGAACGGGATTCGGGAATCGGTACCGGTACCGGTACCGGGAAATCGGGATTTTCCCCTTTTTTTTCGGGAATTTCCCGATTTGGTACCGGTACCGTACCGAATTAGTGGTACCGAATTTTTTTCCTCCTTATTTCGTAGTACCGTATTTCGGGATCGGTACCGTTTCGGTACGGTACCGGTACGGTTCCGGTTCGGTTCCGGTATTCGGTACGAAATGCTCATCCCTACCAATAAGTATGAATACTTTTTTTAATGGTAGCTTGTATTGTAACTTAGAGTTCACTTTGTGGCATATCACTGTGCTCTCTATCTTTTTGCTTTTTTTTTGAATGGCGGATTTCATTAAACTAGCAAGGAGCTAGAAAAGAACAATTACAAAAGGGACAATGAATTACATGGATTACATAGCCACTCTACCCAACTAGCACTTTCTTATTCCTGCTAGAGATCCAAGTGAAGGCCAATACCTTGATGTCGTTAAGTATGAGATCTTTTCGAGGACGCTTTTGAGAAAAGGCCACCTTATTTTTGAAATTCCATAAGTGCCAAACTGTAGTGCGAACCACCACGTCAAAGAAATGATGAAATTTGGTTTCAAGAGGGACACGCTCAGCCAAGGATAAAACGTCATCAACAGATGTGATGGTGATACCTGGGATGTGCCACCAAAGAAGGACATCCCTCCAAGTATCCACTGCAATGCAACACTTGGCGAAGATATGGTCTTCTGATTCCAAATCATCATCACATACGGGACAACGAACGGTATCGAGATCAATGCCACGCCTGTCTAGGTTCATTCTGGTTGGAATCCTTCTGTTCATTACTCTCCAAAGAAAAATGTTTACCTTCAAAGGTAGCATTTTGTTCCAGTGTGTAGGTTGGGAAGGCAGAAAAGACGTCGAGAGGGCGATGTGGTTGCGAATGGCCTTTACAGAAAACTTTCTTGATGGATCAATGATAAACTCCCATGAGTCTTGTTCATTAGATAGGTTAAGGTGTGATAGGAGGCTCGTTAACTCAACGAGCTCACACGACTCATGGCTAGAACGAATTGGCCTTGACCAGGACCAGTTAATGATTGACCCGATAAGCCTAGATCGCCTATCAAAAGAAGGCCCTTGAACAGGGGTAGTGTCAGAAGCCCCGTCTGATGGGACCCGGGGGGGAAGAGGCGCTCCTATCAGAAACCAAGCAATGGGGATTCAAGTCTAGACGATACAATCTCGGGTAAGAAACGTGAAGGGGTGATCAACCTAGCCATTTGTCATGCCAAAAACTTGTGTTACGCCCATTTCCGACTTTCTTTTTGAAAAGCAATGGAAGGTTAATTCCAGTTGTACTAAGATCAAACTTCAGCTTCTTAATTTGTGACCAAGGACCTGAGGAAAATGTAGAAGTGGAATCCTCGCCTAAGCCTCCCATAGGACCATGTAAAGAGCGGATGACTTTACTCCATAGAGCACGCTCTTCATTACGGATTCTCCACCACCATTTAGCTAACAAAGATTGATTACTTACCTTGAGGCTGCCAATTTCTAGACCTCCCTTGCTACGAGGGGAGGTCACTTTGTCCTGAGCAATCCACGATATTTTATTTTCATTAGAGCTCTATCTTTTTGCTAGGTTGCAAGTTTTGTTCTTAATTGCAGACAAGGAGTACTTTCCGCCAACCAATCCACAATCATCCATATCATGTCGTTACTCCTTGGTATCTTGGATAAATTCAATACAAAAATCCATGGTGATTGTGTCCAATTTATATTTCGGAATTTACAAATGTCTTGTTGTATATATGTAAGTGCGTGTAAACGGGGTGAACTGAATATATAGAAGGTATTATTTGGCGGAGGCTACGTTGATCAGTGTTACATTTAGTCGGACATAAGAAGCATGCAAATAGAAGGTATTATTTGGCGGAGGCATGGTTATATTGCATGTGATCGGTGACGCAAATTATTTTAATGTGCGTGCAATCTTTAAAGAGATAATAACAGGCATAAAACAAATGATCGAGCTAGTCTGATCATACATCATGCATGCTTTAGCGCTTTTACTCGAATTACTAGTAGCTAGTACGCGCTTGACTAGTTTTGCTGCATGGCTACATAATTTAGTACTGTATTAGGAGTGGATGACATCAGTTATTTACTTTTGAAACTCTATCATGTTGAAAATAAGGCATAAAACGTATATGACACAAATATACCATGTCATGTCTGTGATTGGTAAAATAACAATACCGATCATGACATAGTCCATCATCATCCATTGTCATCATTAAAAAGGAAAATGACAAACAATATAATATCTGAAAAAAAAAATAATAAAATAAAAAATAAACTGTTGGTGGTTTTGTTATGTATAATTAAATTTGTTGATTCCTTTTAACCTGTGCAGCTGACCTAATTCACTAAAGGTCAAAAGATGTATAATTAAATTTGTTGATTCCTTTTAACCTTTATGTTTGTTGTTTGCTATGGAATGCCTTGAAAAAGATTATTGAAATAATGTGACTGTGAAAAGGATTTAAAAAAAAAAGAGAGAACTAGTATGTTAATGAATAATGACTATCACTAAGTTATGGTTAAAGATTAAGATACATTAGAGAAAAATAACGAAAGTATGACCATATCTTTTAAATGTGTTTTGTTAATTCCGTAATCAAGATAGATTGGTGGCGGTTGTCGATCTGATATGAGCAAGTCAATCAAAGACCATTGGCACCGGCACAACTTGTTCCAATAATTAAAAAATAGTTGGCTGATTAAGCTAAATGGTCTTATATAAAACCAAACACAAAAACTTGTTTATAGTACACAAAAATTATAAATTTGCAGAACATGCTTGTTTCTGTTGCATTTCCATATTTAAACTGAAAATTTTCCCCAAAAAAATCTATCAAAAAACACAACTACTAATTACCCAAAACAAACATATCTGGGTTACCACCGGTAAAATATTATTACTCAAAAACACAATTTAAGTACAACGGATATGGGTGCGTCTCATACCTCAGCCCAAAAAGGAAAACCAAAAGCGCATACAGTTATTAAGACCTAAACTAGCATAAGAAATGACATGTCATACTTAGATAGTTTTTATTTTTATTTTTTACTTTGCATAAATAACAAAGTCGCTAAAACATCCATTAAATAACAAATTCGCGAAAACATCCATTTAGTAACGATGTCGCTAAAATCGCAAATCAAAATTGTTCAATAGCAAAGTCTCTAAAATCGGGCCTTACGTCTATCAACAACCATTCATTCGTCCATTTCAATACCAAAACTCAATAACCATCATCCCTACATCCCATCATCATTATTTCCATCATTCTTTTTCAGGGGAGGAAAGATTGTTGATAAACCAGACATACGTTGTTGAAGTAATCCATCGATTTGTGATTGTGCTTTTTCAGCCGCTCTTCTAGCTTCTGCAATTTCATTTGTTTGCCTTTCACCTTGTTCCCTCAACAAATCTTTGACTTGCTATAGCGAGTATGATGACGCCTCTTGGAATTGTAAACTAAAGCATGAACTCGAATCAACGTCCGCTATCTTTCTAACCCTGCCAGGTAGATGCCCATGTTGTTTACCGCCTGGGACTAAACCCATAATTTTAGCATCTGTCATCCAATTCCGGTGGAGTTACGTTCGCAGGAGGCTGGTTTCTTATTTCCTCAGTGTGGGCCCTGCCATCTTTCTTAACCCAATGTTCTACCTTATGGTTGTGTTTGTTATCACTGTATTGCTTGCTAAAAAAATCCTCGATGCCCTTGATAATCTTCTCTTAATGTTGTCAAGTCAGGTGACCGTCGATTTTGAAATGCGACTGCAAAAATCGCTCAAAAATCTTCTCTCAAAAATTGCTAGGCGGGGTATTGCCTAGCGATTAATCGGTTAATCGGGGATTAATCGGATTGGATTTGTTATACATAAAACTATAAAATATTGAAAATATATGCCTGATTTGGCCGATCTAGCCGATTTTTTCCGATTTCGCCGATTTATGCCCGATTTGGCTGATTTCTATCCGTAACCAAGTTGGGCGATTTATCTGTTTTTTGTCCGATTTGGTCAATTTATGCCCAATTTAGCCGATTTTTATCCGATTAATCGATATTTGACCAATTTTTACTAAACCGATTAATAAGACTGATTAGTGAAAATCAAGGTAGTTAATCTCCGCCTAGCAATTATTCGCAGATTAATCAACCACCTAGACCGATTTTTGCAACAATGATATCTAACGACCCTTGTTCCGTTCTATAACCTATTGAGCTTGATGTTCGTGGTTTTACAAAAAGTATTCTTACGTGAAGACCCTACAAATTCAAGTGATAATGGCATAAAAAACCAAGTAATCAAAGTTCAAATGATTAATTAATTTTATTTTATTTTATTTTTATTATTTTTATTTTTATTTTATTTAATAATCCATAATTTCTTACCTTGACAACCACCAGCTATCCTCCAGGCCGCAGGGACGGAGGCAGAAACAAATATGACCGAGTGCATAAATTTTTTTGAACCGTAATATAATAGAGTTAAAAAGTGAATTAAAATAAAGATTTTTTATTTGCAAATATACCAACTAAATAATACTAGAGACACAATTTGATGCACCGGGTGCAATTAAAATACATTTAGAAAAAATCAACAATTTTTTTAAAAATTAATACTATATTAAAAAAATCCATAAAATGCACATGCACCCGTAGACTCCCTTTGGCTCCGTTTCCTGCTCCAGGGAGGCCTAGGTTGATTACCACTTGCATCCTCACCATATTCCCGAGTGACTACTGCCATATGTAGAAATACAACTGCAAGAACATATAAATTAATGAACAAATTAATATAGGTGTACACTCATTCAAATAAATATACATATTTAAACATCCGATAACAATTTCATTTAAATATCTGACGTTTTAGAAATTAAAATTTAATATCAATCTTCTTTATCACTAGAATAGTCACGAATGGTCTCAGCTTTATTACTGTCTAACCTTTTTTATTTATTTTATTTTATTTTATTTTATTTTATTTTAATCGTATAACAAAATTGTTTGTTTGATTTTATATATTGGCATCAAGTAGATTGCTAAAATAAAAAAATCTTGGGTTATGGATTTGATTTTCATTAAATTTGGTTTGTGTTATGAAATTTCTTGATGATAGTTTCATTGACAATAATTAAAACATGTTAATTCCATAGCTATTACTCTAGTTTCATTGACAATAATTAAAACGTTATTACTCTAGTATAGACCATAGTTATTACTCTAGTGTAGAAATTCAACTAAAACAGGCCTAACTAACTCACCTAAAGTTCGACTGCAAGCCAATTTTGAGATTTCCTGGTTTGTATCACTTGTATTCAATAATTTTTTTTATAAAAACCTTTAATATAAGTAACTGAGGGTCCGTTTGGTTCGTAAATGAGTTTGGATTATGATTTAGATTTGGTAAAGGTTTTGGATTTGAGGTAGGTTTAGGAGAGAGAAATTATATTTATTTAAATATATTTTATAATAAATCTTGAATAAAATATATATTATTTGAATGTTAAAATTGAAAAAGAAAATGTGAGAAAATATAAAAGGGTCCACCATATAAAGAGAAAAAAGTGAAATGACCCCACAAAAATACACAAACCCATCTCAATCCCACCTATGTTGCCTACTACCACTTTTTGATTCTATTTCCCATTCATTTTTTCAAAAGAATGAACCAAACAAATGATTAAAGTCTTTTCAACATAAAACTCGTTTCAAAGTGCCCAACCAAACGGACCTTGAGTTTAGTATTCTTTTTATTAAGGTTATGAAAATGTAAGTAACTTGTCATTTATTGCTTTGTTGTGATATCATTTTTTTTTTGGTAAAAAGTCAAAACACCCGGCAAATATATTACTTCAAAAAACGTTTAATTACAAATGATATGGGTGAATCATATATCTCAGCCCGTTACATTGGCAAAAAAGCTTACATTACGAAATACTTTATATTTTCTAATCAAGAAAATAAACCACTACTGAAAAGATAACATTAGACTCTTACGAAAACAAAATTACTTTCTATTAAGGCCTTAGAAATTGATATCATACATGTCAAAAAAAGCATCCAAATTTCTGTAAGATCGTAAACCTGCTTCGCATAATCATCATAATCATCTTCACGATCGTGACCACAACCAAATAGGTTCACTGACTCAACAAAAGCGTTCACAATCTCCTCTTCATCACTGTCAGAATCAACAATCTCTCTTAACTTAGAGAATGAGTTAACCCTCTTAGTAGAAGACGTAGACGGAGAAAAAGAAGAACTAGACTTACTAGTCGTTGCCTGCACCTTCTCTTTCATAACACTCACAAGCGGTTCTTATTGCCCAGATAATCTACCTTTTTCATAGGATGACCTTCATCTTTCACAAAAGTAGCTTTCCCATCAATAATTAGCTTTTTAAGCTCCACAATTTTCTCAACAATAGGAGTAGGACCAACCTCTTTAGCTTCTATTGTACTGCCATAATCCAAGTCAGCCACATCCTTAGTCATGACATCAGTAGGAATGCCACATTCATCATTATCGATCATATTGAGAGCATCAAAGGGATTAGATGTAGCAATCTTGGTCCCGCTCGTACTAGCTACTCCAGTGGCCTTCTTCTTTGTACCATCCCCCTTCTTGGGCTCGGAAGGAGGAGCTATAGGTTGATACTGAAACTTAGGACCCACAATAGGTTTAGTAAATCGTCCTTTACAAGGAAAACTTTGACTACCATTCTTACCCTTATTCTTGTTATTGACCGTTTGAAAACCATCATTAACACTCTATGTAGGCTGAGTAGGAGGTGGAACAGATTTAGGACAACCAGGCAAATTATGAACAAAAAGATTACACTTATCACACCTAGGCGGTTTTCACTCGTATTCAACCCGAATCTTTTTAATAGTAAACCCCATCCTATCAAGTAAGGGTATCTCAACAATGAGGCTCTCCCTAATATCTGCCTTAACTTCAATCAAACGCCTAGCAAAACTACTTCGGCCCCATGATTCCACGCACATTTGACTAGTGTAAGAATCTAACATTTTTGGCGTACTAGTCAATGTGGCTAGGAGACTAAGACCATCATCAGAAAACATATCAAGGGGAACATCAAGGAATTTAACCCACACCGGAATGTTTGTCAAATCCTCTTTGAGCAGATTAGTGTTTAAAGTCCAATTTTTAAGGATTATAGGCACATTCCTAACCATCAACGACATGTTTTGAAGAACATCTTCAACACCTTTCTGAGTTGCAAACTTAAAGAAAAAGAACCACTTCGCATTCATCATAACCTTTTGAAAACCATACTTAGCCCACACATTACACATATAATAGTCAACAACCGGAAACGCCATCCGTTTACCAAGAAAGTAACCATAGAGAGTATTATCAAAATGGGCATTTACCTATTCAATCACTTTCATAAGAACGGTAAGATCAACTCCACTAGTTTTATTATTGCATTCCAACCTACGAAAATTAGATTTGAGCTTCTTAGGATCATTAGATCTAACACCCGTATATGAAACCCGCTTCATAGTAGGGTCGTTCGTAGATTGGGGCTATTTCAAAACACTTGAAGAAGTGTTTTTAACAGAATTTGCAGCCACATTACCACTACCAAACTTTTGTAACTGCATAGCAACATCAAAACTCGTCCTAGGAGAAGCAACATAAGGTGGTGAATTAAAAGTACTAGGACTAACATTTTCAGCATTTGGCTCACTACCACTTGTATTCACCACGTTAGAAACCCCACCACCTTTATTCCCAATATACTCATTACAATCCGTAGATGTATCATTATAATTCCAAGGACTAGATGATTCTGTCACATGTGTAATCGGATTAGCCACGTATGTAGAAGCAGCCACCTATTTAGGACAACCTTGAGGCTGCTTCAAAACATTAGAGGTATCGTGACTAGGGTTACTCCCCAAAGAAGTAAGGATACTTGTTGGAGTAGTAACCTCATTAGCATAATCATTAGTAGTCTTACTTCCAAAACAAGAATAATCATAATAGCCATCTCCAGTAACCTCAGTCGACTGAAAATAAGAGGGAGTAGATTTACTCAAATCAATAGTACCAACAGAACCCTCATTATCATTAACATAATAATCAGATTCCACGTTAGGGTTAAGCAAATCCAGAACAGCATCAACAGCAGGTTCATGACATTAATCATCCAGACCAGGTTTTCGCACACCCCTCATGGCTTTCCTTGGCTGAGATACACCGGCGTTCCCAGCTTCAAGCCCCTTTAACATTTGCAATGAGCATTCAATGCGTCAACATCAACATGAATATTACCATCATGCCTTGAATCTTTTGACGTATCATTGGAGGCACTTAAATTGTTAAGAAAACCCTTATTCATCTCTCCAAAACCCACGTAGAGCAATAACAAACAAAATATCTAAATTACCACGCATGCATGCAGATCCAAAAAAAGAAAAGAGAACTCTAACTAAAAAGTTAGGGTTTTAATCGTTGAAGCTTAAGGAGCTAACCTCCCACCATGATAATAGTAACCAGATATATGTTAAATCGATTTAAACAAGCACAAAAGAATGTAAAAATCGACTTACTAATGAAGCATAATAACCAGCGATCAATAAAGAATAAAACTCAGCAATCCGTTCACAAAAATAAACCCTAATAAACACAAATTAATTGACCAGGTTTTAGATTAGCTTAGGATTGAAGAATCGTTAATAAGGGATAAAGATCACAGGCGGTTAAAGGTTATAACAGATTCAATGACAGTTTATCCCTAAAGATCGAGTATACAAAAAACCTCCAAAACGCGTGAACCAAACACAAATCCGAGCAAGAAACAATTAACAATGAATGTTAATCACACCTATAGCAGATTGATGAAGGAAACACAAGAGATTTGAGAGGTTTAGTGGAAAAAACGATTAGGTTTGGTTAGAGAATACAAAATCGCTAAAGAGAGAATTTTTAGGGTTTCAGTTGATTGTATTTTTATTATTTTTTTCATCTTTATTTTTTCATTTCGTATACATTATATTTTGAACTCCGACTATTCTTCATATCTTATGAACATTTGCACCTACCTGGTTAAATAGATGTATTGATAAAAATGAGAAGGGTAAATATGTCACAAAATACATATAATAAATGGAATTTCAAAAGTATGACATATACAATAAAATAAATAAATATGACTACACAAAAAAGCAAAATGCGGCAAATTTATACATTTTCGTGCCTTTTGCCATTTTTTATTTTGTGTTATGAATCCGAACTCAGCTAACAGTTCTAGTTATAGAAGCGACTCAATACATAGTTGAACACTTCGAGCGTGAAAATGTATTTTCCGAATCCAAATTTTCTGACAGTAATGTTAATAACGTATTAGTTGAGTAGTAATGGAAATATAACGAGTGAGTAGTTTGGTAACATGTTAAAAAAAAAAAGGGCTTTTTTAGTACGAAGCAAGTTTAAGCTGAGTGAGCTGTTTTTTATTACAAAACACAAAAAATCTATCTATAGTTTGATAAGACCTGTTTGTAGTTTATGAAACATAAGACCTGTTTGTAGTTTTGGCTTAATATTTTAGTGCTTATCCACTAAAACCACTTCAAAGTATGTACAACATGAATCTTTCTATTTACTATGGTCCAAGCTCCTGGTTGACAAATTATATAAGTAAAACCACTTCAAATAAGTATAACATGAGTCTTCAAAATAGTAGGTGAAATGGAACATTTTCAAATACTGATTCAACCAACCCTACCCGTAATTATAGTTTTTAGCAAGAAAAAACACACTCAAATCATTATATAAATACCACTTCCAATCAACCTTCCTCACTCAGAATTTCTAATCTACTCTCACGTAAACTTAACACACCATTTTTTTGAGAACACTTTCTAGTCCTATACTTTTAAAAAAAAAAAAAAAAAAAAAAAAAAAAAAAAAAAAAAAAAAAGGAAACAAAAGTCTTTTCGTCTTGGCACACACTAAAAAAATACACAATGGGTTCATGTGGAGTTTCAGCAAGTGTGAAGCATAAGGGCATCATTGCAGCTGCATTGCCCGTGCAGGACCACTGGCTACCCATGTCGAATCTTGACCTTCTCCTTCCGCCAATTGATGTCGGAGTTTTCTTCTGCTATAAGAAAGTACTACCTTTCGACGAGAGCGTGAACATAGTCAAGAAATCATTGGCACAAGCACTGGCTCTATTTTATCCGTTCGCTGGAGAAGTTGTCCAAAACATCCTTGGTGAACCTGAGTTGCTGTGTAACAACCGTGGCGTGGATTTCATTCATGCATATGCTGATATGGAGCTTAAAAACATTGATCTCTACCACCCTGATGATTCTGTGGAAGGAAAACTTGTTCCAGTTAAAAAACAAGGAGTTCTTACGGTTCAGGTATATTTGAATTAGTTATTTCTTATATCTAACAATCATACTAACAAAAATTAATTAAAAGATTAACAACAACAAGGAAAACACCTTTTTTCTTGACTCATATTAAAAGGGTGGAAACAATACTTGTTTAATATTTAGTTACACTAACATATACGGAGTAGCTAGCTCCAAAATCTATTCCCATATTCGCTCTTCAATTTGTGTTGCTATGACACTGACTGTTTTAGAGACAGTTTTGTAACCAAACGGAGTGGGAAAGATGCATTAATTCTTTAGAAAAGCCTGCTTCTCTCACTAGAGAAAGTCTCACAGTACATGAAGGAGAATAGCTTGGGGCATGCATTAGCCACCGAGTAATTATATAATTTCGAAAATAATTTGGTAAAACGTCGTGACAGAATTTTAATATTTTTAGAGCGCCAAATCATTATATATAGTGTAAACGAGCGGGGGTACCCGCGCGTTGCTGCGGATATGTTGTAGTTAATATAAATTTGAAATAAAACGTTTGAAAAAAATTATTGCTGAAATGTTGTGGTTAATCTAAACTCGAAATAAAACGATTGAAAAAAATTATTTTTGTTATTAACGACTAAATTTGCAAAAGATTGATAAACGTAAGTAATATTTTTTTTAAGTAAGTCTTTTGAGACTAACTTTGAAATTAAAAATTAACCTGAGGTGGTTAAAAAAAAAAAAAAAAAAAAAAAAAAAACGGATGAACAGTACATGCTAAAAAAAAACTGATAAACAGTAACATGCTACAGTACCCCCGACTCACAAAACCACTGTTTCGTCCAATGTAGCAAGCACTGTAGCTGCCACAGTACTTGCTACAGTAAACGTTCCCCCTTTTAGTATATATAATAATATATATGTTACATGCATATCGACCGGGAAGAAGACAAGATATAAAAGACAGTTGATTATTGGAAAAGGACACAACTCGATCAACTCGACCTTCTAATTTTTAAGTCATTTATGTATAGTAGATGAAAACACATGTTAGGTGACAACATAAAAAAATTTGAGAATATGAGAACTAATGAGATTGCTCAA
Organism: Artemisia argyi; assembly: GCA_030686995.1. Taxonomy (NCBI): domain Eukaryota; kingdom Viridiplantae; phylum Streptophyta; class Magnoliopsida; order Asterales; family Asteraceae; genus Artemisia; species Artemisia argyi. The sequence goes on from CM060679.1 coordinate 124,302,816, forward strand.
TCTTAAAAAAAAAAAAAAAAAAAAAAAAAAAAAAAAAATTCTCTTTTGCGTACAAGAAGTTATAAACTAGTTATAAATTAATTGAATTAATATTACCAAGTTAAACTACAGCACACTATATTACCCGTAAAAAACAAATTAAAATTTAATAAATCTCTAAACTTCGAATGAAAAGTTAGTACAAAATTTATAACCAAATAAAATGCATGAGGTGCCTTGCATACATATTATCAGATATTTGAGATTAACTAAATTATGTATATTCGTATTAATTAATGTATAACATATAAAAACACGCACGTTTGCTTGAGAGAGCAAAATTTTTTAGCAAAGGATTTGAAAACTTAAATAAGTCGAAAGAATGAACTTCAATTAATTAGTTTTATATTGCTGTTGCTTCCCTTCAATTTGATCATAGTTTCTAATTTTATCATAAATCTTATATATTCATTTGCGTGGATATAGGTAACGGAGCTGAACTGTGGAGGTTTAGTAATTGGATGCACATTTGATCATCGAATAGCCGATGCATATTCAATAAACATGTTCTTGACTGCATGGGCAGAAATTGCTCAATCGAAACAAATTTCATGTCTTCCATCTTTTAGGCGTTCCATGCTTAACCCGAGACGCCCACCTGTTATGAACACCATCTTCGATACCTTATACGTCCCTATATCGACTCTTCCTCCACCACAGTCTTATTTGCCAGCCAATCCCCTCGTTAGCCGCATATACTACATTGAATCTAAAGATATCAATCACCTCCAATCAAATTCAATTTTAAATGGAAAACCAAAAAAAAGTAAGCTTGTGTCCTTCATTGCCTTTCTATGGAAGATAATAGCAGAGTGTAATGATGGGCATGATACGTGCAAGATGGGCATTGTAGTCGATGGGAGAGAAAGGCTAGATAATAAGATTAACTTAGACAAACTTTCTTTGTCAAATACCAAATCTTTTTCGATGCAAAACTACTTTGGAAATGTACTTTCTATCCCTTATGGTGAGGCGAATTCAAGTGCACTTAAAGAAATGCCACTCAGCCTAGTAGCTGACATGGTCCATGATTTTGTGTGTCCAGCATTGAGTGAGGAACATTTTAGAGGACTTATTGATTGGGTAGAATTGCAGCGACCCGCACCAGCAGTTGCAAAGATATACACAAAGATAAAAGAAACTGATGGTGAAGCTGTGGTTGTGTCATCCGGACAGCGATTCCCTGTTGAAAGCGTTAACTTTGGATGGGGTAAGCCAGATTTCGGATCGTATCATTTTCCGTGGGGTGGGCAAACCGGGTACGTGATGCCAATGCCGAACGTGAGGAAGAATGGGGATTGGATAGTTTATGTGCATCTCCTTGAAAAGCATTTGGACTTGGTCGAGACCAAAGGAAGCAAGGTTTTAAAACCGCTTACACCATCTTACTTGGACTTCTAAAGGTCTTAGGTTACTGTTAATTATCACTTGTCGACTGTAATACCGTAAATTCAAATGTGTGTCGTACACCCCGTCTTATTTGTTTAATTAATAACCTAAATGGGTGAGTTATCTACACCCTCACATAAGGAGGGTATCAAATCATTAGATGCATCACTGGATTGTACGATATGCATCGCGTGTTGTATGGTTTGACCAACCCTTATGTGACAATATAGGGAAGGTTTGTATAATATAGCCCAACCTAAATATGTGAAATGTCATTTATCTTAGACTTATAGAAGATATGGGATTAGTGTTTGTAACTTATATTTTAAATGTAATATGTTGGTTACATCTCAAAGACGATGTTGTAAGTGAGTTCAAAAGTAACTTTGAACTACCAATACAATGCATTTGCAAATCTCAAGAGACATAGCATATGCCTTAAGTGGCGACCGGCATATGCCTTAAGTCTTCAGCCAAAATTTGTATTTATCCTCGACCTTCGGCCATTTCGAGCATATTTCCACTTTTTGTCAACGGATCACCAAATTCATGCATTAATAAATAAATGAACAAGTAAATTAGAAATATTCATTATAAAAAATGTACTATTTAAAAGTTAACCGGATTCATGGCATGATCCTTGGTGGATCGACCAAAGCCCATTAGGGTGTAAGTAATAGGTTGTTCGGAAGATAAGTAATCGCAGTTAGATTAGGAAACTAGTTCATAGCCTCTATTGTGAATAAAAAGTGTTAAAACTATGAATCTAATACCAAACACAATCACAACACAACTGATTCACCCAGCCAACCACCCCTTGGTGAAAATCTTTTATTACCTGAATATGCAAGAAGATGAGTCCACAAAACGTGTGCTCACCAAACAAGATACAAAAGAAATCAGTTGTTCATTTCAGAAGGATCCAACTATCACACTACAAGAATCAAATTACAATAAAGCCTCACTTCAACTCTCAATACGAACTACCAAACTATAACCTGATCAAGATGATCAGAAAGATTACCAGAATATCAATACCAGACCAAAGATAACTTGGAAGAGAGAGAGATGAAAGTATGTGTGAGAAAGTAATACGGCTGAATGAGCTTCTAGGGTTAGCCTTAAGCTTAAATAGCCACATGTTACACTTTAGACCCTGAAGTCCTTCAAACCTGCCATATCAAACTAAACATACAAACTATAACAATAAATGACACAATAAGTCCCTGAACTTATTATATCAAGACATGACTTGCAATACCACACTATATTTCAACACCCCCTCTCAAGCTCATGGCTTGAACCTATCCACTAACCCAAGCTTTTCACAAAACAACTTATGCTGAGAAATACTGAGACCTTTGGTAAAAATGTCTGCTATATTATTAACAGAGGCAACTTTCAAAGTTTTAATAACACCAGCAGTCACTTTTTCTCTAACCAAATGAAGATCAATTTCAAAATGTTTTGTTTTTCATGAAAAACTGGATTAGCTGCAATTTGAATAGCAGAACTGCTATCACAAAACAAATTTTTAGGTAATAAGTCATTAATACCAAGATCCTTGATAATATTAAGAATCCAAACAAGCTCACAAGTAGTAGAAGCAAGACATCTATATTCAGCTTCAACTGAAGATCTAGAAATAGTGGCTTGTTTTTTACTTTTCCATGAAATCAAGTTATTACAAAAATAAACACAAAAACCAGAAACTAATTTCCTAGAGATAGGACACTTAGCCCAATCTGCATCTGAAAAAGCATACAGATTTAGCTTATTACCATACCCAAACTGAATACCTGTACCAGGAGCCTGCTTCAAATATCTCAAAACTCTAAGTGCAGCAGTAAAATGAGAGTTAAGAGGAGCATGCATATGCTGACTTAAACAATGAACTGCATAAGATATGTCAGGTCTAGTAACATACAGATAAATCAACTTTCCAACCAACTTTTGATACTTAGTCATATTGGACAAAAACTTGTCAGTTTTAGTCTCAACATGACTCAACACAACATTCTGCTGCATAGGAGTAGCAGCAGGCTTACAAGCCAACAAGCCATACTCTCAACAAATCCAAACAATATTTCCTCTGAGAAAGACAAATACCAACTTTGTTCTCTAAAACTTCAATTCCCAAAAAGTATTTGAGAGGACCAAGATCTTTAATCATGAATTTAGAGTTAAGAAAGCTTTTAAACTTTTCAATCTCATCAATATTGTTACCAGTAATGACAATGTCATCAACATAGACTAACAAAGCCAAGAAAATACCATTCTTATCCTTAGTGTATAAAGAATAATCACTAACACTTTGTTTAAAACCATTTTCAACCAAAGCAATAGTAAGTTTTTCATTCCACTGCCTTGGAGCCTGTTTTAACCCATAAAAAGACTTATTCAACTTACAAATTCTAGTTTCATCTTTATCATAAAAACCAGGAGGCAATTGCATGTAAACATCTTCATATAAATCACCATACAAGAAAGCATTGTTAACATCAAGTTGAAACAAAGGCCATTTATTATAAACAGATAAGGTAATTAAGCACCTAACAGTGACCATTTTAACCATAGGACTAAAAGTTTCCTCATAAAAAACACCTTCTCTTTGATTAAAGCCTTTGGCAACAAGCCTAGCTTTATATCTGTCAACCTCACCAGAGGACTTATACTTAATTTTCCATATCCACTTACAACCAATAGCAAACCTGCCTTCAGGCAACTCACACAACTCATAAGTATTGTTCCTATGTAAAGCCTCCATTTCAGAGTTCATAGCTTCTCTCCACATAGGATTTTGAGTTGCTTCAGCAAGAGTTTTAGGTTCACTAGATTTATTTAAAGTGGTAGAAAAACACAAGTTCACTCTAGACAGATTGGAATAAGAGACATATTTCTCAAGAGAGAGGAATCCCCCTGAAACATAAGACTCCTAGACACATTCAGAAGGTGTCTATGTTTCCTTTCAGCAATCCCATTCTGCTGAGGAGTATAGGCACAAGAAGTTTGATGGATCATACCCAGATCATTAAAAAGTTTTGACAAATGATTATTAACAAACTCTGTCCCATTATTAGACCTTATGACCTTAATTCTTTTATTAAACTGAGTGAAGATAAGTTTTATAAAACTTTCAATATAATGTGCCACTTCAATTTTTGACTTTAGTAGATAAACCCAAACAACTCTACTAAAATCATCCACTAAAGTTAAAAAATATTTGAAACCATCTTTACTAGTGACCCTAAAAGGCCCCAAACATCACAATGAATTAAGTCACCAACATATTCAATTTTATGTTCACTTAATGGAAAAGGTTCCCTAGTTTGTTTGGCCTTATGACAAATATCACAAGGTGAGACATCATCCACCCTTTTAAAACCAATTTTATTCCCCAAAACAGACATCAGCAAGGTGACCAAGCCTTTGGTGCCATAACTCATTGGAAATATGACAAAAAACACAGAGTTGCATATACCAAGACTGGACTCACCATAAGTATTCATATCAAACAAGTAAAGCCCCCCAGACTCACTACCAGTCCCCAAAATATTGCCCTGTTTCAAATCCTGAATATAACATTTATGTTCATCAAACCCAACAAAGAATTTACTATCCTTGATCATTTTATTAACAGACAAAAGACTAACATTATAATCAGGAACAACAAGAACATCAAACAGAACAACACCAGTGGTCAACCTCAGGCTACCAATGGCAGAAATTTTAGCAACAATCCCATTGGGATGGCCAACAGTAAGCATAAGACTAGAAATATCAACCACATTAAACATGTTCTTAGTGGAATTAGTCATATGCTGATCAACACCAGAATCAATAACCCATCCGAGGGTAAAATTATAACTCACAGAACCAGTTTTAGCACAGAAAAATCTTTCAAAATTCAAGTTAAACAACACATTATTATTCACAAAAGTGGTTTTCATACCTGCCATACTAGCAGAGACATTAGCAAAGGGTTTCTCATTGATAAGACTTAAGAGCTTCATCATTTGATCATTAATGAAAGACCCAGTCATAGAACCAGATGAAGTAGATGGAAGAGACACATCTTCATTAGCATTAAACTTTTTGACAGCAACAGATTTTAGACAAATTAGGGTTTCTTTTAAAACCAGGTGGATAACCATTTAATTCAAAGCACCTTTCAATGGTATGACCAATTAGACCACAATGTTTACAAACCAGATTAGGATTAGGTCCCCTATTTCCATTATTATTATTACCATTACCATTCCTCCTAACAAAAGCAGCAGGTTGGACCTGAATGTTAGAACCAGAACTAGAGTGGAGTCCTCTATGAGACTCCTCCCTAGAGACCACATTAAAAACCTCTTTAACATCTGGTAAAGGGTCTCTAGCAAGAATATTACTTCTAATTGGTTGATACACTTCATTTGAAAAACTGCATAAGTCTGACAAGTTGATTATGTTTCAACACACCCTCATGGGCATCACAAGTACAAGCAGGCAATAGAGTCAAAGTATCAAATTCCCTCCATAGGGAATTCAACTTATGATAATAACCAGGCATAAACAATTCACCTTGTTTAAGACCATTAATTTTGTGAATCACATTAAAAATAACAGAACCATCAATCTTATCATAAGTCTCTTGTAATTCATCCCAAACCTCAGAAGCAATTTCTGAGTAAACCTGCCCTAAGTACAACTCAGGGGACAAAGACCCAAGAATCCAGATAAGAACGATGGCATTACATCTTTCCCATTGCTGGGCTAAGACAGGACTAGTCACAGGTTTGACACAAGACCCATCAACAAACCCCATCTTATTTTTACCTTTTAAAGCAATTTTCATAGCAGTAGACCACATCTTGTAATTATCAGACCCAGTAAGTTTAAAATGCACAATAGAAACACTAGAACTATCACTGGAATGCAAGTAAAGAGGATTACCAGCATCCAAATCACTAATCAACACCTCAGTCATAATAAATGCAACAAATACCAGACAAGAACAGACAAGAAATCAGATAACAGATAAAGCAGACAAATAACAAGAACAAAAGCAATCAACAAATCCACCAATCTAAACAAACTAAAAGAACTAAAAACAAAGATAAAGACTAAACTATAACTCACACCCAATTCAACTGAAGCACCAAGCCTTACACCTGTCTGTGGGAAGAGCAGGTTTCCGTACTTCTCAAGGAAGCAGGTCAAGAAGTTATCCATAGAGTTTGCAGTGTGAGAAACTAAAGTACCCAGTGAATTAAAGGAAGAAGAAAACCTTACAGTGATAATGAAGATACGCAACGAAAAGAATCCATCACCAACACTCTTGATTCACTTAGTCAAGAGTGTTAGTAACCACGAATGAACCCCAATAACACCTCAGGAACCACCAGAATCAAGATCCCCAAATCGACAAATTAGAGTTTCAAGAAACCCTAACTGACAAATCCAAGAATCACCACAAAAACAACGATTAACACCACGGCCGTTGAGACAACAGCCACAATAGAGCCCAATTGCACTCAAATCAAGAAACCCCAAATTCGAGACCAAACCCTAGAAACCCTAATATCAAGAACCAACGGTGATCAAAGCCGTCTGATACCATGTTAAAACTATGAATCTAATACCAAACACAATCACACCACAACTGATTCACCCGGGCAACCACCCTTTGGTGAAAATCTTTTATTAACTGAATATGCAAGAAGATGAGTCCACAAAACATGTTCTTACCAAAAAGATACAAAAGAAAATAGTTGTCCCCTTTAGAATGATCCAACTATCACATTACAAGAATCAAATTACAATAAAGCCTCACTACAACTCTCAATACTAACTACCAAACTATAACCTGATCAAGATGATCGGAAAGATTACCAGAATATCAATACCAGACCAAAGATAACTTGAGAGAGAGATAGAGATGAAAGTATGTGTGAGAAAGTAATACGGCTGAATGAGCTTCAAGGGTTAGTGATGAATGCGTGAATACTCATCATTTTTGTCCAATCTAAACTGCAAAAATATTTAAAAACACTCAGAAATACATCAAAATACTGAAAATATCCCAGGATTGTGTTTTATATATTTCAGATGCAAAATGATTGAAAACAGATGAAAAACGAACAAAGTTTGCACAATTGACAGTTTCAGTCCCCGAACTTTCAAAAATTGACAAAATTGGTCCCGGAGTATATATTTTTGGTTGAAAAATCAAAAATGGTCGGAGTTCAAAAGTTATCAAAAAGGGTCCATGGGTAAAAGTTTGAGAAATTTTACAAGATTAGTCCATCAAGTTTCAAAATTGACATGTTTGGTCCCTGGGAATTTAAATTTTGGAAAATATCATTATTGGTTATTGTGTTATTGAATCTTGGCAAGAATGGTACCTTTGATATATTTTGGAGACTTGGCAGAATTAACCCTTAACTTTTCAATAATTACATATTTGGTCCTTGTCTTAACCAACCGGACCTTATTTGTTTTTACCTATTCCCTTTATTTATCCCAGTCCACACAAACACTCCTGGCCCAAATCCACCAACAGCCCACCTCCACTCCTTTTATTAATAGAACTCGGTTAAACCTGCTTTGACCCTTCTTCCACCTCATCACCCCTGTGACCTGCAAATCCCTGCCACACCAACACCATCATCACTACTACTCCTACACTCCACCCTAAACTCACTTTCCACCAACAAAACTCCAAACCCACCCCCTGCCAAAAGCAAAAAGCCAAATTACAACTAGCAAAGTCACTTTTCCCGCCAGAAATGAAGTAAACGGCCAAGATCATTCAGAGACCATCCAAGGGCTTAAATAGAAGTGGGAAAAGCTTAGGGGTGCTTAGTAACCCTAATGGGTCACTATAAAAGAGAAAAGAAAGAAAGAAGAAGCTGAGTAGTGTAGTCTTAGGTCGTTTTCATGTAGTTTTCAAATTCTAGATTAATGTAGACTTTAAAATTAGTTGTGACTTCTTAATTTGCTGTAAAATAATTGTAATCAAGCTTTAAGTATTAATAGAATTACAATTTCATAAACATTCAGATTTAGTTTTTAAGCTTTAAGTAATGAGTTGAGAATGGTTGTTCAATTTTTCAATACACTTTTGTTTCTGTCTCATAAGTTCTAATAAAGCTCAATGCAAGCTTATCCTATGGTTGCTACTGCTTTTATTCCGAAAATTCAATTGGTCAAAGAAAGTCAACAGAGGCTCATGATGGTTTAGCTGATTCAGGAAGGGTATCTCGTTGATTTGGGTGGAGTAGCTTGGTGTTAAGCTCTCATGAGCATTACAAACCTGTTTGGGCAGTAATCATTGTGAGTTTCCCATGTTTACAAATATTAGTTTTTTTTTTTTTTTTTTTTTTTTTTTTTTTTTTTATTTTTTATTATTAAACAACTCATTATTGTTAACTGCTTTATCTGTCTTCATTAGTGTTCATTTGCTCATTTTCTGTTTACTAGGCTTATTAGATTTGTTAGATGGTCTTGTGAAAATGTGTAGCTCAGTCATTTTCTTATCTGCTTAATAAGACAAAAATTCAAAAATATGGCATAAATAATTCAAGCTCAGTTAGATGCTCACTTTCAGTTTTAATTTGCTTATAGGCTTTCATTATTACTGTTTCAACTATGTGAATCCAAATCCTAGCTTGTAATGGTCACTCTCACTTGAAAATCAAAAACAGTCTAGGTTTAAAGGGGTGTTTGGTTCAGTGGATCCCTAGTGTTCTAGTGAGTTTTTGCCATTTCCATTTGTTAGAACATGCTCAAATAAGTTGCAATAGGTCATATAAACAATAAAATTGGGTGTCCATTTGAAAAAAGTCAAAACTCTCTTTGATTCACTCTCACAGTTTCACTGTTGATTGTTCATGATCTAAGATCATTCAAATCTTTCCAATAGTTGTTAAGTCAGCTTAAACTAGTCTTAGGATAGCTTAATACATCCATTTCAATCATTAGGTTAGGTTTCAATCTCACAAAAGTCAACATTTAAGTGGTTCACAAAAAGTCAAATTGCACCTCTTATGCAGAAAATCCAAAAGTTGTGGGAATTTTTATGATTTTTGTGTTAGGATTTAGGCCCTGAAACTTCTACAAGTTAAAGCCTACCACCTTAGCTTTTGCATCCCTACCACATCTTATTTTTTAGAATTTTTCTTATTTGGCTCCAAGTTGACCCATTTGGCCTGTTACTACCCTGCACCACAGCTTTCGGTCCAATTTCAAGAGCTCATTCTGAGCTCCTCAGTGGGTCCCACTGTGAGCTCTTTGGCTTTTTAGGAAGCCCATAAGCCCATCTTTATGGATCAGGGCTCAATTGCTGCTTTTTAGCTTATTTGATAACCCTACAGTAAGCTTTTAGCTTGTCCCATTCTCCCGGTACACTAACCATTTCAGTGAGTTTGACCAAATTTCAAAAGCCCCTCATAAGCTCACCAGTGGGTCCCACAATGTGAGCTTGGGCTTTTTGGAAAGCTCATAAGCCAAATCTAAGGTTCAGTGCTTATTTGTGGCTTTAAAGCTTATTTGATAAGCTGGATTTGGCCATAAAGAAGCCTGCAGGCCTGTTGGTTCATTAAGCAATTTGGAAGTGCTTATTTGAACTTATTGGCTTACTCAGTTGGTGTTTCTTGTTGATTTAATTTCATTTAAGTTCCTTTTAGTTGTTTACACCTTGTTTTCTAGCTTGTGTGCATTTTGTGGCTTATTGTGAGCTTATAGTCTTATTTTCAAGCTTAAAGCTCAACTGTCAAGCTAATAAGCTTTCATTAAGCTTATTTTTGAGTTCCAAAGAGTTTGTTTTCACAAAAGTTGCTCTATTAGTATATTAGTTTTGTAAAAGAAAATCTTCAATATAAGTCAAGTGATAGCTTCTATTTAAGAAGCTTTAGCTTATTAGCTTATTTCTCACCTTTTTCCTTAAGCACTTTTCCATTTTATATTTTTCTTAGGTCTCTGTACTTATAATAGATTTTTAGAAAAAAGTTTCAGATTTTTCTTAGCTCATTTAGTATTTATTAGAATTTTAATTAGTTTAAAAAGCATTTAAAATAATAAATAATTAATAATAAATAGATAAAAAGTGTGAAAAATATAATTTCAGTTCTAAAATTAGTTTTATATTATTTTAGATTTTTCCAAATTTAAATTTTATTTTTCTAGGTTAAAATCCTAATTATTTGTATTTTAGTATAATTTAATTAATTAAAAATAATTAGAAAATTAGTAATTAATTAATATTAAATAATTAAATAGTGTAAAAATAAATTTTCTTTTTCTAAAAATTTTATTTTATCATTAGGATTGTAAAAATGTAATTTTCATATCCATAGGTATTTTATTTCTTAAAACTCGCGTTTTATTTCGCACGTCTACGTAAATTTAAATCAGACGTACACGTTTTTAGGTTTTAAACGTTTCTGGTTTTTCTAAATTTACAGGCTTGTTAATATAGCTTATTTAAGCTATTTCCTTTTATATTTCAGTAGTGTAATCATTCACAACCCCTTTCCGTCCAAATTCACCCGATCACAAACCCGTTTTTATACCATCACACCTCGTCGGGACATAACGACCCGGGGAAACCCTGTATTCCGCGGAGATTGAGCCTAAGGAGTTTGACTAAGTTGACCACTCACTTGGTTGACTGCTTTTGCCTCAATCAAATTTTGGCGCCGTTGCTGGGGAGGTTGTGCGCGTATTCTAAGCGGTTTGCAGATTAGTGAATCTGGATATACGCTCATTGTATATTTACCATCCTTGTTCATATTTTCATATTTTCATGAAAAAACAAAACGAATCGTGAATTTTACCATATCAGATTACTCAAGGATTACTTTGTGTGATCTACGAGGAAACGATCTGGTCTTTCAAAACGATTACCAAAAACATTTTAAATAAGTTTTCAACAAACACAAAAAAACCCAAAAATATTTTTCCTTACCCTCTATCCGTTTGATTCTACCTTCTTATACCCCTCTCATGTATAATTCTTATGGCGTCTCTCGGCTACATGTGCTTTCACTGTAAAAGCCCGATTGAGAACGGCTATCGTTGTTTCCGGTGTATTTCACTACAAAAAAAGGGGCCTTTTAGGACCTTTTCCTGCGACGCTTTTTAAAGCAGTGTCCTAAAAACACATCTAATGTGGCGAGCTAGTTTATTAGTCCTATTATCATGGAACCTAATAGAACATTTCATGTATTGGTCTTATTAGATGGGTGTTATAGGACACTTACTCATTTAAGTCTCGTTATGATATAACATAATACGACACTTGCTATTTAAGTACTATTATCTTAAGTTTTATAGGACTCTAAGCCATAGAGGTCATATTATGTATTAACTAATATGACACAGCTATATGTGTCCTATTAGATTCGATTTTATAGGACACATATATGGTTTGGTTGTATAATGAAGAATTTTAATAGGACACTTAGTATACATGTCGTATTAAATAAGTTTTATGGGACACTTATTTACTTAGGTCTTATTATAAAAGAAACTTGATATGAAGGCAATCCTTGTGGAATTCCTATCGATTTGTGCTAGTATCAAATACTTTTGTATTTGGAATAGTGGTTTTTATGACTTACAAAAAATAAAACTATATTTGAGGTGATTTTTATAAATTGTTTCAATTTCTTATGTATATCTTTAGAACTGACCCGATTTACACTTCGACCAAGCCTGATCATACTTATTTATAATCTAACACTCATTCGCAATTCAAGAGATAAAATCGTGGAAGCTGAAACCGGAGTGTCAACTATAATTACTAAAGAAAACAAAAACAAAGATAGTTATCTTGTTAAAACACAAGATTTTGATTGAAATCGGTCATAGTGGATAAACGTAAAGTAATCGGAAAAAAAATCGGAGCTTTTTTTTATATTTTTTTGTTATTTTTATTACCGATGTGTGAAATTATAACGGGAAGTGATGGTGCTTCTAACCAGTGATTCTGGCTGACCCGACCCGAACTCGACCCGAGTAGGTTTGAACCTTGGACGTATTTTTTTTTTCTTTTTTTAAACCTAGAATAGGTGTAAGAATCAAAATATCGTCACCGTGCCAAATTAGGGTGTCATTCGGGTTGACCCGACCCGAACCCGACCCGAGTCAATTCGGGTCGGGTCAATCGGGTTTAAAATTATATTCGGGTCAATCGGGTCAACCCGAATTGACCCGAGTTCTAAACAAGGTCGGGTTCGGCTATGTTTATTTTAGCCTTGACCCGAACTGACCAGACCCTGATCAACCGGAGTCAATTAAAACTAAACATATTGAAGTAAAATGGCTAGACCTGAACCCGAACTGACCCGACCTGACCCGAGTGACTCGAGTTATAAACAAGGTCGGGTTCGGGTATTTTTTTGGGGGCTTGACCTGAACCCTGAACGGGTCAACCCGAATGACACCCCTACTAAATACATAAATTTTTGGAACTCACTTAAAAAAAAAAAAAAAAAAAAAAAAAAAAAAAAAAAAAAAAAATCTTAAGAAAAAATCCCTTCATCTTTTTCATTCCCCCCATTATTTTCATTCCCTCCAAACTTTTCCCTCCTAACCCAATGCAATCCCGAATGTCACTCCTCACAAATCGTAACTGTGATACCAAAATTACTATGAAATCTCATTACTATGTATTGAATTCACACCAGGGAATTTTCCCCAAAATTATCCATCACCATAGGTCACACGGTAAAGTAATTGGGATCTAGGGTTTAATACTTTGAGGTATGAAATCAACCATGTTTAGTATTGAATTGATTGATAGTGTGATTTATTTGTGAGTCTTTGTATCTGAGTGATTTGTTTATTTAATTATTAGAAATTAGTTTGATATTTTAATCAAACATGTTGTCTGTGTGAATTAATTTATCATAGTTGTATTTGATAATCAATAATTTGTATGAAATATATGTTTATACTTATTGGAGATGTTTACATATTAACTTCCATCGATATTTATGTTCTAATACTTGTTTAAGATTGTTGCTTTTGTATCTGTTAATCAGCAATGTGTAGATTAATGTTTTTAATACCTCAAATGTTTACAATAACATATTGTTTGAATGAAATTCTACCTATTTGTGAACTATAATCCCGAAACACTGAATGAGATTTATTGAATTGGTGTTTATAAGTAGTTATCAGTTTACACCTTTTACATGGTTAGTTTCTGTGAACTCAGATGATGCCGTCAAGGAAGGATAAGAGAGCAAAGAAGGATAAGAGAGCTCGCACCAGAAGTGGCAACGACAACCAACAAGTTGAAGATGTACTTCATATGGAGTCAAACCATTCAGATGATGATGAAGGTATGTAGTAATTTTATGGCATGTTTATATGGTTCGTAGAAGCTCTTACTGTATTAGATTATTTTTTTATTTCAACTTTTCTTTTCTAGTTCAAGTGATTCAGCGCAAAAGAGTTAGAGGACCAACATTTATGCCAAAAGTTTGGACCAAATCTGGCGATGATCGTATTAGCGTTTCATTCAATGAATACGGATAACCCATTGATAAGAAAACAACAAGTACGTTGACCCATTTCATGAGATCCCTTGCAAGGAGTGGAAAATATTGTCCGCTTCACAAACCATGGCCAAAAGTTAAGAGTGCTAAGAAAAAGATTTTGCTCGACGTCTTAAATGTATCCTAAAAATACATTCAGAATTTAACTGTCTAATATATATGTTTCCACTAACTGTCTAATATATATGTTTCCACTTCTAACTGCATTAATCAATTTTGCTTTGTAGGATAAGTTTGATCTTCCTATGGGCTGCGATGATTGGCTTCTAAAGTCTTTTGGAAAGAAGGTTAGGAACTGGAGGGCCAGAGTGAAGAAAGACTATTATGATCAGTCATTGTCTTATCGTGAACAAATTAAGTCCAAGCCCAAACGAGTGCATCCTAGTCAATGGAAGAAACTTGTTAAGACTTGGAATAAAGAAAACTCAATGGTATGTTAAATTGCTAACGAGTGTTCCTACTTGTGCTTAATGATTCTTTAAATGACTAGGGCATACTGATTCTTTGCTTGAAATGACTAGTGGTGGCGCCATTGATCATAATATTAAATGTGACTTGTAAAGCTGATTAGCATTTTTATATGGTCACTTGCTCTGCACGTCATAGAGATAAGCTCATGTATAAGTCTAGATGTGACCAGCTTAGCAGTGAACTCGCTCAGTTAAAAGCGAGAGATTCTCAAAGGCAATGGTCGAGTGAAAATGGTTCTTCCGGTGCAAATGCAGTTAATGAACCTCTACCTTTACGCGTATGTATCTATATTAACTGATATATGTACCTTACTAATTACAGTATGACATCTATTAATGAAACATATTGTAGGTCGGAGCTGAAGTTTACCTCAAAAGTATTTTTAACTCTATCGAGATTGTAGCGAAAGGAAGGATCAAGAGCTTAGATCCAAATGAGATTGTTGGGGGTGAAGAGATAGGACCAAACTGGTGCGAGGTCAATGTTCAAGTGCCTATCAAAAGAGATGAACACTTGGTGAGGCGATATGGATTATTTGTCACAATTAGTGATGCTATTGGTGCAACTGTCGCATGGCCTTGCCCTTTTGTTTCGGTATGTCAACTTATTAAACTTGTGACATCTTATATCATTAGGATTCAACTTGAGTAATTGGTTGGGGCTGCAACAAGAAGAGGGATTTTAATGGGTTATACTCCTTAATAAAGTAGTTTGCTTGTATTTTAATAGGTTAAGGCTGCAACAAGCCATACCAGTTATTTAGTGAGTTGTTGTGGGTGATTTGTTTTATGTGTTTGTAGTTGCGAGGATTTTTAGTTAGTGAATAGAAATTTGTTGCTGCTAAGAACTAAATAGGTATTGAAATCTTATGGTTGCGTGTTGCATAATTGTAGGTGGTACTTGCCAAATAGGTATCTGTATCTTATGTTTACGTGTTGCATAATTGTAGGTGGTACTTGCGGATGATGCATGAAGATCATCAATGATGACTCAAGATTATCTACTTCGACTTTAGTTCTCTTCAATTTCCTTGTAATATAATATGGAAGACTATATTTGGATGATGTTAACTATAATCAACTCAAAACTTTGGTTATTTAAATGAAACTTCTTAGTTATTTTACCTATTATGGGTCTCATTTGTTATGTTTTATATAGTGTTCAATTAGAATTGTTCTTAAGACCTACAAGTGTTCATGAAAGTATATTGAAAATAAAATTTTGTAAAAATAGAAAGCGTTTTATAATATAATGTATGTAGGGAGACTAAATTTTGTCGCAACAGGCACTTATGTATTAGGACCTTTTTCTTGCACTCAAATAAGAGTTAATGCATCACAAAATTTTGTCCTAACAAAACATTTTGTAGGACACATGAATGCGTCGCAATATGTGATATAATTTCGTTCTAAAAAAACATTTTTTAGGACGCACGAATGCGTCTCAATAGGTAATACAAGGTTAGCATATCTTAGAACACTTTAAAGCATCCTATTAACTTGTCTATTAAAACACAAACGGCGTCGTATAAAACGCTTTACGAGACTATTTGTTTTGTTTCATAATGTTGGCACTTATTAGGATGTTTATAAGCGTCCTAATAATTTTTTCACTTTATACAACGCCTTTATATGTGACACTTATATCATTAGTCCTATTATGCTAAAGGTCCTATAAAGTTACCTGATAGGACACTACTCGGCGTCCTATAAACCCTGATTTCTTGTAGTGTTTGTGAGAAATATGGAAATAATTGTAGTAACAGATTTTGTACTATGTGCAATTTGTTCATAAATCCAAATTCTCCTAATAATTCACCAAATCTTTCTAACGACCCTCCTCACACATCTTCGTTGAAAGAACTTCATTGCAATAGTTGTAGAGATCCGTTAGGAGATGGTTCACTTTGTGAACGGTGCAAGGATTGTGGATTTAGCCATGAACTTTGTGCATGTTATGTTTTGAGAACTAAACCTACATTCACCTCTGATTATGATCAAAACTTTTGTGAATATTCTCAAAACGATTTCAACCACCTTCCTCACAACTCATATGAGCAAGAATCATATCATTCAAATTTCAATGATGCTTCGTATCAAAATACACCAAGTTTTTCTTGTGAGTGCTGTGGTGGTCCACACTACAGTTCTGATTGTCAATCGGGAGACACGCTTGTCTATGAGTAGTTTCCTGATAATAATTTTGACCACAATCTACATGAATCACAGTCACATCAGTTTCATTGGTGTGACTACTGTGGAAACTCACATTTCGGCTCAGAGTGTCTTATTAGAAACACACCTGTCTATGAGTATGTTCCTGATGACAATTTTGACGAAGATGCCCTTCTTATTGGTCTTCTGTATTTAGTGAAAGATTTGAAGGGTAGTGAACATTCCCATTATAATCCAAATCAAAAATCAATTGAAGAATTGTTAGCTGAAGAGCAGGCTGCTAAATTAGATTCCCAGATTGCCAGTGAAAACTCTATTAGGGAATTAATTAAAATACAAAAAGCAGCCAAATCTAGCTCTCGATTCCATTTCATTCCTAATGACAGTGATTATGAAGATATCTTTGATGATGATTCATCCAGTTCATCAGATGAGACTCAATCTGTGGACACACAGGGAGAAGAGAGTATAATTGAATCACTAGCAGAAGAACATATGGAAATTCAAAAATCCACTGATGCTAGTCCTTCTCAACTCCCTGAGTCAACTGTTATCACACCCGAGGTTCCCACTCACCCTCTAAGCATGGGGGACGAGCATCTTGACACTGTTCCTGAAAAGGAATCGGACTAATTCATAAAGTCTAGTGTTGAGAACCTTGTCCCAATCCCAAGAGAGTCACAGGGAATTTTTGGTCATGTGTGTGATATCCCTCTTCCTCTTATCTTCCCAAATGATAATGTTAAGATGTTCTCCGATTCTAATGATGACGATTCGTTATCTTGTGGAAACATTAGTTATATGGAAGAATTACCTTCTGAGCTAGTCAGCTTAGAAGAAGAGAATGAAGAGATTGAAACTGAAATCAAAGATGAAGCTCTTCGTGCTACATTATTGAATGTCAGTCTCCTCATTTCTAAAATTGAGGCTTTCAAAGAGAAACCTATTTCATCTCCTATCCCCATTAAGGAAAGTGACATTCTTTCCGATAATCCTATACCGGAATTTGAAGCCTTCACTTTTGATCATATGGGAGAGAAGATTACTGGCAGTACCACTTCTCATTCTCAAATTTCTCTCCTCGTATATGATTCATTCACATTGAAGGAGTTCTCCTTTGAACTCACTCATATCATATCTCCGCCGGAGTATGATAATTTCTACTTTGATTTAGATGATTGGCTCCAAACGGTCAACCTAAATCGACCAAGTCAATGGTCAACACGGTCAAACAGCTTAGAGTCAATCTCCGTGGAAGTATAGGGGTTTCCTCGGGTCGTTATGTCCCGACGAGGTGTGATGGTAATTAAACGGGTTTGTGATCGGGTGAATTTGGACAGGAAAGGGTTTGTGATTGATTACACTACTGATTTATACAAGGAAATAGCTTAAATAAGCTATATTAGCAAAACTGTAAAGTTAGAAAACCCAGAAACGTTTTAAACCTAAAAACGGGTACATTCAATTTAAATTTACGCGAACGTACAACATAAAAAGTGAAATCTGAAATTTGAAAACCCCAGGGGGTCAAAATGACTTGTTTACAAACCTAAGGATGAAAGAAAAATTTTAGAAAAAGAAAATGAATTTTTACACTAATTAATTATTTAATATTAATTAAATACTATTTAATACTTATTGTTAATATTTAAATAACTTAAATACAATATAATATTATTTTAATGCTAGAAAAGTGAAAATTAAATTTCTAAAATTATAAGATAACTAAAAACAAAATTTAAAATTAAACATATTTCTTTTTGTCTTTTTGTGGATTTTATATTAATTAATTACTAATTATATTAATTAAACTATTTAAACTATTTTAAATTACTAATAATACTAAAAGTGACTTAGAAAATTATGGAAAAATTTATAAATCTAATTAACCATCACAGGAATCCTAAAAAATTATGAAAAGTTGGTTTTATGTAATTTTAGACTATTTTACTAATTATTAAACTGAATATTAGTTAATTACAAATTAAACTAATTAAATTCTAAAAAATAGAAAATAAACAGTAGAAATTCTTGAAAAATTTCTAAAAATGTTTTAACTTAAAATAAAGCTATGAAAATTATAAAAACTAGGTGTTACTTTATAAAAAATAATTATGCTATTTAATACTTAAATATTAATTAATAACTAATAAAACTAATATTAAATCTAATAATTACTAAATGAGAAGTTAAAATTCTGGAAAAATTACTAAAATTACTTTAACATAAAAGGAAATTAAGAAAAATATAAAAATGCAAGTTACTTAATAAAAATCTAAAAAGGAAAATTAAAAAGATAAATTAAATTAAATAGAAACTATCACTTATTTTTAAATTGGTTTTTTTCTGGATTTTCTTTTTGAAAACTATTAAGACACTGAAATTATGAGACTTTTGTGAAGGAAAACTTATTGAAACTTGAAAATAAGCTCTAGGTGAGCTTAAAAGCTTAACAACTTAAGCTTTTAAGCTTGAAATGAGATTAAGGACTTGAAAAGCTATAAATAAGCTAAAAATAAGAAAACAAGCTACACACTACTGAGGTGTATGTGGAATGAGTCAAAAAAAACAGAATAAGGGCTCAAAATAAGCTTATCACAACAAATAAGCACTTGTCCATAACCTCAGACGAAACAGGCTAAATCAGGCCATTTGCAGCCTTAGTGGGGCCCACAAGGGTGAATGGAAGCCCAAGCTAAAGGTTAATCCTAAAAGCTGAGCTGAGGGGTTCTCTAAAAAAGCCAGGAATCAGCCCTTGAGGTTCACTAATAAGCTATGTACAAGCTTGGGAAGTTGGATGAAAATAGTGGTGCAGGGGAGGTGACTCCCCCTGCAGGTATGTTTGGGCAAAGGTGGTCCCACAGAAAAAATTGCAAAAATAAAGTAAGAGTGGGATTCAATAGATTAGCTGAGGGACTATCAATCCTGAAAGTTTCAAGCCCTAGATCCTAACTCAAAAATCACAAATATTCTTGCCATTTTTGCCTTTTCTGCCTATGGGCAACTTTGACTTTTTAAGAAAACACTAAGGTTTTGAATATTTTGAACTTTGGCTGATTGTAGCTGATTAATTATATAATACTAAGCTACAATAAGACCATTTTAAGCTATCCTAACAATCTATGAACTAGAATGATTGATTTTTCAACTTACATCCTTAAGAGTGATGATTTAATGGAATTTAAAAAAGATTTTTGACTACTTATCTAAATGACTTCTGAAGTTAAGGTTTGACTATCCTAATCTGGCATAATGAGAGCTATAGGAACCAAATGTAACAGCAAACACAATCATAAACACATAATGCTCAGCAAAACCAAACACCCCTTATAGAAACTGTTTTTGTGATCTAATGAAGTGAACACTGACTTTTTGCTCATAAACTAGACCACAGACGTATATTAGAATATAATGGAACTAATTATCAATATGAAACATAAGTAAGAACATGATAAATTGAGATAAGTGTATTGCATAAAATAAAAATGTAGATCACACTTACAGGATTTCCAAACTAAGATTAAGAAGAGATGACCAAGGAGAGTTATGAGCATTGACTAAAAATTCTTAGGAGACTTCCTCATCATCATTAAAACAAGCTTAATAGCTTGATCTTTCACCACAGTTGACTATTTGTTGACTGTTTTGAAACCTTGTGCATAAGCAGTGCTTGTGGAACAATTAACTAACCAAAAACTATATGTAGCTAGGATAAGCTAAAACTAACAGAAAACAAGTTGGTGAGTGTTCATTAAAGCTATACTAACATTCATGGAATCTTAAGCTCAAATCATGAAAATGGTTGCAAAAAGCTTAGAGACTAAAACTGACTTTTATTAAAAGGGATAAATTGAGATTACATAAAGTTTTACAAACACTTAATAAAACGAGTTACAACCTTAGTTAACTAAGTTTTACAACTGAGTTTCAAAATTATACTAATGTGATAAAGCTAAACTAAAACTAAAAACTAACTCCTCTCTCCTTGCTCCTTCCTTCCACTTTATAGACTTTTTAGGATCCCCTTGGTCTTCTGGTCATTTCCACTAAAATTCTAGGCCATTGGATAATTTTTTAGTGATCTCAGCCTTTGGATGGGTTTTTGGCGCGAAATGGAGTTTTGGCAGGGAGTGATAACTTGGGGCGGTTTTTGTGCAATTAATGCACTTGGATGTTTGTGGTGAGGTGGAGGGACAAGATATGGGAGGTCTAAGGTGGAGGAGGGGGGTTGATTGAGTGTTGCAGGGTGTTATCAGGGTAAGTGGTGGTGATATTTGTGGGAGGGAAGAGAAGGTCAACGGGGTTTGACCCTGTGAGATACCAAACGGGAGTGGGCAATTGGGCCAGGGTGTTGGGCTGTGGTTGTGTTGGATCAGGATTGTTAGGTTTGTTTGTTTGGATTTTTGGAGTAATAACAATCAAGGGTCCATTTGGTTTGTAGATTAATCACAAGGACCAATTATGTAATAAGCTGAAACTTTAAGGACTAAACCTGCCATTCTTCCAAAGTTGTTCAAAGGACCATTGTTGCCCAACCCTAATAATGCAAGGACCACAAATTAAATTTTCCATTTTAAAAGCACCCAAGGACCATTTTTGTAAATTTTGTGGAAAACTAGAAGGGGGGGTTGAATAGTTTTACGTCGTTTTAATTGTTATAAAACAAACTGTTTAAAAGTTTTCGTTGATTTATAAAATATAGATTCGATGGTATATGAAATCTAGTTATACACAATATGAACAACACTAAGTATATATACTATGAAGCAATAATTATGTAAGTAATGAAATAAGTAAAAGATGGAAAGATCAAACCGAGAGACAAGCGATTTATAGTGGTTCGGCTACAAGGCACCTTCCTTGCCCTACTCCACTCCTCGAGCACCTAACTCGAGAGTTTTCTTCACTATATCAACAAGCTCCCTTATGGCGGAGAAAACCTTACACACCAATTTACACACCACAATATCTTCCCACCTAGATCACAACTAGTACACACCAATTCACTACTTAATCACACCACTTCTTTCACACCTATCTTCTACACACCATTAATCTACACACCAATCTTCTACACACCAATACTTCTACACACCAATTCTTCTACACACCAATCTTCTTCCTAACTTATCTTTTTCTCAACTATTCTCTAACAAATATTCACAACTAATCACACTATGAAATAATAATCAATGATGATGCTTAAACAACTTAGATGTGGAGATCACAACTAGTTGTAATACTTCTTGTCTTGAGGGATAGAAGTATTCTTCTCTTGCACTTGAATGGATTATGTATGGATCACTTTGAAACAAAGATTTAAGAATGTATGATCAAAGGATTTATAGATTGGAAATGGAGATCTAGAACAGAAAGTTCTAGAGTGCAAAAGGTGGGGAAAAAATCCAGGTTTAAGGTGGTATTTATAGGCAAAAGTTTCTGACAGAGGAGCGTGGCCGGTCCCCTTAAATCATGGCCGGTCCCCTTAAATTTAAGGGGACCGCCCTTTATAATTAAGGGGGCCGCCCAGCTGAAACGGCCAGAAACTTTGTCTTTTAGTGGGGAAAGTTTATTTGGTGAAAAACTAACTGATTTTGGTTAAATATTTGAAATCATATATTTAGTATGATTAAAACATTTTTCCTTATTACCAAAAGTGTTTTTCAAAAATATATAATAAGATTATATAATTAAATAAACTTTGTATTAGTTAATTAAATACCCCTTTGATCATACATTGCACTAAACACTTTGTTTATTCATACCTTAAGTGATTTGGATGTAAAGAGAAATATTAATCACCAAATACTTGTTTATGTCATAAGTTTTAGTTCTTTGAGGTTATATTTTGTAATGATCAAAACATAGAGATATTGATAAAAACTTAATAATGTTTTTAGGCATTATTTATGTCAACAAATTTCAAAAGTTGAGGGACTTTTTCTGTCAATTGCCTAAACTTATGATCCAAGGGTATTTCTTGCCAAGTTTCATTTACCAAAGGACCCTGAATGTTAATTTTCCTCTTTTTAAATATCCAGGGGTGTTTTGTGTCAATTTTGAAACTCGAGGGACTAGTTTTGCCAATTATGCAAACGTGAACTCCAAAGGTAAAATTTGTCATTTCATGATTCCTGGGGGACTATTGTTGACTTTTCATCAAAATATTTTATCTAGGGACCATTTATGACAATCTTTGGAAGTTCAAGGACTGAAACTGTTATTTTGTCAAACTTTGTGCATTTTTCATTTATTTTCAATCCTTTTGCATCTAAAATACCCGAAAACACATTTCAAAGATATTTGTAACATTATATGGTTTATTTGTGTGCTTTTGGTCATTTTTGTGGGTTTAACAATGTAAAATATATGTGTATTTGGACACATATCAAATCCCCCACAATAAACTATTGCTAGTCCCTCGCAATATTTTATGAAAAATTAATGGATTTTTTCTCTTTACCAAAAGCCATTACTTCTGGAGTAGCCAAATATTTCAGTTCAAGTAAGAACTATGGCACACTGATAACCATGTGATTTTGAGCAAACCACCAGCTGTAAACGGATTTGATTTGGCTTTACCAGAAGCCGTTTGCTTCTGGACTAGCCAACTCTTGATAGACATAGTCAACATCTTGGTGAGCTGATTACCAATTATGGTTTTCCACTGCCTTTACCACAAGCCATAATCTTGCGGGCTAGCCAACTCTTTACTTTTTAGGATATGGTGAGTTGAGTACCATACAATTTTGGGCAAATTGTCAGCCATAAACGGATTTAATATATCTTTACCAAGAGCCGTTTGCTCCTGCATTAGCCAATCCTTTTGTCGTTTAGACATGGCGGACTGATAACCACAAAAAATTTTGAAGCACAAGTGAAAATTTTTTAAAATTTTTGCCAAAAACGGGGGTACTAGATGGTAAAATGTGATCAAATTCACTAGAATACCCCCCACACTTAGAATTGAATATTGTCCTCAATATTCAAAGTCCCGGCTATTATACCGACTCTTTGAACGTAAAAGGGCAACATTACAAGCTAAATGTGGAAACACCATTTTTCACTTTATTGGTAACCATAGCAGGGGTAACTCCCCCACACTTAGGGTGAAAACCCTGTATACATGCTACTGTTTTTGTTTACCGAGTCGCTAGCTTGACTCGACCCCGAATTTATTTGTTCTTGGGGAAGCATGATGTGGAAGAAACAATCTCCATCGGACTTTCATTCAAGATATTTGGACAAACATTTGAAGCACGTGAAAGTTCCACACCGATGAGATAAGTACCCGGCTGTAAATAGTATAAATTATAAGCGGTGATGCCGGGGTCAAAGATAATGTCTTCATTCCCGAACGAGTGAAGAACAGGAGAAGTCACCCGGTAGGTGAAGAAAAGGAAGAAAACCATGATGAAAATCATGATAAGATCTTCTTCCTCGAGATCAGGCTCAGTTGCCTGAATTTGGATTTCAAGGGTTAAGCTCATTGGGTTTGAAAACATCCCGGGCGGGAGGGTGGGAATTTGTAAATTCTCATGATTGAGTGCATCTCCCCCGGGCTATCATACTCCGAAAGAGTCATGATATGAGTTAGTTCAACGGAGAACTCCTCATGAAGAGAAACATTCACATGGTATGAATCTGTGAACTCTTGTTCCATTGTGGTCTCATCACTATCCTCGTTCTGAATACCAAAGATTGGATTATCAGAAATCAAAGTGAATTCAGATTCGAATTCAAAAAGAGGATTGGTGAGAGTTGTTTTGAATACTTCGGGAACAAAGTCAAAGAGATCATGATGTAGGAGACTGTCAATTTCTCCTAGATCGGCTTCAAAGTCAAAGAGATCATCGTTACTTCCCGTTGGAAGTGGATTAATGTGAGTGAGCTCATCAGCGAACTCCTTAAGAAGATGATCAGCATCAGAATGTGGAACTGATGCCTCAACATACTCGATGTCTCCATAAGATGCACAATCTTCGCTACAATTGGAGAAAGTCTCAAATTGATCTTTTGGACACTCAAGAGGGGAAGGAAAATCACACATATGATCAAAAGTTCCCTATGACTCTCTTGGGATTGGGACAAGGTTCTCAACACTAGACTTTATGAATTAGTCCTATTCCTTTTCAGGAACAGTGCCAAGATGCTCGTCCCCCATGTTTAGAGAGTGAGTGTGAACTTCGGGTGTGATAACAACAGATAGAGGGAGTTGAGAGGAGCTAGCATTCATGGATTGTACGAGTTCCATTTGATCTTCTGCTAGTAATTTCTCCGTCACATTATTTTCTCCCTGATTTTCCATGGAAGGAATTGTATCTGATGAGCTAGATGAAGTTTTATAAAATTGAAGAATATCAAGGGTATCTTCATCATTACTGTCATCAGGAATGAAACGGAACTGAGAGCTAGATTTAGCTGCTTTTTCTTTTGCAATTGATTCCCTAATAGATTTTCATAGGCATCTTGGGAATTTATTCTAGCAGCCTGCTCTTCAGCCAACAATTCTTCCATGGATTTTTGATGAGTGTCTCTTTGGGCAAAGTCTTTAACTAAACCCTTAAGATCATCAAGTATTTCCAGTACATTTTGAATTTCTGGAAGAATTGCTTGATTCATTTGGTACTGTGGAGGTTGGTCATAATACGACGTGTCAAAATTGTCACAAGGAAATGGATTCCCCGTTTGATAATCTGAGCTGAAGTGTGGACCTCCACAGTAATCACAACAGTAAAACTGATGTGGCTGGTTTGGTGAATCGTATGGATATTGGTCACAACCAAAATTCTGAGCATCACTAGAGAACTGTTCATAGACAAACGTGTTTCCAGATTGACACTCAAATCCTTGATGAGGACCTCCACAAAACTCACACATATATGCTTGTATCTCATGATGTGGTGGCTGGTAGAATGAATCAGATGTGTCACGGTAAGGATAGGGAGTTTGGTTATAGATAGACCCATCTCCTGATTCTACCATGCTACAGCCGGGACAATTCCCACCATTATGAGGACCACCACACCATTGAAAACCACAATGGTGTGGATACGACATAGAAAGAATCAAATGTTTACAGAGGGTGAGGAATGGAGAATCAAAAGGGTAGGATGGTGAAGAAGGATATTTTTGGTATTTTTGGAAAACATTTTATACAAATGATAAAGAAAATCTTTTTGGGTTTTTTTGTTCGTTGAAAACTGATTTTAAAATGTTTTCATGAACCGTTTTGTTTTTATATTATAAGAAAATATGAACAAGGATGGTAAATATACAAAGAGTGTATATCCAGATTCACTAATCTGCAAACCGTTTAGAATAACGCGCACAACCTCCCCGGCAGCGGCGCCAAAATTTGATTGGCTCCAGACAGTCAACCTAAATCGACCAAGTCAATGGTCAACACGTTCAAACAACTTATAGTCAATCTTCGTGGAAGTATAGGGGTTTCCCCTGGTCGTTATGTCCCGAAGAGGTGTGATGGTAATCAAACGGGTTTGTGATCGGGTGAATTTGGACAGGAAATGGTTTGTGATTGATTACACTACTGATTTATACAAGGAAATAGCTTAAATAAGCTATATTAGCAAAATTATAAAGTTACAAAACCCAGAAACATTTTAAACCTAAAAACGGGTACGTTCAATTTAAATTTAGGCGAACGTACAAAATAAAAAGTGAAATCTGAAATCTGAAAACCCTTAGGGGTTCAAAATGACTTTTTTAAAAACCTAAGGATGAAAGAAAAATTTTAGAAAAAGAAAATGAATTTTTACACTAATTAATTATTTAATATTAATTAAATACTATTTAATACTAATTATTAATATTTAAATAACTTAAATACAATATAAAATTATTTTAATACTAGAAAAGTGAAAATTAAATTTCTAAAATTATAAAATAACTAAAAACAAATTTTAAAATTAAAAATATGTCTTTTTGTCTTTTGGTGGATTTTATATTAATTAATTACTAATTATATTAATTAAACTATTTAAACTATTTTAAATTACTAATAATACTAAAAGTGACTTAGAAAATTATAGAAAAATTTAAAAATCTAATTAACCATCACAGGAATCCTAAAAAATTATAAAAAGTGGGTGTTAGGTAAGTTTAGACTATTTTACTAATTATTAAACTAAATATTAATTAATTACAAATTAAACTAATTAAATTCTAGAAAATAGAAAATGAACAGTAGAAATTCTAGAAAAATTCCTAAAAATGTTTTAACTTAAATAAAAGCTAGGAAAATTATAAAAACTAGGTGTTACTTTATAAAAAATAATTATGCTATTTAATACTTAAATATTAATTAATAACTAATAAAAATAATATTAAATCTAATAATTACTAAATGAAAAGTTAAAATTCTGGAAAAATTACTAAAAATACTTTAACATAAAAGGAAATTTAGAAAAATATAAAAATACAAGTTGCTTAATAAAAATCTAAAAAGGAAAATTAAAAAGATAAATTAAATTAAATAGAAACTATAACTTATTTTTAAATTGGTTTTTTCTGGATTTTCTTTTTGAAAACTATTAAGACACTGAAATTATGAGACTTTTGTGAAGGAAAACTTATTGAAACTTGAAAATAAGCTCTAGGTGAGCTTAAAAGCTTAACAGCTTAAGCTTTTAAGCTTGAAATGAGATTAAGGACTTGAAAAGCTATAAATAAGCTACAAATAAGAAAACAAGCTACACACTACTGAGGTGTATGTGGAATGAGTCAAAAAAATAGAATAAGGGCTCAAAATAAGCTTATCACAACAAATAAGCACTTGTCCACAACCTCAGACCAGACAGGCCAAATCAGGCCATTTGCAGCCTTAGTGGGGCCCACAAGGGTGAATGGAAGCCCAAGCTAAAGGTTAATCCTAAAAGCTGAGCTGAGGGGCTCTCTAAAAATGCAAGGAATCAGCCCTTGAGGTTCACTAATAAGCTATGTACAAGCTTGGGAAGTTGGATGAAAACAGTGGTGCAGGGGAGGTGACTCCCCCTGCAGGTATGTTTGGGCAAAGGTGGGGCCCACAAAAAAAATTGCAAAAATAAAGTAAGAGTGGGATTCAATAGATTAGCTGAGGTACTATCAATCCTGAAAGTTTCAAGCCCTAGATCCTAACTCAAAAATCACAAATATTCTTGCCATTTTTGCCTTTTCTGCCTATGGGCAACTTTGACTTTTTAAGAAAACACTAAGGTTTTGACTATTTTGTACTTTGGCTGATTGTAGCTGATTAATTATATAATACTAAGCTACAGTAAGACCATTTTAAGCTATCCTAACAATCTATGAACTAGAATGACTGAGTTTTCAACTTACATCCTTAACAGTGATGATTTAATGGAATTTAAAAGAGATTTTTGACTACTTACCTTAATGACTTCTGAAGTTAAGGTTTTGTTAGGTCATCATTTTACAACATAATCATTAAGAATCCTAGAGAGAGAAAGTAAGTAGAGAGAGAGAGAGAGTGGAAGGAACCCTAAATAAGAAATGAAAGACTAATAATAATATTAAGAGAACCAACAACCTCAAATGAGGTTATACATTACTATTTATAGGTAAGGATTAGGGCTTCACCACACTTAGACAATATTACATACTTAGCCCTTAGACTTTATCCAAACCTATAAACTAAGCATAAAACTTTATAAAACTTATAAAATAACTAACGTATTAACTAAATATTGCAACCTATAACAAAATTCAATGACCGACACTTGAAATAATAAAGTCTATTCCCAACAATCTCCCCCTAAGTGTTGGTCATCAAAGGTTGCTCGACGTCGTCATCTTCTATATTTTAACTTTGTAGTTGACGTCCTCAAAAAATAGTTAGCAAAATCTTTCATCGTTCTTTGTACTTCGTTCTTTGTTGATGTGATGGTGATCATGTTATGAAGTAGTCTGCCAATCGTCACTTCTGTGTCTGTTGTGGTTGTCCGCCATTCCAGCATGCTCATACATCTTAGGACTTAGACTTTCGAAAGCATGAGGTTTCTTTGCATACACTTTGATCTTTAGTCTTTATACCTTGCAGATTCTTCCTTTTTGGCGTAGAATCTTTCTTTGAACTTTGTGGTGCTAAGATCTTTTGGGGAGCTTTCATTTGCTTCAAGATGTATGTATAAGCATGCTGGAATCTACCATCATGGAGGAGATGTACCTGCGGATAAACAGTTAGCAATAATCAACCGGTACTTACAGATAAGGAATTAGAGCTTGTCAACAGCATATTGTGAAGACTCCTTCTAATCCTTATCCAGGCCGTTCCCATATCAGATACTCCCAAAGGAGCTTACGAGACCTACTAAGTAGCTCAATGACTGGGTGAGTCGCTGGGGATCACTTCACGACTGTAGACCGCTATGGAACCACCACGAACACTAAGCGTAACCCTTGAAGGGTTGCTGAAGTGACCTGCTATCAGGGCTGGTTGATGTTGACCCTGGCTGGAATTTTTGTTCAATCATTGAGAAATACATATGTAATTCTCTCATAAACGTTCTCGGCAGATTGCTAAGATTTGCGAAGGACTCGATAATTTACAGCTGGTGCCCATTGATGTAGAACACCAGTTATAGAAATACTAAGTGTTCCTAAGAGATCTTTGATGTATCTCATGGCTCTAGACTCGATAAGTGCTCACTTAGGTTTCCTATACGGAGACTAGGGAGGGGTCTCCTGCTTCAATATCAACTACCTCTAAGAGATAAGTCGATAGATTACACTGGTTCCTCGTGAGAATGAAACAAGCTCTTTTAAGAGAACTTGAGTGGTTAAGAAGGTTTAGTGCATTGCGTCACTGGGTCCATGACGACTTTATCTTCAATACCGGTGTTGCCTTAGCAACAACCAGTAGCATACGAATTGAACCCGGTGTCTGCCCTAAGGTTGAACATATGGAGGGCTATTTCTTTTCACCCTTTTCTTTACTTTTCTTTTTAATTCTTCAACTCCTTCTTTCCCCTTTCATTCTTTTCTCCTTTTTTTTGTATCATACCTAAGGACTTTAATTCTAACTATTGGTAATGTCCTTGGGTAGATCCCTCCGGCTCTGGCGGATCATAGGACGGTTATTCCTATCTTAATCACCTTATAACTCCATGATTATCCGACAATAGCCAAGAAACCTTTGAAAAATCTCTCAAAGTGTTTGTAATTATCAAATATTTGGTTTAACACTTTGAGAGTTTTGTTTTAACTTTTGAAAGGCTCCCCCTTCACATGTGCTCATAAGTATTTAATAAATTTGCACATGCGGGAGGAGCGAGCACTTTTAGAATTGATCCACTTTCAGTGAACAAGACCGATTCGAGACACGCTTACATCATTAGTTAGACTAGCTTGAAGTTATTACCCGGCCTGGTCAAGTCCACAGAAAGTTTCTCGAAACGGTACATTTCTACTAAGACAAATCCTTTTCAAGACATGCTTACGTGGCTAGTTAGAGAGTTCCATTGTCATCTTTAAGGTGACAACTAGCTCTAGTAACTAACTTGATGTTATTACCCGTCGAGGAAAAGTCTTTTCGAATTTACTAACTTTTATGTTTCGTCAATTCCTGGGTGAATCTGAGTCTAGCTCGCATGAGATTTGACTTTTCAGCAACATTTAACTTTCATATTTTAATCACTTTTCTTTTCTCCCCCTCAAAAATAGCATATAAGATGTTGTTTTTGAGAAACATTTGATTAAAATATGCTTTTTGAGTATTATGGGGAGAAATCAACAAGAACTTTTGATTTTGAGAACTACGAGTTTTCAAGTGCTCCCCCTCAACAAGTGAATACTCATTGAGGTGAAATACTTGTCTTTTGAGTAGAATTATGAAAATCAAAAAATGTTTGATTAATTCTACTCAAAAGTAAGAAGCCTTCGCTCCTTATATAAGGATTGAGGCACTGAAGCGTACCTCAGGGTCCTTTAAATACAAGCACGGGTTGTACACTGTTATGTGTGCACAAACCATAAAACATGATTTTGACAAAGTATTTTGATTTCAAAATACTCCCCCTCAAAACGAGCATGTGTTTTGACATTTTTTAAACTGTGTATCGAATTGGGGAGTAAAGATTTGAAAAATCTTGAGCAAAATTTTGAAAAGTTTTGAAAAAACCTTTTGAAAAATTTTGAATAAATTTTGCTCAAGATTAAGAAGTTTTAGATAAGCTTTGCATGAGAACTTCTTCTTGTTTTCAAGGATAAGTGCACATTTGGTTTTAAAGAATGGTTTAGCAAGACACTTTCCTTTATTTGAAACCCGAGTTGTACACTGAGATGTGTGCACAAGTCGTAATGTTTAAGCCCGGGTTGTAAGCTGAAATACTTACAAGCCATAACATTAAGCTCGGGTCTGAAACTGAGTTGTTCCGAAGCCATTGTTGATGAAGCTGTAGAGAAAGAAAGAAGTGACAAAACAGAGAACATGGATCCCCAAGAGAAACTGGGTTCCAGATGTTAGAAGCATAAAGATGTAGTGTCAATTATCTTCTTGACACTCGAACACACAATTCTGACGGTTTTCCTTCTTGTCTCAGGGGTAGATATAGTGGAGTTCACATTAGTTTTGGTGCAAATGTCTAAAATCTTTCTTGTAGGAATCCACCTAAGACCAATCGATTTGAAAATTCTACCTGTAGGTACCCACCTAATGTTAGATCTAGGAGATGTTTTCCTTTTAGATGCAGTGAAATGAAATGTGGGAGCATCACTTCGTTGAGAAAACCTACGTCCTATATTGATCCACTTCTTAGGTTTCTGACTTATGACATTTGGTTCAACGGGTTTGTTTGTCTTAGTCGATTGAGCCTTTTCAAGTGAATTTCCCTTTTGAAGATATTTTAAAGCACAAACATCATGATTATTTCCGCAACTACTCTTAGATGCAAGCCAATTCCTATTAGTTTGTTGAGAACTCCTAGGTTTTGGTTTGCTACTACTAGCAGTGTTTTGCACTACATTGGAAGGCTTCACATGAGGTTTTGAACCTAGAATTCCATCCTTTTGAAGTAGCGCCTTTTTCCTAGCCTTTTCTAGATCATAGTTCTTGTACATGTCATATTTGCCATAAAACTCTTTACTTTTAATGCTCGTTTTAGACACTGTTTTCGAACTAATCCTAGAAGAGCCAGGTATAATCACGTGTTGAGATTTAGCAGACACATATGCATTTTCCTTAGGCCAGGAATGTGGAGTGACTGGTTTTGCCAAATTTTTTTTCTCAACAACCTGGGAGGAAAACCGAGATTTTGAAAATTTAGGTCGTTCAGATTTAAATGCAGTAGGTTGTCTAACCACTGATTGTTTTCTGTTTGTTTGAGAAGGCTATTTCCCCAAGATTGATGGTTTTTCAAACTTAGTATCCACACTCTGGCCAGTCAGTCTTCTTAATTTGTTTTGTAATGCAGCATGTGCAAACACCTTTTCATGAATTTGACCTTTTAGAAGCTCATTTTCTTTAACTAATGTATCCACACGTTTTCTTTGTTCATTCAAAAATTGACCATTGTTGCCCGAATTTATAGATTCGTTTTGCATTTGAAGTTCAAATGAGATGCAATGTGCCTCTAGTTTTGAAAAATCTTTATGACACTGGGCAATGGTCTTTTTGAGAAGAAGGTTTTCAGACTCAAAAGTTTGGTATGATGTTTCAGTAATTGGATTATCAGGTAAGGACTTAGACTCAGAACGTTTGTCAAGACCTTGTACAACATCCTGGTCAACCTCTCCTTCATTACGGAAGTTAGGTTGCTCAGATTATTGTTTCTCATTTGCAGGCATAATATGATCAACAGTAGATTGTACCTCAACCATTTGCTCTTTGTCAAAGTTCGGTTCTGTGTCATAGATGGGTATGATATCTTCTTCATTCATCTGTTCTTTGTCAAAGTTGGGCTCTGAGTCATAGGAAGGTCTGATCTCTGCACAGTCTGCATCTGTATCATTCCCTAATCTACTGCTGTCATTCTGCTATTCTAATTCTGTCCCTTTGCTTTCCATGACAACCAAATTAGCTCTCAATGCATCAACTTTATGAATTAACTCTTCTTGAATCTGTAACTTCCTCCTTTTTTCACACTCTAGTCTGTGAAGTACTCTTTCAACAATTGACTTTTCAATAGCATCCAGGTGTTGGAGCAATATATCTTTGAAGGTTTGAGCCTCAATTCGAGTGTATTCTAAAAAATACTCGCTTACCACTTCACAGTCATAATTGATGAAACTGTTTCTTGAGCACTCTGAAGGCGGCATTGGATTCACTCTCGTGAAATTCTTCAGTTTCAAGTTGCTTTTCAAGTTGATTCACGTTGTCGAACATTGTAGTAGTGAAAGTATCGACAATTTCTCCAAACAGGTCTGGAAATACCCATTTGAATCCATACTCGGAACGAGTTTCTGCTAAGTCTTTGTTTGAGAGAAGCTTAAGGTGTGAATAAAGTAATCTTAAAGATGTCAGGCATTTCTCTTGGTTTAATTTCACAAAAGGATCTTCAGAATCATCAGAATCAGACTCTGAGCAAGTATTTATCATGTGAAATTCCTGCATGTTTGCCATTAACATCACATCTGCTGTATTGGATTCCAAATCTGCATATTCATCATCAGATGGAATATCTCCCATGACCCTTTGCAAAACAGCATTGAGATTACCCCCTTCAACTTCCATTTGACTACGTGTGGCATTGTATTCAACATTATCGTCAAAGAGTGGAGTTGAATCATAATCTTGATCTTCCACATCTACAATATTTTCCGTATATGCCAAAAATGCCATGCTTGGTCCGATAAGATCTTCTTCATCATCAGTATCTTTCATTGTGTTTAAGCATTTAGAAGTTGAAGTTATATCGCCATTGCCTTTCTTAGAAGATACTTGACTAAGCTTCACTAGATTTTGCAGAAGAGATTGCACATTATTATGTAGTGTTGCAGGATGGTACTGTGGAATGAAGAAAGGCTCAGGTGCATTCGGAGGATTGAAGAAGAGACCATTTGGAGTGTAAATTAAGGATCCATGGTCAACAGCTGGAGATGGTGGAGCAGGGAGAATGGTCTTCAAAGGATTCATGCTTAAACAGGATTCAAGAATTTGCTTCATTCTGATGTGATGAAGTTCTTCTGTGCGATGCATAGCTTCAAGATATTTCCACATTTCATAAGCACTGGCTTGAAAGTCCATATTCATGTAAATTGAATTGGGAAGGGCTAATGTCATGAACCATGCAGCCTGATGGTCAGCATCGTACTGAGCAAGTTCAGTAGCATTCAAATCTTCATCAGTTTGTAGTCTGATAATCCCTATTGAGTCAGCAAGAGATATCATTTTGTATGGACCATCTTGAATGGATTTAAGCATGAGATCTGCAGCAGGACGATCTGTGAGCCATTGTAGAAATCTCCGTTTCCAAACAGTATACGTTCCTGGTAGCAACATTGGAGGCCTTGATTCATTGCCAAAGAGCAGCACATGACGAATGAGGGAGCTATGACTTTGTTGTTGATGATGCTGTTGCTGATAAGAATATTGGTGAGGAAGGTAGTTGGAAGAAGGTACTGTTGCTGATGACTGTTGCTGACGAGAATATTGGTAAGGAAGGTAGTAGTAAGAAGTTGATTGAGACGTTGTAGATGACATTGCTCTCCCCCTTGATTGTTGTGATGTAATCGAAAAAATCAAGCAAAATGTCACACGCAAGGTCGAAATAGTGAATTCAGATTTCCCTCCAAAAATTATTTGAAAAAATATTCTTTCCCAAAATTTGAAAATCACTATGAAATGCAATTATAAGGTTGCAAGAAAAATTTGAGTTTCAAAAATTTTGCAGCCAAATTTCACCGAAAAATTTGAATTTTGGGCCAAAATTTTCAACGTTATACCAAAATTTAAATTTAGCGTAAAAATTGAACGTTTTGTCTACTGTAGAAAATAAATTTTACTCAAAATTTCCCGCCAAGAAGAGAAAGATAAGAAAGAAAAACTATGATAAGAAGAGATGATGTGATTATGTTAAAATGGATCTTTAAGGATAAATACAGGTTTTAGTTTTAAGATGATTTGAGACTTGATAAGTGTAACTCGGTATGTTTTAATGTTTCTCTAACTCGGTATAGTTGAAAGAAAGTGTCCAAACTCGGTATGTCTTAAAAAGTATCAAACTCGGTAAGACAAGATTCCCCAAACTCGGTATGTTTTTGAAATCATGTCAAACTCGGTATGTTTTGAGGATGTTTCAAACTCGGTATGTTCTGAAAATGTTTCAAACTTGGTATGATCATATAAGTCAAACTCGGTATGTTCAGATAAGCATCCAAACTCGATAAGTCCTGATATAACTCAAACTCGGTATCTTGATGAAATTTGAGCAGAGTTTCCCCTAGTAGGTTGCCACAAAGAACCTAACTCGATAAACGATTAGGTAAAAGGCTAACTCGCCAAAGCCCAAACTCGATAAGAAACCCCTAACTCGATATGACTTAATAATCCTAACTCGATAAGAAACCCCTAACTCGATATGACTTAATAATCCTAAATCGATAAGAAACCCCTAACTCGATAGAAATCTCTAACTCGCTAGGACCAAACTCGGTATGACAATTTCCTAACTTGATAGACAAATACCAAACTCGCTATTTTTGATCCTAACTCGATAGACAGTAGTTCAAACTCGCAAGAAATGCGATGAACAGTAACCGTAAAGCTCAAAAATCACTTTTAAAACCAAGTTTTTCTACCAAATCAAACCTAAATCAACCTATATTATTTTTTTTCGAATGATACCACTTGTTAGGTCACCATTTTACAACATAATCACTAAGAATCCTAGAGAGAGAAAGTAAGTAGAGAGAGAGAGAGTGGAAGGAACCCTAAATAAGAAATGAAAGACTAATAATAATATTAAGAGAACCAACAACCTCAAATGAGGTTATACATTACTATTTATAGGTAAGGATTAGGGCTTCACCACACTTAGACAATATTACATACTTAGCCCATAGACTTTATCCAAACCTATAAACTAAGCATAAAACTTTATAAAACTTATAAAATAACTAACGTATTAACTAAATATTGCAACCTATAACAAAATTCAATGACCGACACTTGAAATAATAAAGTCTATTCCCAACAGGTTTGACTATCCTAATCTGGCCTAATGAGAGCTATAGGAACCAAATGTAACAGCAAACACAAGCATAAACATATAATGCTCAGCAAAACCAGACACCCCTTATAGAAACTGTTTTTGTGATCTAATGAAGTGAACACTGACTTTTTGCTCATAAACTAGACCACAGACGTATATTAGAATACAATGGAACTAATTATCAATATGAAACATAAGTAAGAACATGATAAATTGAGATAAGTGTATTGCATAAAATAAAAATGTAGATCACACTTACAGGATTTCCAAACTAAGATTAAGAAGAGATGACTGAGGAGAGTTATGAGCATTGACTAAAAATTCTTAGGAGACTTCCTCATCATCATTAAAACAAGCTTAATAGCTTGATCTTTCACCTCAGTTGACTATTTGTTGACTGTTTTGAAACCTTGTGCATAAGCAGTGCTTGTGG
Source organism: Artemisia argyi (assembly GCA_030686995.1). NCBI lineage: Eukaryota > Viridiplantae > Streptophyta > Magnoliopsida > Asterales > Asteraceae > Artemisia > Artemisia argyi. Next base: position 124,339,042 of record CM060679.1, read on the forward strand.
AACAATTAACTAACCAAAAACTATATGTAGCTAGGATAAGCTAAAACTAACAGAAAACAAGTTGGTGAGTGTTCATTAAAGCTATACTAACATACATGGAATCTTAAGCTCAAATCATGAAAATGGTTGCAAAAAGCTTAGAGACTAAAACTGGCTTTTATTAAAAGGAATAAATTGAGATTACATAAAGTTTAACAAACACTTAATAAAACAAATTACAACATTAGTTAACTAAGTTTTACAACTGAGTTTCAAAATTATACTAATGCGACAAAGCTAAACTAAAACTAAAAACTAACTCCTCTCTCCTTGCTCCTTCCTTCCACTTTATAGACTTTTTAGGATCCCCTTGGTCTTCTGGTCATTTCTCACTAAAATTCTAGGCCATTGGATAATTTTTGAGTGATCTCAGCCTTTGGATGGATTTTTGGCGCGAAATGGAGTTTTGGCAGTGAGTGATAACTTGGGGCGGTTTTTGTGCAATTAATGCACTTGGATGTTTGTGGTGAGGTGGAGGGACAAGATATGGGATGTCTGAGGTTGAGGAGGGGGGTTGATTGAGTGTTGCAGGGTGTTATCAGGGCAAGTGGTGGTGATATTTGTGGGAGGGAAGTGAAGGTCAACGGGGTTTGACCCTGTGAGATACCAAACGGGAGTGGGCAATTGGGCCAGGGTGTTGGGCTGTGGTTGTGTTAGATCAGGATTGTTAGGTTTGTTTGTTTGGATTTTTGGAGTAATAACAATCAAGGGTCCATTTGGTTTGTAGATTAATCACAAGGACCAATTATGTAATAAGCTGAAACTTTGAGGACTAAACCTGCCATTCTTCCAAAGTTGTTCAAAGGACCATTGTTGCCCAACCCTAATAATGCAAGGACCACAAATTAAATTTTCCATTTTAAAAGCACCCAACGACCATTTTTGTAAGTTTCAAAAGTTGAGGGACTTTTTCTGTCAATTGCCCAAACTTATGATCCAAGGATATTTCTTGCCAAGTTTCATTTACCAAAGGACCCTGAATGTTAATTTTCCTCCTTTTAAATATCCAGGGGTTTTTTGTGTCAATTTTGAAACTCGAGGGACTAGTTTTGCCAATTATGCAAACATGAACTCCAAAGGTAGAATTTGTCATTTGATGATTCATGGGGGACTATTGTTGACTTTTCTTCCAAATATTTTATCCAGGGACCATTTCTGACAATCTTTGGAAGTTCAAGGACTGAAACTGTCATTTTATCAAACTTTGTTCATTTTTCATTTATTTTCAATCTTTTTGCATCTGAAATACCCAAAAACACATTTCAAAGATATTTGTAACATTATATGGTTTATTTGTGTGCTTTTGGTCGTTTTTGTGGGTTTAACAATGTAAAATATATGTGTATTTAGACACATATTACTAGACACACCCAGGATGTGTCTTGATCACATGAGCTTAAGTGATGAGATTCATGATGATGAATCTATGAATTCTCCTGTGGGTGATGATGAGTTAGTCATGATGTTTTTCATGACTTTCTTTCTCTTCTTCACCTATTCTGTGACCTCTCCTATCCTTCACTCTTTCGGGAATAAAGACATTATCTTTGCCCCCGGCATTTCCATATATCATTCTTTTGAGCCAGGGTCTTAGTATATCTCATCGGTGTGGAACTTTCACGTACTTCAGTGTTTGTCCAAACCTCTTGAATGAATGTCCGATGCAGATTGTCTCTTCCACATCTTGCTTCCCTAAGAACAAATGAATTCGGGGTCGAGTCAAGCTAGCGACTCGGTAAACAAAAACAGTAGCATGCATATGGGTTTTCACCCTAAGTGTGGGGGAGTTACCCCTGCTGTTGCCACCATATATAAAAAAAATGTATGTATATATAAATGAAGTAAAAAATGGTATTTCCACATTTAACTTGTAATGTTGCCATTTTACGTTCAAAGAGTCGGCATAATAGCCGGGAATTTGAATATTGAGGACAATATTCAATTCTAAGTGTGGGGGGGGGGGGGGGGGAATTCTAGCGAATTTGATCACATTTTACCTTCTAGTACCCCCGTTTTTGGCCAACAATTTTAAATTTTTTTTCACTTTATTTCAAAATTTTTATGGTTATCAGTCCACCATGTCTAAGCCACACAAGGACTGTCTAATCCAGGAGCAAACGGCTCTTGGTAAAGATATATCAAATCCGTTTATAGCTGACAATTTGCTGAAAATTGTATGGTACTCAACTAACCATATCTTTAAAAGTGAAGAGTTGGCTAGCCCGCAAGGTTATGGCTTGTGGTAAAGGCAATGGAAAACCACAACTGATAATCAACTCACCAAGATGATGACTGTATTCCATCAAAGAGTTGGCGAGTCCAGAAGCAAATGGCTTCTGGTAAAGACAAATCAAATCCGTTGACAGCTGATGGTTTGCTCAAAATCATATGATTATCAGCATACCATAGTTCTTACTTGAACTGAAACATTTGGCTACTCCAGAAGTAATGGGTTTTGGTAAAGAGACATCAAATCCATTAAAATTTTAAAATGGGTTATTTTTGGATTCTAGATTGCTAGGGACTAGCAATAGTTTAGTGTAGGGGATTGATGAGTGTGTGAATACTCATCATTTTAGTCCAATCTGAACTGCAAAAACATTTAAAAACACTCAGAAATGCATCAACATACTGAAAATATCCCAAGATTGTGTTTTATATGTTTCAGATGCAAGATGATTGAAAACAGATGAAAAACGAACAAAGTTTGCACAATTGGCAGTTTTAGTCCCCGAACTTTCAAAAATTGACAAAATTGGTCTTGGAGTATATATTTTTGGTCGAAAAGTCAGAAATGGTCCAAGGAGTTCAAAAGTTATCAAAAAGGGTCCCTGGGTAAAAGTTTGAGGAATTTTTCAAGATTAGTCCCACAAGTTTCAAAATTGACATGTTTGGTCCTTGGGAATTTAAATTTTGGAAAATATCATTATTGGTCATTGTGCTATTGAATCTTGGCAAGAATGGTACCTTGGATATATTTTGGAGACTTGGCAGAATTAACCCTTAACTTTTCAATAATTACAAATTTGGTCCTTGTCTTAACCAACCGGACCTTATTTGTTTTTACCCATTCCCTTTTGTAGGACCTTAGATATCACAACTTTATCACAAATATAGAAGATTAGAAGAAGAAAGATGGAAAGATGGTGACTTGATATGTATAAGATGTATTTCGCATATAAGAGATAGAGAGATGGAAATGAGAGCTTTTATTCAAAGAAAACACACATAAATACACACACAAGCACACACCTCAAATGAGCCTTTGAGGTGTTTAAATAGTTCTAAACATGAGATGCCCTATGGGCTTTCTATGGGCTTGGGCTTGGACTTGGTTACATGGTTGGATAACTAAGCTTATGAAACATAGCATATAAGATATTAGCTTGCCAAGTCCAAGGCCCAATGACTAAACTATTACTAATCTTAACAAACGACACAAAGTTACAATATGAGAATGACCATCACTTCATAATACATATTTTTAATGCTAACAATCTCCCCCTAAGGGGTGGTCATTCGAATGATGCTCCACGTGATTTAATCTTCTTTGTTCTTTGTTGTTGTCCATTATGTGTCGTAGTAGAATAGTCTTTAGCCTTTGTTCCTTCATGCTTTGTGATCTTCGATAACTGATTTTTCATCGTTCTTTGTTCCTTTGTGATGTGGAGTTATCTGCCTTTTGTCACTTCTGTGTCTGTGGTGGTTGATTGCCATTCCAACATGCTCATACATCTTTGGACTTTGATATTCATATGCACGTAGTTCCCTTTCTTTCACTTTGATCTCTAGTCTTCATACTTTGTAGATTCTTCTTTTTGGCGTAGAATCTTTCTTTGAACTTTGTGTTGTATAGATCTATGAGGGAGCTTTCTTTAACTTCCAGATGTATGTATGAGCACGTGGAATCTGTCGCCATGGAGATGAAGTGTCCCTGCATATAAACAGTTAGCAATAATACATCTGGTACTTACAGATAAGAATTAGAGATCGTCAACAGCATATTGTGAAGACTCCTTCTAACCCTTACCAAGGCCGTTCCCATGTCAGATACTCTCGAGAGAGCTTACAAGACCTACTAAGTAGCTCAATGACTGGGTGAGTCGCTGGGGATCACTCCACGACTGTAGGCCGTTTGAAACCACCGTGAACACTAAGCGTAACCCATAAAGAATTACCGAAGTGACCTGCTGTCAGGGCTGTTTGATGTTGACCCTGGCAGGAATTTCCATTCAATCATTGAGAAACACTTGTGTGAATTCTCTCATAAATGTTCTGGCAGATTGCTAAGATCTGCGTAGGACTCTTAAGTTTACATCTGGTGTCCTTGATGATGAACAACCAGTGTAGAGATATCATGTGTTCCTATGAGATCTTTTGATGAATCTCGGGGCTCTAGACTCGATAAGTGCACATATGGTTTCCTATGCGGAGATTAGGGAGAGGTCTCCTACTTCAATATCAACCATCTCTAAGAGACAGGTCGATAGATTACACCGGTTCCCCGTGAGAATGAAACAAGCTCTTTTAAGAGAACTTGAGTGGTTAAGAAGGTTTAGTGCAGTGCGTCACTGGGTCCATGACTTCTTTGTCTTCAATACCGGTGTCACCTTGGTAACAACCAGTAGCATATGAGTTGAACCCGGTGTCTGCCCTAAGGTTGAATATTTGGAGGGCTATTTCTTTTCACCCTTTTTCATAACTTTTCTTTTTAATTCTTCAACCCCTTCTTTCTCCTTTTTTTTCAATCATACCTAAGGACTTCTAATTCTAATCTATTGGAATTGTCCTTGGGTAGATCCCTCCGGCTCTGGCGGATCATAGGACGGTTTTTCTTAACCTTAGTCACCTTATAACTCCATGACTATCCTATCATAGATCACATGCCATAAAACCTTTTGTGAAAATTTCTCAAAGTGTTTATGAATATAAAACACATTTTTGTTACCACTTTGAGAGTTTTGCATCTTTTGAAGGACTCCCCCTTCACATGTGCTCATGTGTTTTTTAATAAATTTGCACATGCGAGAGGAGTTTGCACTTTTTGAATTGATCCACTTTCAGTGAACATGACCGATTCGAGACACGCTTACATCACTAGTTAGACTAGCTTGAAATTATTACCCGTCCTGGTCAAGTCCAAAGAAAGTCTCTCGATATGGTACATTCTACTCAGACAAGTCCTATTCGAGACACGCTTACATCACTAGTTGGACTAGCTTGAAATTATTACCCGTCCAGGACAAGTCTTTTCGATTACTGACATTTTAAGCTTCGTCAATTCATTAGTACTTACTGAGTCGAGCTCTTTTGAGATTCAGCCACAATCTTAAACATCTTTGATCACATTTTAATCATGTCTTCTCCCCCTCAAAAATAGCATAGCGTGATATTTTTGATATCAACTGATTAATAAAATGCTTTTGGAGAGAAAGACAGATTTTGCATGAATTTGGAACATTTTTGTTTTTGAACTCCCCCTTAATGATAGCATATTTAAAATTACTTAAGGGTTTTGAGGGAGTTATCTTGAGCACTAATTTTGAGAGATTTTGAGAAATCTTTTGAACAATCTTGAAAAAGTGCTCAAGAATTTTGTTTGAAAACGAGTTTATGCTTGAAATCTTTTTCGTTTGTTTAGACTCGAACTTTTTGAAAAAGAGTTCATCATTGAACGTACGAGTCCTTGATTTGAAAATAATCAGAAGTCGTCGTTTAATGTCCGGGTTTCGTACTGAAGTATACGAAAGCCATCGTGAAGAAAATTTTGAGAAACGACGTGTTTTTAGAAAAACATTAAAAAGAACTCTCGCTCAAGCATCTGTACATGTCCGTATCATTGTTGAATGACATTTCTAGAAACGTACAGAATATTGATTTATACGAGAGACATGTCGTGAGAAGAATATTTTTGGATTTTTTTTATTTTATATTGTTTTTGTATTTTTTGAAAATTTTATATTTTTGTATTTTGTTTTTGTTGGTTTTTCAAATTTTGTATTTTGTTTTTTTTTAAAAATATTTACAGCGAAGCGGTTTTGAAAACATTTTTCAAGAAGATTCGAGAAGACGTTCTAGCTCCTCAGGAGTTAGGCTTCGCATGCCAATTCATCGAACTAAATAGTCAAACCGTTCTTTTGGAAGGGCTTTAGTAAATAGATCGGCGAGTTGATAATCAATCTTAACGAAAAATAATTCAACAGTACCCTCTTCCATGTGTTCTTTGATGAAATGGTAGCGGACTTTGATATGCTTCATCTTAGAGTGATGTACGGGATTGCACGAGATGGCTATGGCACTTTTTGAGTCACAATACATAGGTATTCTGTCAAAAGTAAAGCCATAATCTGTGAGCTGTGTCCTCATCCAAAGAACTTGGGCACAACACGCAGATAGAGACACATACTTGGCTTCGGCGGTTGATAGCGCAGTACAATCCTGTTTCTTTGACGACCAGCTTACTAGCTTTTCACCCAAAAATTGTGCTCCACCTGATGTACTCTTTGCTGTAACTTGATCACCGGCATGGTCTGCATCTGAAAATGCTGTTAGATTAAACTCCGAATCCTTCGGATACCAAAGTCCCATGTTAATGGTGCTTCGTAGGTACCGAAAGATCCGTTTAACCTCTTTGAGGTGAAGTTCGGTAGGCTTTGCCTGAAACCGTGCTAACAAACAAACAGCAAATTGAATATTGGGTCGGCTAGCAGTTATGTACATGAGAGAACCGATCATGCTCCGATATTTTTTCGGATCGATGGGTTTCCCAAATAAATCAGCACCTATTTTTGGTGAAGTGACCATTGGTGTACCAACAGAATCACAATTTTCCATTCCATGCTTTTTCAAAATCTCTATTGTATATTTAGCTTGATTGATAAAAATACCACGAGGGGATTGATGGATTTGTAAACCAAGAAAGAATTTTAGTTCCCCCATCATGGACATTTCAAATTTGCTTTTCATGAGATTTTCAAAATGTTTTGAATGGTTAGGATTGGTTGATCCAAAAATAATGTCGTCCACGTAAATTTGAACGATCAAAATGTCATCTTTGAACTTTTTGATAAACAAGGTGTCATCAACTGTTCCTTTTGTGAAATTGTTTTTGAGCAAGAAAGATGATAGTTCGTCATACCACGCTCTTGGAGCTTGTTTTAAACCATAAATGGCTTTCTTAAGCTTGTAGACGTAGTCTGGATGATCTTTGTCGATGAATCCCTCTGGCTGACTCACATACACTTCTTCTTTCAGAGTTCCATTTAAGAAAGCGGTTTTAATGTCCATCTAATAGACTGTGATGTTTTTGTGAGCTGCATAGGCTAAGAAAATCCGGACTGCTTTAAGTCTAGCAACAGGCGCGAATGATTCTTCGAAATCTATCCCTTCTTCTTGTGGATATCCTTTAGCCACGAGACGAGCTTTGTTGCGAATGACAGTCATTTCCTCATCCAGTTTGTTCTTCCACAACCACTTGAGATCAAGAACACGTTTATCAAGTGGTCGTTCAACAAGTTCCCAACTATCATGTAACAGGTATTGAAGAAATTCCTCCTGCATCGCTTCAATCCATGGGTTTTCTGCCATTGCTTCCCGAATGTTCTTAGGTACTTTGTTGCTTATTGAGCAAATGTAAATGCACAATTCGAGATCGGTGGCAAGTTGTCTCCTTGTCTGAACTGGCTTTGAAGGTTCACCAATAATATGTTCTATTGGATGGTCTTTTGTCCATTGCAACGTAGAAGGGTACCTTTGGTTGAACGAATGTGTGTTAGATGGTTCTTGTAACCTTGAAGAAGATTCAGCAGAGTCTGATGCAAACGGGTTTTCAAATACTTCTTCTTCTTCTTCTAACGTAACATCGTTTGAATTATTTGTTGGTTCTTCTTGAAAATTTGTGTTTTGGTTTTGCTCATCAACTCTTGGTAGAACAGTTTCAAGTACTGGAGTTGCTTGAGTAGATGTAGATGATGTTGATGTAGTTGGTGCTTCAGCTTCGATTGTGGTAGATGCATCCTGTGGTGGTGGTGGTGGTTGATGGTTTTGAGCGGGTGCAGCGGAATGTTGTTGAGATGCATTTGTTGAAGGTCCACCATAATATTCATCAAACATTAACTCGAAGAAATTTTCCAGTTCTTGTTCGGAAGGTTTATCCGTGTTTGTTGACTGAGCTCCTTGAGGTACGAGTCCTGAATTGATGTGTCCAGAAGTCTGCATGTTTGATGCGGGTCCTAATCCGTTATGATTAGAAGCAATCGGATTAAGCGCGGGTTCTAGAGCGTATCTCTCAGAAGCCATCTGTGAAATCTCGTCAAACTTCACATTCATCGTCTCCATTATCTTTTTCGTTCTTCTATTATACACCCTGAATGCCCCCGAGTTTTCTGAATATCCAATGAAGATTCCAATATCACCCTTAGCTTTTAACTTTCCTAGATCTTCTCTATCATTCGTCGGATAGCACAAAGCGCCAAACACGTGAAGGTAAGAGATGTCAGGTTTACGGTTGTTCACTAGCTCATATGGGGTTTTATTGAATCTCGGATGGACTAGGGATCGGTTTTGAGTAAAACAAGCAGTGGCTACAGCATCAGCCCATAAGAATAGAGATGCACTAGAAAAAATTAGCATTGTGCGAGTAGCTCCCACAAGAGTTCTGTTTCTTCTTTCAACTACCCCATTCTGCTGTGGAGTTCTAACAACTGATGTTTGATGTGTAATTCCAACATCTTCGAGGTAACTTCTTAACTCCTGATTTGAGAATTCTGTGCCATTATCTGTTCTTATAATCCTTACTGGAGCTTGAAGTAGAACTTGAATACGCTTCAGAAAGGTGATGATGATGCCTGGTGCTTCGTCTTTTGATCTCAAAAACTTTACCCAAGTATATCTTGAATAATCATCAATAATAACGAGAATATACTTCTTCCCATTAATGCTTTCAACTCTCATTAGGCCACATAAGTCCATGTGCAACAAATGTAACCTTGCTTCCGAACTAGGTACGGTTTTAGGTTTATATGATGCTCTTTTGCTTTTTCCTTGTTCGCATGATGGACATAGATGATCCTTCGTGTATTTGAACTTAGGAAGACCGTTGACGATGTTGTCTTTGGCTAACTTGTTGATGGTGTCGAAATTGAGATGGGATAAATGTCTATGCCACAGCCAGGACTTAGTTTCGGTTGCCCTTGTCATGAGACAAATTGGTGATGTAGAAGCCATTTGGTTGATGTCGATAGCATACAAGTTTGTGCCACGATTACCAGTTAAGAGATCATCACCAACCAAATTTCTTATGAAAACCGTGTTTCTCCTGAATGCAACTTCTAAATCTGCATCACAAAACTGCCCAACTGAAAACAAGTTGTGTCCCAACCCTTCGACGTAGTAAACTCGAGTGATTAAAAAATTCCCGAATTGAAGATCTCCAAAACCCAGGATAGCTGCTACATGATCATTTCCAAAGCGTACAGTTCCCATGAATTTCCAGATGAAATTGATCAGCAGCTTTAAATTCCCGGTCATGTGCTTGGAGCAACCCGAGTCGACGATCCAAAGACATATTTTGATAACCTGCCAAGAACAGAAGAGTTTGTATTTGGAAACCGTGTTGAATTTGGTTCCATGGGGTTAGGAGTAAAAGCAGAATCACACTCATAGACAGTTGCTACTTGTTTAGCTTGAGTTATTTCTAATTTGCCGTCCTTAAGAGTGAACTCTCTACCCGTCGGAATCCACATACAAAACTTAAGATAGTTCCTAGGCATTCGACTAATAGTGGTAGTCCTAAATCGTGCAACTAATCTTTCTATAGATCTGGATCTAGCACTAGGTCTTTTTGGAACATTCTTCTGTTCAGGCGTAACATTCACATTCTTAGAAACACATTCATCATGAACATCATTAATTAAACATTTCTTGCATATTAAACAAACAGAGTCATTACATGCATTAGAAACAGTACGTTCGACATTACATTCAGATGAAACATGTCTCTTATTACAAAGCGATAAATTCCTAGGGTGTTCTTCTACTTCTTCAACTTTATTCTTGCTACTACTCTTAGAGACAGGCAAGACTCTATTGTTCCTTGTATTGCTCTTAGGCTTTAGTCTGCTGCTCCTAGAGGTGCGTTCTAATCCTGTAGAAGGTAAGGCACACACATTAGGATTTATATTGTTGTCCTTTTTAGCGTCCCTAGATTATTTAGAATTAGCCTTTATGCACTTTTCATTTGTCTTAGATGTTGAGGCAGACGCACTAGTGGGACTAATCCTAAAAAGGCCAGGTGCTAACACTTTAGGTGTTTCGACAACCGCTTTTCCCTTATCAACAATCTGTACATTTTCACTTTTCTTAGGCAAGGGTGTTGGAGTGACTGGTTTTGTCAAATCCTTTTTATCATCGACTTTAGGAGCAAACCTTGAAATTGACATTTTTGGTTTTTGAACCGTGTTTGAAACATTTGGTTTCTCCGAAGTCAATGGTTTTGCAAACTTAGTTTCCTCACCCTTTCCTTTTTGACTTTCAAGCTGAGCCCTCAAAAGATCATTTTGCTCTTTTATTTTCTTTAAGTCACGCTCGTACGACAATTTGTCATACTTCCATTCTTCCTTTTTTCGATCAAGTTGTTTAAAATATGACACATTTTCTTTTTCAAGCTTTATGAGAGCATTTTCATATTTTGAAACAATTGCGGAGGTCTCAACTCTTAGTCGTTCATCGTCTTGAACAGAATCTGTTTGTAAAATGATGGACATAATGTCAGTGGTCATAACAGCTTCGAAGAGAGAATCATTTAGGTTTTCCAAAACAATCATGTTTTCACGAATATCATTAGCTTCGGTTACCAGGGATTTGTGGTCCATGACAAAGTCGGCCGTTTCTTTTAAGAAAACTTGTTCAAAATTTTTTACACTCGCGCTGATGTTATTCAGTGGAATAGTAATTTCGTTTTGAAACACCTTTTTCTGTTCGATGTGAAAACTAGAATGCCAGTTGTTAATATCGATGGAAGTTTTAGATTTAACAATGTTTTAAAGTTCTTGAATTCTCTTTTTAACGTCATCCAGAATTTCTCTAGCCTCACTTGTATTAAAAGTGTTGTTAGAGGAAATTTGTTCCAGTTTTGAAAGAGACTTGGAAACAACTTTCTTTTTAGACAAGAATTTCGCAAATGGTCGTTTTATGGAAAACGCAGATGGTTCTGTTTGTGGAACAAAAGTGATTCCCGAAAGTTTGTCCAGTTTGCTGTAATCAATGGGTTTCAAATCCTTTTGTTTCATTTTATTTATGCTCTCTTCGACATGTTCAATCGTTAGCACAGAATCCCGAACGACGGGAGGATCATGTTTGGTATAAATCACATTACCATTGTACAAAACATTATGTTCTTGCTGAGCTTTCTTGAGATTACAAGGGGTGTTGTTACCAAGAGCCATTTTATGTTTCGTATGGTAAATCGGATTAATTTGATTTGAAATCATTTTCATTGTTTGACTCGACTGACCCGACTTAACTACTAATTCCTCTAAATGAGCAATCATGTGTTCTGACTCTACGATTTTTTCCAAAAGTTTGTCTTCTTTCTTTGCAAAATCCTTTTTCAACTCATCCATTTCTTTTTCAAGATTGGAATAAGCTGTTTTTTGTTTAGAAAGTTGGTTTTGTAAATCAGAAATTTCCGTGTTTAAAGATTTTATCTTTTTGAAAGAATTAACATCAAGTGTATCAAACTTGAGTTGCAATTGTTGTTTCTCTGAAACGGAATTTTGATAACCAGTTTCTAATTCAAACAATCTTTTGTTATGAAATTCAAAAGCTTTAACGGTTGATTTGTAACTCTCAAGCTCAGCGGTCAATTTAACATTCGCGGCCTTAACATCGCGATTGACCTTTTGCACATTCTCAATTTCAATACGACAATTATTCAATAATGATTCAAATAAAGCACGTGTTTCCTCATCATTCTCAGCATGCTGTGAAACGAAGCCTCCATTATGATTCACATCTGGAGTTGCGGAAGGAGTATTGCTACTACTTGGCGTGTCCAGGTATGTATCATAAGTGGTTGCTTGCTTCTCAAAATGCTGTTCCTCATGAGGAGACATATCAAATATATCATTATTGTGACATGTGTTGAAGTTAGATACCTCAGATGGTGCATTGGTGTCATAAACAGGAAGTGTGTCAGAATCCGTGTCATACTTAGCTTCCTGAAGATTCGCCATGAATATGCAGTTCGCATCGATATCTTCTCTATCTTCCATGTCATCCATAAGAGCCATAAAGTCATTCTCCTCTGCATTCAACTGAAACCCTGCCTCTGCCTTTTGTGCCAACATTATTGCTTTCTGCAAGTACGCTAGATCTTTCTTGTTTGGCTTAGTAGGACAGTTCCTTGCCATATGACCTACACCCTGGCAGTTAAAACACTTTACCGGATTTCCCTGATTCATATTTCCCATATTCCCAACTACTGGAGCTGCAACATTTCTATTCTGATTACCCATTGCCTGATTACCAACATTCTGACCCCTCTGATTTCCAACAAACTGACCCAACTGATTCCCTGCATTCTGACCATACTGATTCCCTGCAAACTGACCTGCATTCTGATTTCCTGCATACTGTCCTGCATTCTGCATATTCTAGATTGCGAGACTTCAAGATTGCGAAATTTTGTGTTCTCGATAAATTGAGTTCTCGAAAGTTTGTCCAAGTTCTCGAAAGTTTTCAAGTTTTCGATAAATTGTCCAAGTTTTCGAAAATTTTCCAAGTTTGCGAAAATTTTTCAAGTTTTCGAAATTTTCCCAGTTTGCGAAAATTATCAAGTTTCTCGAAAATTTTTCAAGTTTGCGAAAATTATCAAGTTTCTCGAAAAATTTTCAAGATCTCGAAAATTTTCACTTATCGAGAAAGTCCAAACTTATCTAAATTATACAATTTAGAAAAGTATCCCAAGTCAAAAACCACGGAATCGTCTGAAGATTTCTTGTAGAAAATTCTCGATAAAAGGTGTTGTAAAGTTCTTGATATATGGCAGAAAATTGGTGTAACAAAAAGCACCCCTAAATCAAGTATGTATACCAAGATTCTTGTACTTCTAGGCTTAAAAACACCAAAACTTGAAGAAAGTTCCAAACTTGATGATTTTTATTAAAACTTTTTGAGATCTCGAAAACAAGTACAAAACCAAAGTCGAATTTTTTAAGCTAGAAATTTTCAAAAAGATTAAAACTTTCTTGTTAGATAAGGTTTATAACACTAGTTTGTAATCAAAAAAGTGTTAAAAACCAAGAAAAAACAAGAAAAGTAAAGAACTTTTCAAAAAAAAAAAACGTGATATTAAGCTTAAAAAAACGAAACACACAAACTCAAAACCCTCCTAAATCATTGTTAGGCGATTGATACCACTTGTAGGACCTTAGATATCACAACTTTATCACAAATATAGAAGATTAGAAGAAGAAAGATGGAAAGATGGTGACTTGATATGTATAAGATGTATTTCGCATATAAGAGATAGATAGATGGAAATGAGAGCTTTTATTCAAAGAAAACACACACAAATACACACACAAGCACACACCTCAAATGAGCCTTTGAGGTGTTTAAATAGTTCTAAACATGAGATGCCCTATGGGCTTTCTATGGGCTTGGGCTTGGGCTTGGACTTGGTTACATGGTTGGATAACTAGGCTTATGAAACATAGCATATAAGATATTAGCTTGCCAAGTCCAAGGCCCAATGACTAAACTATTACTAATCTTAACAAACGACACAAAGTTACAATATGAGAATGACCATCACTTCATAATACATATTTTTAATGCTAACACCTTTATTTAACCCAATCCACACAAACACTCCTGGCCCAAATCCACCAACAGCCCACCTCCACTCCTTTTATTAATAAAACCCAGTCAAACCTGCTTTGACCCTTCTTCCACCTCATCACCCCCGTGACCTGCAAATCCCTGCCACACCAACACCATCATCACTACTACTCCTACACTCCACCCTAAACTCACTTTCCACCAACAAAACTCCAAACCCACCCCCTTGCCAAAAGCAACAAGCCAAATTACAACTAGCAAAGTCACTTTTCCCGCCAGAAATGAATTAAATGGCCAAGATCACTCAGAGACCATCCAAGGGATTAAATGGAAGTGGGAAAAGCTTAGGGGTGCTTAGTAACCCTAATGGGTCACTATAAAAGAGAAAAGAAAGAAAGAAGAAGTTGAGTAGTGCAGTAGTAGTTAGTAGTGTAGTCTTAGGTCGTTTTCATGTAATTTTCAAATTCTAGATTAATGTAGCCTTTAAAATTAGTTGTGACTTCTTAATTTTCTGTAAAAGAATTGTAATCAAGGTTTAAGTATTAATAGAATTGCAATTTCATAAACATTCAGATTTAATTTTTAAGCTTTAAGTAATGAGTTGAGAGTGGTTGTTCAATCTTTCAATACACTTTTGTTTCTGTCTCATAAGTTCTAATAAAGCTCAATGCAAGCTTATACTATGGTTGCTACTGCTTTTATTCCTAAAATTCAATTGGTCAAAGAAAGTCAACAGAGGCTTATGATGGTATAGCTGATTCAGGAAGGGTATGTGGTTGATTTGGGTGGAGTAGCTTGGTGTTAAGCTCTCATGAGCATTAAAAACCTGTTTGGGCAGTAATCATTGTGAGTTTCCCATGTTTACAAATTTTGTTTTTTTTTTTTTTTTTTTTATTATTTTTTTTCTTATTTTATTAAACTACTCATTATTGTTAACTGCTTTATCTGTCTTCATTAGTGTTCATTTGCTCATTTTATGTTTACTAGGCTTATTAGATTTGTTAGATGGTCTTGTGAAAATGTGTAGCTCAGTCATTTTCTTATCTGCTAAATAACACAAAAATTCAAAAATATGGCATAAATAATTCAAGCTCAGTTAGTTGCTCACTTTCAGTTTTAATTTGCTTATAGGTTTTCATTATTAATGTTTCAACTATGTGAATCCAAATCCTAGCTTGTAATGGTCACTCTCACTTGAAAATCAAAAACAGTCTAGGTTTAAAGGGGTGTTTGGTTCAGTGGATCCCTAGTGTTCTAGTGAGTTTTTGCCATTGCCATTTGTTAGAACATGCTCAAATAAGTTGCAATAGGTCATATAAACCATAAAATTGGGTGTCCATTTGAAAAAAGTCAAAACTCTCTTTGATTCACTCTCATAGTTTCACTGTTGATTGTTCATGATATAAGATCACTCAAATCTTTCCAATAGTTGTTAATTCAGCTTAAACTAGTCTTAGGATTGCTTAATACATCCATTTCAATCATTAGGTTAGGTTTCAATCTCACAAAAGTCAACATTTAAGTGGTTCACAAAAAGTCAAATTGCACCTCTTATGCAGAAAATCCAAACGTTGTGGGAATTTTTATGATTTCTGTGTTAGGATTTAGGCCCTGAAACTTCTACAAGTTAAAGCCTACCACCTTAGCTTTTGCATCCCTACCACAGCTTATTTTTCAGAATTTTTCTTATTTGGCTTATTTGGCTCCAAGTTGACCCATTTGGCCTGTTACTACCCCACACCACAGCTTTTGGTCTAATTTCAAGAGCTCATTCTGAGCTCCTCAGTGGGTCCCACTGTGAGCTCTTTGGCTTTTTAGGAGGCCCATAAGCCCATCTTTATGGGTCATGGCTCAATTGCTGCTTTTTAGCTTATTTGATAACCCTACAGTAAGCTTTTAGCTTGTCCCATTCTCCCAGTACACTGACCATTTCAGTGAGTTTGACCAAATTTCAAAAGCCCCTCGTAAGCTCAGCAGTGGGTCCCACATTGTGAGCTTGGACTTTTTGGAAAGCTCATAAGACAAACTCTAAGGTTCAGTGCTTATCTGTGGCTTTAAAGCTTATTTGATAAGCTGGATTTGGCCATAAAGAAGCCTGCAGGCCTGTTGGTTCATTAAGCAATTTGGAAGTGCTTATTTGAACTTATTGGCTTACTCAGTTGGTGTTTCTTGTTGATTTAATTTCATTTAAGTTCCTTTTAGTTGTTTACACCTTGTTTTCTAGCTTGTGTGCATTTTGTGGCTTATTGTGAGCTTATAATCTTATTTTCAAGCTTAAAGCTCAACTGTCAAGCTAATAAGCTTTCATTAAGCTTATTTTTGAGTTCCAAAGAGTTTGTCTTCACAAAAGTTGCTCTATTTCAGTAGTATATTAGTTTTGTAAAAGAAAATCTTCAATATAAGTCAAGTGATAGCTTCTATTTAAGAAGCTTTAGCTTATTAGCTTATTTCTCAGCTTTTTCCTTAAGCACTTTTCCATTTTATATTTTTCTTAGGTCTCTGTACTTATAATTGATTTTTAGAAAAAGTTTCAGATTTTTCTTAGCTCATTTAGTATTTATTAGAATTTTAATTAGTTTTAAAAGTATTTAAAATAATAAATAATTAATAATAAATAGATAAAAAGTGTGAAATATATAATTTCAGTTCTGAAATTAGTTTTATATTATTTTAGATTTTCCCAAATTTAAATTTTAATTTTCTAGGTTAAAATCCTAATTATTAGTATTTTAGTATAATTTAATTAATGAAAAGTAATTAGGAAATTAGTAATTAATTAATAATAAATAATTAAATAGTGTAAAAATAAATTTTCTTTTTCTAAAAATTTTATTTTATCATTAGAATTGTAAAAATGTAATTTTCATATCCGTAGGTATTTTATTTCTTAAAACTCGCGTTTTATTTCGGATGTCTACGTAAATTTAAATCAGACGTACGCGTTTTTAGGTTTTAAACGTTTCTGGTTTTTCTAAATTTACAGTCTTGTTAATATAGCTTATTTAAGCTATTTTCTTTTATATTTCAGTAGTGTAATCATTCACAATCCCTTGCCGTCCAAATTCACCCGATCACAAACCCGTTTTTATACCATCACACCTCGTCGGGACATAACGACCCGGGGAAACCCTGTATTCCGCGGAGATTGAGCCTAAGGAGTTTGACTAAGTTGACCACTCACTTGGTTGACTTTAGTTGACTTCTTTTGCCTCAATCAATTAGCCTTAAGCTTAAATAGCCACATGTTACACTTTACACCCTGAAGTCCTTCAAACCTGCCATATCAAACTAAAGATACCAACTATAACAATAAATGATACAATAAGTCCCTGGACTTATTATATCAAGACATGACTTGCAATACCACACTATATTTCAACAAAAATGCTTGGGTTAGGTTTGTTATAAGAATTCATAACAAACTAATGAAAACCTAAATCTCTTTCTTTCATTTCCCTCTTGTTCGTCGAAGACTGTACCCATAAAGAGTTTTGGTTTTTTTCTTCTATTTGATTGCATGCCAAAAACAAGACAACACTTAAAGTTATTTGGTCTATTGAGTCAAACACCCCTTGTTAGGGTTTCAGTTTTAAGTGTTGATATAAGAAAACTTATTTGATCATTCATGATGAAGGATCTACTAATTCACGGGTGAAGTGCTAGTGCGTATGTTGAGAGAGAAATCATGTGTTAACTTAGTTTTTGGTTTCATTGTCTACAACATGTTCATACATGTGGTACGCCTTTTATGTGTTTGTAACAAGTTCCTAATGCTAATTCAGATCAGGGAAGCTCAAAATAAGACAAAGACATGGTTAATTGTAGTGTTAGAGTAGAGAGAGGAAATATGTGTATATTAGCTTTAGAGATAGAAACACACTAATACATACATACAAATAAGGAGCTTTACCTTCTTATTTGTGACTAGGAGAGGTATTTATACTATTATATATGCCTATCTATACAATATTGTCATTATCAGTCCTTGCGTATAAGTAAATAAGTATATTAATGCAATTCCTGATTATGGTTTCACTTTTAAGGCTAACAATCTCTTCCAAAAGTGATAACATACTGGAATTGCATACAACGTTCCTTACAAGGAAAATATAAATACATTACATAAGCATAACAGATCTGAAAATGTATTCATGGTCTTCAAACTTCATTATTCTTTTCAGCTTTAAGAATCTTCGCAGCTGCCATCTTTCTAGTTGTAGAAGAAAAACATGAGAAAATCTAATTAGATATTATATATGGCTTTTTAATCTCCAGCAATTAGTGCTCTCCTCCAAACTGACAACTCTTCTCATGAATGCCCTGAATTCGAGAAGTCTTTTGATGAATATTTTTAATACTGTCTTTAGTCTTCTAACATGCAGCGGAAAATGTAGAACATAATTTAGATTAAAGCTTCTTCAAGATTTTGTATTCGTGGGAACTAAGTATCAACATCATCATCTCACCGAATTCATCCCAGTTATCTTGCATATAAAATATGAGCCTATAATGTACATGTAACAATTCGCATTTTCGGATTACTATTCATTTTTACTATTCACTATTACTATCCACTTTCATTATTCACTCCCGAAATTTTTATTTCATATTCTCGTAAGTTAAACTATTTTAATGATAATCCGAGATTTTGACACTCGTCGGAGCATTTCTGCAAATATCGCGAAACCGTGTCCGAGATTTAAGTTTAGGTTTAAACGTCATTCCAGCATCCTGATATGTCCATAAAACACTATAAACAATAGAAATATGATTTTATCTCATTTTACGACAATTTCAAAAGTTTTGGAATTTTACGTTTTCCAGTTCAGCGTTTTACGCGAATTACGCGTTTTAGACCCGCGTTTCCAGTTTTAACAGCGTTTAAGCAACCCGATAGAACTTATCACTCATTAAATATGCTAAGATAGGTTATATTAATAAGTTCTAACATATTTATAAGTTTCATATTTTTAGGATACCCGATTTTAAGTTTCATGACTTTACGACTTACAGTTAGGTATTAACGGGACCAAAACTCACTCCGTAAAAGCAAGATAACATCAAAACTTCACCTATTCATCCAAGATAATCATATGAACGAAATAGATGGCTAGTCATAAGCCTTTTTGTCTTGAGATAAAGCCTTGATGAGTTTTTGTCATTACAAGTGTCTAAACTTCCATGCTAAGCTTCCTAAATATCCTAACGTCTTCATTTTGCACCTCCTTTGACTAACTAGTCTATATATACACTTCATTCTATGACTTAGAAACCCATTCAACTCATATATTTCAGCTCCAAAACCGAATACCTAATAATCCCTAACACCATGATCCTTTGATCTTTAAACTACAAGTTTCACTACAAAGTTAAAGGCCTAGTTAACCTCTACAAGAATCTTAAGTTTATTTAGTGATTCCATCGTTGATTTAGGAGCTACACAAGGGTACTAGGGCTGAGCTAAGATGGTTTTTCACAAGGGTTATATCAAGGTTATCAATGGGTAGCAAGAGTTGTGTGGAAGGATTGGAAGCTAGGGTTTTCGATTGAAGGATTTAGATCTTGTTTTAGTTCATGAGTTCCCTTTTCATTAAGGCCAAAAGTTGTAAGACTTAAGCATGCTATTCTTCCTTGTTTTCATAATCCTTATATGCTATATATGCTCTTTATATTGATTCATGATGTGCTAAGTCCTAAAAACAAGTTAAAACCTTTATATGTTATATTATGTTAACAAACTAGTAAACTAGTGAACTTATGTACAAAATTTCCACAAAACTAACCACATATAGATTTTATACTTTATATATTGTTCTAGATAAGGTTAATATGAAAACGTAGCAATTTGAATCACCCAAAACGAGTACACGAGTCAAAAGATACGGCCAATTGAAATTTCCAAAACGAAACTTAAAAGCTGTCGAAAACTTTCTGTGACAGAAACATAGAACATGAAAAACGGGGCATTTCTGGTTCGATTCATTAAAAAGTTAAAACACGAACGTTGTTCGGAGCGACGTTTTCTTCAAAAACTCAGGAGCACGGGTCCAGAAAACGCATAACGAATGCTATTTTTCTTCAAATTCTTAACAGCCCCTTTATTACCTATAATGTGGAAAACTAGAAGGGGGGGTTGAATAGTTTTACGTCCATTTTAAAATTTATGAAAACAAGTTTGTTTTAAAAACTTCGATTCTAGTTTATATGATCTCAATACTTGCTCAATATGAACAATTATATAGTAACTAACTAACTAAGCTAATATAGTATAAGTAAATAAGTAAGTAATGAAAAGAGTTGGAAAGATCAAACCACAACACAAGGATTTATAGTGGTTCGGCTACAAGGTCACCTTCCTTGTTCCTACTCCACTCCCCGAGTCACCTACTCGAGAGTTTTCTTCACTATGTCAACAAACTCCCTTATGGCGGAGAAAACCTTACACACCAATATACACACCACAACTTCGTCACACCTTGATCACAACTTCTACACAACTTCTTCACACCAATCTACTTCACCACTTACTACTTCACACCTATCTACTTCACACCAATCTTGTTCACACCAATCTTCTTCACAACTACACTACTTCACTACTAACCAACGTCTTCTCCCTACACAACTTCTGTATCTCCTAAACTACTTATTACAAGCACAATCACAAATTTACAAATAATATACTCAATATACACAACTACTCTTCAATACTTCTTGAACTTAGTTGTAGAAGGAGTATTCTTCTTTTGCACTTTGGATGAGAATGGATGAGAAGGGATTGAATCACTTGAAACAAGGATTAGTAATCAAATGATCAAAGGATTTTGGAAGATGTTTAGAGAGTTTTAGATCTGAAATTTTCGTGCAAAAGGTGGGGAAAAATTCCAGATTTAAGGTGGTATTTATAGGAGAAAATTTCTGACAGATTCCGACACAGGAGCCTGGCCGGTCCCCTTAATTCATGGCCGGTCCCCTTAATTTTAAGGGGACAGCCTCTTATAATTAAGGGGGCCGCCCAGCTGTAACGGCCAGAAAGTCTGTCTTTTAGTGGGGAAAGTTTATTTGGTGAAAAACTAACTAATTTTGGTTAAAATTTTGAATTCATATATTTAGTATGATTAAAACATTTTTCTTTATTACCAAAAGTGTTTTTCAAAAATATATAATATGTTTATATAATTAAATATACTTTGTAATAATTAATTAAATACCCCTTTGATCATGAGATGTATTAAGCACTTGTTTATTCATACCTTAGTGATTAAATTGGATAAATTGATATAAACTAGCTTAATACTTGTTTACGTAGTAATCTTACGTTTGATGATTTTACATTTTGTGATCGTCAAAACATAGAGATATCGAAAAATATAAATAACGTTTTTATGCATTATTTATGTCAGCAATCTCCCCCTTTTTGATGATTACAAAATCTAAACTCATTAAGCGAAAATTAGTATATATACAAGTATTATTGTGAGTTTATATCAATTCTCCCCCTTTTTGTTTGCATCAAAAAGGTTATCCCGATTTAATTGGAGCTCCCCCTAGATGTATACTCCCCCTCGTTTTGAGGTCACAAAGGAATCGAGATATGGAATTCTTGCAAAAAATATTTAGTAGACAAGCAACATATATATATATATATATATATATATATATATATATATATATATATATATATATAGCATGCAAGAATATAAACTAAACATAACCATAATCATTGATAGAATTAAAAGGTTACAACAAAAATTACATCAACAAGTAGTGTAAATAAGAAAAGCCTTGAAGGCTTACAATCATAACTAGAATAAACAAAAGCTCTAACATGAAGGTCCTCTCTAGAGCTTGCCATCTAAAATAGTTTATGACAATTTTATTTGCAAAATACCAAGCATGTTTAATTGGGTGGAATTGATGGTGAACATGGAGATGGTGATGGTGGAGGAGTGTTTGTTGATGGTGGTGGAGGAGGTGTGTTTGTTGTTGGTGGTGGTGGAGTTGTAGTAGTGATGGTTGGTAGTTGATGCAATAAGTTTTCAATATGTGAAAACATGTATTGTATCTCATCTCTTAGTCCAAACACAATTGTTTGGTTATGGATGCAACAAAGGCAAGTTTCACCATGAGCTTCAAGTAAGCTCCATGGGACGGGGTTATAGGTTGGTGGATTGATAGGGGATGATGAGAAGTGTACATCAAGAGGTGTTAATGGTGATTGATGAGTGTGTAAATACTCATCATTTTTACCTTTTCTGAGCTGACAAAACATCTTAAAACACTCAATATTGAATCAAAATAGTGAAAATATTCTAGGAAAGTGTTTTACATGTTTCAAATGCAAAATAATAAAAAACATATGAAAAACGCAAAAAGTTTGCAAAATTGGCAGTTTCAGTCCCTCATCTTTCAAAAGTTGTCAAATCTAGTCCCTAGTTGTTCTAAAAACTTGAAAAAGTCACCAAAGGTCCTTTTAAATCAAACAGTTACATAATTTTTCCTTTGGTGCAAAGTTTCACAAAA
Source organism: Artemisia argyi (assembly GCA_030686995.1). Lineage (NCBI taxonomy): Eukaryota > Viridiplantae > Streptophyta > Magnoliopsida > Asterales > Asteraceae > Artemisia > Artemisia argyi. Next base: position 124,361,446 of record CM060679.1, read on the forward strand.
TGTCAAGTTTAGTCCCTGAACTTTGAAAATTGTCAAAAATGGTCCCTGGGATATTAAAACTTTGAGAAAAACAAATTTTGTCCTTGAATTAATATTTTATGGCAGGATTGGTCCTTGGTGGAAAAGTTTGGTGAAATTACACAAATGGTCCCTGAAGTTTGAAAGTTTGGCAGAATTAGTCCCTGGTGAAATACAAATGGAAAAGTCAACTTTGGTCCATGTACTATTCACAACTTGGCAAGAAAGATCCTTTGAAATACTTTGGAAGATGGCCAAGTTTCACCCTCCAACTTTCGATAAATTACATAATTAGTCCTTGTGAAATCTTAAACCAAACAGGACCCTTGCTATTACCCAAAAAAAAAAAAAAAAAAACCAAATACAATCCATAAATCCTATACCAAGCCCATCCCTTATTATTGGTCTAAAACACAACTCAGCCCACCCACACCCCAAAATAACACAACCGGGGTCAAAGGTTTGACCTTGGTCAAATCCGGTCAAACAACCACCCAGCCTCCTTCTTCCCCCTTCTCCCACAACCTGCTAAACCCCACCACCCTCACCCAACTAGACAACCCACAATTAATGCTTCCCCCTACACGCTAAACAGTCCCAATTGCTACTATTATTTTTTGGCGCGAAAGAATTTTCAAAGGCTGAGATTGGCTTAAAGTGATCCAACGGTTCAGATATTTGATGGGAAATGATCAGAGGCTCAAGAGAACCCTAATGGACATCTATAAAAGGCAGAAGAAAGCAAGGAAGCAAGTGTGTAGTTAATTTTAGTTAAATTGTATGTCGAATTTACTAGTTTTTCAAATTAAGTTGTACTTTTCTTAATTCAAGCTTTGTAGTAGCTATCTCAGTGTACTTCAAGTCTTTTTAAGTTATAAAATCCCAAGTTTCAATTCTGTTTTGTGTTATTGTAGTTTACTCAAATCTTTGAATTTCTCAATAACAATAGTAGTCAATTGTACCAAGGTTCATGGACTGAATTAAGCTCACTTAGGTTCCTTAAGCTTGTTAAAGCTTATAGAGACAATTAAAACTCACTATTACTAGAAGAAAATCAAAAATCCAAAAAAAGTCAACCTTAGTCAACTGTGTTGTTTTTAGTTTGATTTCAGGTGTTGAGGATCATTGAAGAGCAATATTGGAAGTGGAGTTAGCCTATCTAAAGATAGTCATAAGTGGAAAACCCCTTGTTCATGCTAGGGGTGTTTTGTAAGCTTTGCTCATTTTGAAATTTTCCTAAAAATCTTAATTTCTTATAGTTCTTGTAGTATAGCTTATTTCTTGCTTAATTGTGCTTATTCAGTGTTATATAGGTTTAATCTAGCTTAAATTCGGTAGGTTGTTTGATAATTCTCATAGTTGTTTAAAGATTATAATTTGGCAGTCAATTTAGTCTATTTGATAATCTTGGGTGTTTGTTGTTAGAATCAGTAAACAAGTGTTTGATTCATCTTAATTTAGCCTAAGTAAATTTCTGAAACCAAGTTTATGGACTAAAACCTTGGATTGCTTTGAAAAACCATTGCATCAGTTGCAATTAGGGGTGTTTGGATTTGTTAGCTTGGCTGAGTTATTGTGAGTTTCATAGGTTAAAAAGGGTTTAGACATCACACTTTAGGTCTCATTTGATAGTTTAAAGCATAAAGTCAGTTAGTGATAAGTAAAAAAGTCAAAATCATAAAAATTTTCCCCTCACAGTTAACTGTGAGAGGTTTGGGTGTTTAAATCCATCACATTAGCTACATAGGTTGTTAATTTAGAGTAATATAGCTTAGATATAGTTTATAACTTAATTTATAATCAGTAGGAGTCAGTAGAAATCCAAATAAGTCAAACTTTGTGTTTTCTTCAAAAAGTCAAAAGTTGCTCATCAGATTTCTCCAAAACTTGTGGGAATTTTATTTAATTTTGTGTTTGGATTGAAGATTTGAAACTTGTTGTAGTTAAACTCTACCACCTCAACTTCATTTTCCCATTGCTGTTTGATTGTTGGGAATTTTATTGTGGACCCCACCTTAGGCCAAAGTCACTTGCAGGGAAGGAAACCTCCTCTGCACCAGCATACCCTCACAACACCACCAACTTTGGTGGTGGCTGCAGCCCACCTCAGTGGGCCCCAGTGGTTCATTTTTGGTTTTCCCAACCCCCCTCCTACTAGGGATCATAAATTGACCAATTGTTTGACCTAGGAGTAAGTGGACCCCACCTGGAATCAGTCCTCAAGTTTGTCCCCATTCTGTGTTATATTTGAAGTATCAAAGTGCTTATTTGTAACTTATTGGCTTATCAGTGCTTGTTGCTCATTGTTTTTAGCTTATTTAAGTCCCTTTAGCTTATTTGTACCTAATTTCATCATTGTGGACCCCACATTCAGTCATTTGTGCTTATTTGCTTACATAGTCAATAAAAGTCAAGCTGCTTAAGTAAAGGGGGTGCATACTGCTTATTTTTAAGCCAAATAACAAGTTGTTTCACAAAAGTTTCTCATTTTTATTATATCTTTAGCTGTCAAAAAGAAAAAACTCCAAAAAAACCAAACATAAAAATAATGATAGCTTCTATTTAATAGAAACTATCTTTTTCATTTTTCATTTTAGCTTATTTATAAGCACTTTTCCATTTTTATAATTTTCTTAATTTTCTAGTACCTTTATGTATTTAAAATAATTTTCTTAGATTTTTCCTAATCTGTTTACTATTTATTAGATTTAAAACTAGTTTAATTAATTAAATAGGTAATATTAGTTATTAATTAGTTTTCTTAAATTTTTAGTAACAACAGTAGGTTTTTATAATTTTTCTAAGTTTTATAAATTAGCTAAGACTTTTAGAAAATATATTTTTAGTTTCTACTATTCATTTTCCATTTTTCTTATTTTAATTATTTAAATTAGATTTAAAGTAATTAAAAGGTAATTAATTAGTAGAATAGCCTTAAACATAATTTTTAGAAGTTTTTATAATTTTATAGGATTCCTGTGATGGTTAAATAATTTTATAAATTTTCTAAGTTAATTTAGTATTAATAGTAATTTAAAATAGTGTAATTAGTTTAATTAATATAAATAGTTTTTAGTTAATATAAAACTCATAAAAAGACAAAAATATTTATTTTTATTTTTTATACTTTCTTCAAGTTCTTATTAAAGTTTAAAAATTATTTTTGCAAATTTTTAGTTTAATTTGTAATCCTTGTAATTTTTAGTTAATTTAAATTAGATTTAAATTAGATTTTAATTAGTTTAATTAATTAAATAATATTTAAATAGTAAAATAATCATTTTTATAATTTCATTTTCATTTTCAATTTTCTTTTAATTTTAAGTTTCAAAAGTTTCAAAAGCACCACCTGTAGTTTGTAATTTACCAAATCCCACTTTTCTGTCTGTTACGTGATCTAAATTGTAAATTTGTGCATATATCTGTTATTTGTGAATATTATATCTGTGTACAAATACCAAAATATCAGTAGCAAAATCAATTCCATATCATCTGGGCTACTGTCCTCAGTGCCACTCATTCCTATAAACGATTCTCAAAAGCACCATTTCAATCTCGCTAGGACTTAACGACCCGGGGACACACTATACTATCACCGGAGAATTAGAACGAGGCTGTCTTTGACTTATTGACCTTGGTCAATAATATCTGACTGCTTTTACCCCAATCAAAATTTGGCGCTGCTGCCGGGGAGGTTGTTGCGTGTTTTAAAAAATCGTTTTAAGTTTAGTGGTTTTCAAAACCCTCCCTGTACAAATGTCACACAAATTTGTAAAAAGTTTTTGTAAAAAAAATAATCATATCAAAAAAAGTTCATTAACACTTTTCCTGAAGTGTTAAAAACACCAAAAAAATAAAAAACAACAAAACAAACTGTGAAGTTAAATTACTTCGTTTTCTTTAAGATTACAACCTGAAATAGTTGGTTTAAGGTAAGTTCTGACATTAAATTGCGAAGTGAAGAGGAAACCTATTTACTTCCTCCCGCCAGCCTGCGAGTAATCTTAAAAGAACGATTTCGGTTAACGAATCAGTTCCAAAAATATTTCCCAAGTTTTCTGCACACACACCCATAAGCCTAAAGCAGTTTTTCAAATTAATAAATACATAAAATCTTACCACCGCAAACCAAGGCTGAACACCTACCAACTGGGGGTGTGGACATAATAAGTTCCCAAACTTAAGATAAAAACTTGCCTTTATATCCCTGTGAGTGGTGTACCTTTTTTAAAAAAGCCATTCACTTGGTTTAAGTTCACTGTGGTTTTGCCTCGATCTTGTTTTCAAAAATTGTTTTTAGTGCATGTGCACTCGGTCACAAACAAAACGTAAATATCAGAAAAACGTACCCAAGCTACGTTCTGATACAGAAGAACCAAAAACCGAAATGGCCGCTGGGCCACCACCACCATTACCACCCCTAACCCTCCCAGGGATGTGCCAGCTCCCGATCTCCGAACGATGGAGGAGCTGTGCCAGCCTACCATGCAAGGGCGGGGTGGGCCTATTGCACCACTCACTATTGAGGCTACGAAATTTGGCCTCAAGTACCACATGATCCAACAAGTCCAAAATTCGTGTCAATTTCACGGATTACCGGGTGACGATGCTAACAAGCATCTTGACAAATATATCACGGTCACCCAAAGCATGAAACAACGTGGTGTCACCGATGATGCCCTCCGGCTGTATCTCTTCCCCAATTCTCTCACTCATCATGCCACTGCATGTTTTGACCGACTCCCAAAGAATTCTATTCGTACCTTTGATGAAATGCTAACCAAGTTTTTAGCAAAATATTTTCCACCTTCCATGGTTACCAAGTTACGAAATGATATCAGCAACTTCCGGCAACGTCCCGATAAGTCTCTTTTTGAGGCTTGGGAACGTTATAAACTAGCTATTGATCGGTGCCCAAACCACAATATGTTGCAAGTTACCATCATTGATACCTTCTATAATGGTCTGACATTGAGGCACCGGGATATTCTAAATGTTGCTGCTGGTGGGACCTTTATGAAAAGGCGTCCCGAAGAGTGCTATGACTTGATTGAGAACATGACTGCCCACCATAACTTTTGGGATTCCTCTGCGGAGAGGGATGCGTCATGTAATTCAGTTACTCCTTCATCATCATCTCCTGAAATAATTGCTCTTACCAAAAAGATGGATGATATCTCTACGGCTGTGTTGAGAATGAACCAAACGATGCAAAATCAGGTTCAAAATCAACAAGTGAAAGCCGTGGCCCAAAGTTGTGAAACTTGTGGGGGCCCACATCTTTATTCCGAGTGTCCAACTACTGCTGGCTTCCCTCAAGAGAACGTTTATGCTGCTAACGGTTCCTACAACACGGGGGGTAATTCTTACTAACCACAAGGGGACCGTAATCTCTTAAGCTATCGTTCCAACAATTTTCTCGGACCTCCCGGTTTTAACCAAAATCAAAACCGTAACTCGAATCAGAATTTTAACCAAGGTCAAAACTCAAATTTCCAAAACCCGAACCAAAATCAAGGCCAGTTTAATAAAAACAATTTTCAAAATGGCAATCAAAATCAAGGTTTTCAAGGAAATTTTCAAAGAAACCAGAATCAAGGAAATTACAATCAGGGTAATTTCAATCAGAGAAACAATTTTTAGGGTAACAACAACCAAAATCAAGAGAATTTTCAAAACAATCGTGTTCAAAATCCTCCTCAAAACGTTGTTCCACCCTCGTCTTCCTCCGATGAAGTGCTAAAACAATTCATGAAAGCACAAGAGGAAACGAATCGGTTATTGATCAGCAAGATCTCTGAGCTTCAGAAGTCTTTAAATGATCGACCCTCGGGCCTGGGTACACTACCGAGCAACACGATCGTTAACCCGAGGGGTGATGTCAAAGCGATCACCACCCGAAGTGGGGTATCATACAATGGACCCGCGATTCCCTCTACCTCTTCTCCTCCTCCTACTAAGGTAGCGGAACGTGTACCTGAGGTTACTACAGACACGGTACTTCCTACTAATAACGGAGGTATAAACAACGTCCACCCTCAAGTTGTCCCGGTCCCGGATTGTAAGCCGAAAGTTGTATTTGATCCCCCTGTGAGTTCTGATGAAATTCCAAAAAATGATCCTAAGCCTTCAATTCCATATCCTTCACGTATGAATGATCAAAAGAACCGCGAAAGAGCTAACCATCAGATGGAAAAAATTTATCAAAATTTCCAAGAATTACACTTTGATATTAGCTTCGCGGATGCTCTTCTTCTCATACCTAAGTTTGCTTCAACAATCAAAAATCTGATAAGCAACAAAGAAAAACTCTGTGAAATGGCAAAAATTCCACTTAATGAGCATTGCTCAGCAGTGCTTTTGAAAAAGCTTCCCGAAAAGCTTGGAGATTCTGGGAAATTTCTCATTCCTTGTATTTTCCCGGGGATGGTTGAATGCTTTGCCTTGGCCGATCTCGGTGCAAGCATTAACCTCATGCCTTACACAGTCTGGAAAAGACTCTCTCTTCCTGCTCTCACTCCGACCTACATGACAATCGAGCTTGCAGACCGTACTATATCCCGTCCTTTCGGCATTGCCGAAGATATCTTCGTGAAAGTAGGAAAGTTCCATTTTCTGGCAGATTTTGTGATTGTTGATTTCGATGCTGACCCAAGAGTTCCTCTCATTCTCGGGAGGGGATTCTTAAGAACGGGTCGTGCTTTAATCGATGTATTCGAAGAAGAAATCACTCTACGTGTTGGTGGTGAAGCCATCACATTCAATCTTGATCAAACTTCAAGATACTCCTCCAACTATGACGCTGAAATGGTTAACCGAATTGACATCATCGATGTTGCGTCTGAGGAGTATTCTCAAGAAGTCCTTGGTTTCTCATCCAGTGGCAGTCTTTCTACTGATCCTATCATTTCTGACCCTTCCCCTTCCCTCACTCCGTTTGAGGGAAGTGACTTCCTTCTGGAAGAGGTCGAGGCTTTTCTTGCTCAAGATAGCTCAATCCTAAGTGGGGTTGATGAAAACTATCTTGACCCGGAGGGGGACATTCTTCTCCTTGAAAGATTGTTAAATGACGATCCTTCACCCTCTCCGTCTCCAAAAATACTTCATAAAGCGGAAGTCAAAAATGTTGAAATAACTGAAGACTTTCCCGAGGTTGAGCTTAAGGACTTGCCTCCTCATCTAGAATATGCATTCTTGGAGGGTGATAATAAATTGCCCGTCATTATTGCTAAAGACTTAAAAGATGAGGAAAAGGCAGCACTCCTAAAGGTTCTTAAAGCAAACAAGCAAACAATTGCTTGGAAACTCTCCGACATTAAGGGCATAAGCCCGGACTTTTGTACACACAAAATCTTAATGGAGGATGACTTTAAGCCAGCAGTGCAACAACAGAGAAGGGTAAATCCCAAAATCCACGAAGTTATCAAACAAGAGGTTCTTAAACTTCTTGATGCGGGATTGATTTATCCTATATCTTATAGTCCTTGGGTTAGCCCAATTCATTATGTTCCTAAAAAGGGTGGCATTACAGTTGTCACCAACGAGGATAACGAGTTGATTCTAACTCGTTTGGTCACGAGTTGGTGTGTATGTACTGACTATCGAAAGTTAAATGAAGCCACCCATAAAGATCATTTTCCTCTCCCTTTTATGGACCAGATGCTTGAAAGACTTGTGGGGAATGAATACTACTGCTTCCTCGATGGTTTTTCGGGTTACTTCCAAATCCCCATTGATCCACAGGATCAAGAGAAGACTACCTTCACATGCCCCTATGGAACTTTTGCTTACAGACGTATGCCTTTCGGCTTATGTAATGCACCAGGCACGTTCCAGAGGTGCATGATGTCTATCTTTTCCGAAATGATCGGAAAAATCATGGAGGTATTCATGAATGACTTTTCAGTCATCGGGGATTCATTCGAGTCTTGTCTCTCCCACTTGGAACAGATGCTTAAACGTTGCAAAGAAACGAATCTAAGTCTCAACTGGGAGAAGAGCCACTTTATGGTCAAGGAGGGCATTGTCCTCGGCCATAAAATTTCAAAAAACGGGATCGAGGTTGACAAAGCCAAAATCGATGTCATTGCTAAATTACCTCATCCCACCACCGTAAAAGGTGTTAGGAGCTTTTTGGGTCATGCCGGCTTCTACCGTTGGTTTATCCAAGATTTCTCTAAGATTACCTGACCTATGACCCATCTCCTCGAGAAGGATGCTCCTTTCATCTTCTCTCCTGAGTGCATCGAAGCTTTTGAAACATTAAAGAAAAAGCTTACCGAGGCACCGATTCTTGTTGCCCCCGATTGGGACCTACCTTTTGAGCTTATGTGCGATGCTAGTGATTTTGCCATAGGTCCGGTCTTGGGGCAACATAAAGCAAAATACTTTCAGCCTATACACTACGCAAGCAAAACTATGACCGAGGCTCAAGGCCATTACACCACCACTGAAAAAGAACTCCTAGCTGTGGTGTATGCCTTTGAAAAATTCCAGCCATATTTAATCCTGACTAAATGCGTAGTGTATACGGATCACTCGGCTTTGAAGTACATTATTTGCAAAGCAAGATGCAAAACTGAGGCTTCTCCGTTGGGTTCTCTTCCTCCTCCAAGAATTTGATATCATTATCCGTGATAAAAAAGGAACCGAGAACCTTGCTGCTGATCATCTCTCACGATTAGAAAACCCTCATCAGGATGTGTTTGAGAAAAAGGAAATAAATGAAACATTTCCTCTCGAGACACTCAATGCGGTTGCTTTTCGTGGTGACTCTACTACCCCATGGTTTGCCGACTTTGCAAATTACCATGCAGGTAACTTCATCGTTAAGGGGTTGACGTCCCAACAGAAAAACAAATTCTTCAAAGACGTTAAACATTACTTCTGGGACGACCCCTACCTCTTCAAAATCTGTGGCGATCAAGTCATCAGGCGATGTGTATACGGACAGGAAGCCGCTGATATTCTCAAGGCTTGCCATGCTGGACCCACCGGGGGCCACCATAGTCCTAACTACACCGCCAAAAAGGTGTTTGATTCCGATTTCTATTGGCCCACGATCTATAAGGATGCCCACGAGTTAGTCAAAGCTTGTGATGCTTGTCAGCATCACGGGAATATTTCACAAAAAAATGAAATGCCACAAAATGCCATTCAAGTTTGTGATATCTTTGACGTCTGGGGCATTGATTTTATGGGGCCATTCCCATCTTCTCGTGGAAACAAATACATTCTTGTGGCTGTTGACTACTTGTCAAAATGGGTTGAGGCTAAGGCCTTACCCACTAACGATGCCCGAGTTGTTGTGAAATTCTTGAAATCCCTCTTTGCTCATTTTGGAACTCCACGTGCCATCATTAGTGATCGCGATACTCACTTTTGCAATGATCAATTCACAAAAGTCACGCTTAAGTACGGTGTTACTCACCGTATTTTTACCGCATATCACCCACAAACAAGTGGGCAGGTGGAGGTTTCCAACCGTGGTATAAAACGGATTCTTGAGAGGACAGTAGGTGAAAACCATGCTTCCTGGTCGGGTAAACTAGATGATGCACTCTGGGCCTTCCGTACAGCTTACAAAACACCCATTGGGTGTACTCCGTTCAAGCTTGTATACGGGAAGGCGTGTCATTTACCGATCGAGCTCGAGCACAAAGCCTACTGGGCCTTGAAACATGCTAACTACGACCTTCATAAAGCGGGTGATCACCGTAAGGTTCAACTCAATGAATTAAACGAACTTCGTGATCAAGCCTACGAGAACTCTTTGATCTACAAAGAAAAGAAAAAGAAGATTCACGACTCTAAGATTAAGAACCGCGTTTTCAATGTCGGTGACAGAGTCCTGCTTTTCAACTCAAGGTTAAAGATCTTCTCGGGGAAATTAAAAACCCGATGGACTGGACCATTCACTATTGCTAAAGTATATCCATACGGGACTGTTGAGTTATCTCAACCCGAAGGTCCCAACTTCAAAGTGAATGGTCATCGATTAAAACATTATTTTGGAGAGGACATACCACCCATGGTTGTCCCGGATCTCCAAACTTTCCCCATGAACCAATGAATTCGGGGATCGAGTCAAGCTAGTGACTCGGTGAACAAAAATTAGCAACATATATGGGTTTTCACCCGTATTTCTGACTTCTTTCTAATTTCTACCACCCTAGTGTGGGGGAGTGGCCGTCCCCCACCTTTTGAAAAGTAAATATGTATATAAGTCTCACTTCTAAAAAAAAAAAAAAAAAAAAAAAAAAAAAATTATATGTACAGTTAAATAAAGTGAAAAATAAAATCAATATTTCCATAGTTAGTTTCGAATATTAGCTTTTTCCGTTCAGAGATTCGGCATAATAGTCGGGACTTTGAATATTGAGGACAATATTCAATTCTAGTGTGTGGGGGGGGGGGGGGAATTCTTACGAATTTTATCACAAAACTTTCTAAGTACCCCCATTTTTAGGCTTAAATTTTTCAAAAATTTTTTCACTTTATTTCAAATTTTTTTTTTGTGGTAATCAGTCCGCCAAAGTCTAAATGACAAATGGATTGGCTAGTCCAGGAGCAAACGGCTCTTGGTAAAGACATCTCAAACCCGTTGATGGCTTGCAATTTGCCAAAAATTGTATGGTTCCTCAACTCCCCATATCCCATAAAGCGAATGAGTTGGCTAGCCCACAAGATTATGGCTTGTGGTAAAGGCCGTGGAAAAGCCATAATTGGTAACCAGCTCACCAAGATGTTGACTTAGTCCATCAAGATGCTGGCTAGTCCAGAAGCAAACGGCTTTTGGTAAAGACTAATCAAATCCGTTGACAGCTGGTGGTTTGCTCAAAATCACACGGTTATCAGGTGTGCCATAGTTCTTACACCTGGCTACTCCAGAAGTGATGGCTTTTGGTAAAGAGGTTTTCAAATCCATAAAGTTTTTCTCAAAAGATTGCTAGGGACTAGCAATGTTTTAGTGTGGGGGATTGATGAGTGTGTAAATACTCATCATTTTTACCTTTTCTGAGCTGCCAAAACATCTTAAAACACTCAATATTGAATCAAAATAGTGAAAATATCCCAGGAAAGTGTTTTACATGTTTCAAATGCAAAATAATAAAAAACAGATGAAAAACGCACAAAGTTTGCAAAATTAGCAGTTTCAGTCCCTCATCTTTCAAAAGTTGTCAAATCTAGTCCCTAGTTGTTCTAAAAACTTGAAAAAGTCACCAAAGGTCCTTTTAAATCAAAAAGTTACATAATTAGTCATTTGGTGCAAAGTTTCACAAAATGTCAAGTTTAGTCCCTGAACTTTGAAAATTGTCAAAAATGGTCCCTGGGATATTAAAACTTTGAGAAAAACAAATTTTGTCCTTGCACTAATCTTTTATGGCAGGATTGGTCCTTGGTGGAAAAGTTTGGTGAAATTACACAAATGGTCCCTGAAGTTTGAAAGTTTGGCAGAATTAGTCCCTGGTGAAATTTAAATGGAAAAGTCAACTTTGGTCCATGTACTATTCACAACTTGGCAAGAAAGACCCTTTGAAATACTTTGGAAGATGGCCAAGTTTCACCCTCCAACTTTCGATAAATTACAAAATTAGTCCTTGTGAAATCTTAAACCAAACCAGACCCTTGCTGTTACCCAAAATAAAAAAAAAATCAAATCCAATCCATAAATCCTATACCAAGCCCATCCCTTATTATTGGTCTAAAACACAACTCAGCCCACCCACACCCCAAAATAACACAACTGGGGTCAAAGGTTTGACCTTGGTCAAATCCGATCAAACAACCATCCAGCCTCCTTCTTCCCCCTTCTCCCACAACCTGCTAAACCCCACCACCCTCACCCAACTAGATAACCCACAATTAATGCTTCCCCCTACACGCTAAACAGTCCAAATTGCTATTATTATTTTTTGGCGCGAAAGAATTTTCAAAGGCTGAGATTGGCTTAAAGTGATCCAACGGTTCAGATATTTGATGGGAAATGATCAGAGGCTCAAGAGAACCCTAATGGACATCTAAAAAAGGCAGAAGAAAGTAAGGAAGCAAGTGTGTAGTTAATTTTAGTTAAATTGTATGTCAAATTTACTAGTTTTTCAAATTAAGTTGTACTTTTCTTAATTCAAGCTTTGTAGTAGCTATCTCAGTGTACTTCAAGTCTTTTTAAGTTATAAAATCCCAAGTTTCAATTCTGTTTTGTGTTATTGCAGTTTACTCAAATCTTTGAATTTCTCAATAACAATAGTAGTCAATTGTACCAAGGTTCATGGACTGAATTAAGCTCACTTAGGTTCCTTAAGCTTGTTAAAGCTTATAGAGACAATTTAAACTCAGTATTACTAGAAGAAAATCAAAAATCCAAAAAAAAGTCAACCTTAGTCAATTATGTTGTTTTTAGTTTGATTTCAGGTGTTGAGGATCATTGAAGAGCAATATTGGAAGTGGAGTTAGCCTATCTAAAGATAGGCATCAGTGGAAAACCCCTTGTTCATGATAGGGGTGTTTTGTAAGCTTTGCTCATTTTGAAATTTCCCTAAAAATCTTAATTTCTTATAGTTCTTGTAGTATAGCTTATTTCTTGCTTAATTGTGCTTATTCAGTGTTATATAGGTTTAATCTAGCTTAAATTCAGTAGGTTGTTTGATAATTCTCATAGTTGTTTAAAGATTATAATTTGGCAGTCAATTTAGTCTATTTGATAATCTTGGGTGTTTGTTGTTAGAATCAGTAAACAAGTGTTTGATTCATCTTAATTTAGCCTAAGTAAATTTCTGAAACCAAGTTTATGGACTAAAACCTTGGATTGCTTTGAAAAACCATTGCATCAGTTGCAATTAGGGGTGTTTGGATTTGTTAGCTTGGCTGAGTTATTGTGAGTTTCATAGGTTAAAAAGGGTTTAGACATCACACTTTAGGTCTCATTTGATAGTTTAAAGCATAAAGTCAGTTAGTGATAAGTAAAAAAGTCAAAATCATAAAAATTTTCCCCTCACGGTTAACTGTGAGAGGTTTGGGTGTTTAAATCCATCACATTAGCTACATAGGTTGTTAATTTAGAGTAATATAGCTTAGATATAGTTTATAACTTAATTTATAATCAGTAGGAGTCAGTAGAAATCCAAATAAATCAAACTTTGTGTTTTCCTCAAAAAGTCAAAAGTTGCTCATCAGATTTTTCCAAAACTTGTGGGAATTTTATTTAATTTTGTGTTTGGATTGAAGATTTGAAACTTGTTGTAGTTAAACTCTACCACCTCAACTTCATTTTCCCATTGCTGTTTGATTTTTGGGAATTTTATTGTGGACCCCACCTTAGGCCAAAGTCACTTACAGGGAAGGAAACCTCCCTTGCACCAGCATACCATCATAACACCACCAACTTTGGTGGTGGCTGCAGCCCACCTCAGTGGGCCCCAGTGGTTCATTTTTGGTTTTCCCAACCCCCCTCCTACCAGGGATCATAAATTGACCAATTGTTTGACCTAGGAGTAAGTGGACCCCACCTGGAATCAGTCCTCAAGTTTGTCCCCATTCTGTGTTATATTTGAAGTATCAAAGTGCTTATTTGTAACTTATTGGCTTATCAGTACTTGTTGCTCATTGTTTTTAGCTTATTTAAGTCCTTTTAGCTTATTTGTACCTAATTTCATCATTGTGGACACCACATTCAGTCATTTGTGCTTATTTGCTTACTCAGTCAATAAAAGTCTAACTGCTTAAGTAAAGGGGGTGCATACTGCTTATTTTAAGCCAAATAAAAAGTTGTTTCACAAAAGTTTCTCATTTCATTATATCTTTAGCTGTCAAAAAGAAAAAACTCCAAAAAAACCAAACATAAAAATAGTGATAGCTTCTATTTAATAGAAACTATCTTTTTCATTTTTCATTTTAGCTTATTTATAAGCACTTTTCAATTTTTATAATTTTCTTAATTTTCTAGTACCTTTAAGTATTTAAAATAATTTTCTTAGATTTTTCCTAATCTGTTTACTATTTATTTGATTTAAAACTAGTTTAATTAATTAAATAGGTAATATTAGTTATTAATTAGTTTTCTTAAATTTTTAGTAACAACAGTAGGTTTTTATAATTTTTCTAAGTTTTATAAATTAGTTAAGACTTTTAGAAAATATATTTTTAGTTTCTACTGTTCATTTTCCATTTTTCTTATTTTAATTATTTAAATTAGATTTAAAGTAATTAAAAGGTAATTAATTAGTAGAATAGCCTTAAACATAATTTTTAGAAGTTTTTATAATTTTGTAGGATTTCTGTGATGGTTAAATAATTTTATAAATTTTCTCATAATTTTCTAAGTTAATTTAGTATTAATAGTAATTTAAAATAGTGTAATTAGTTTAATTAATATAAATAGTTTTTAGTTAATATAAAACTCATAAAAAGACAAAAATATTTATTTTTATTTTTTATACTTTCTTCAAGTTCTTATTAAAGTTTAGAAATTGTTTTTGTAAATTTTTATTTTAATTTTTAATCCTTGTAATTTTTAGTTAATTTAAATTAGATTTTAATTAGTTTAATTAATTAAATAATATTTAAATAGTAAAATAATCATTTTTATAATTTCATTTTCATTTTCAATTTTCTTTTAATTTTAAGTTTCAAAAGTTTCAAAAGCACCCCCTGTAGTTTGTAATTTACCAAATCCCACTTTTCTGTCTGTTACGTGATCTAAATTGTAATTTTGTGCATATATCTGTTATTTGTGAATATTATATCTGTGTACAAATACCAAAATATCAGTAGCAAAATCAATTCCATATCATCTGAGCTACTGTCCTCAGTGCCACTCATTCCCATAAACGATTCTCAAAAGCACCATTTCAATCTCGCTGGGACTTAACGACCCGGGGACACACTATACTATCACAGGAGAATTGGAACGAGGCTGTCTTTGACTTATTGACCTTGGTCAATAATATCTGACTGCTTTTACCCCAATCAGTGATAATGAGAGGGTTAATGCAAGAGTTGTGTTTTCAATGGTAGGTTGTGATGGTGGAGCTCTTGGTGGAGGAGACAAGTGGGTGTTTATGTAGTCATTTATGGATGAAGTGGATGGTATGGAAGAAGTGGAGGTTCCATTTGTTGATGGTGTTTTGGAAGGTGCATTTGGTGCACTAGGAGATGAGCATTGAGGTGGTGGTGATGGAGTGGTGTTGTCTTAATTGGTGAGATCAATGAAGAGTTGTTTTGGTGGAATAATGACAAGTTTTTCTTTCTTGGCATTGTTTGAGTAGGTGGTTCTTGATGATGACATGATGAAAGGATGAGGTTGATGAAGGTTGAGGATGATGGAATGTGAATTAAACATGCATGGGGATTACATAGTATGAAAACATATTTAGAAATGGAATTAATTTGAAAATAGATGGTTAGATACCAAAAGCAGTTTAGATTTAAAGGGAAATGGTAGCTGAGACTAGCAAAAGAAGTCACAAGATGCAAAAGAAAACAGTAAAAAATATTGTATGGGTGGCCGGTCCCCTTAAATACATGCCGGTCCCCTTAAATTTAAGGGGGCCGCCCATCTGACGACCCAGAAATCAAAATTTTTCAAAATTTTCTAGAAAAACGTTATATTCTGTTTAGTTTTTGCAGCAAGCTCTATTTGGACATTTCATATTTGTTTTGGTCTATTAGAAAGCATACATGTTATATATATATATAAACATAAACTAATCATGCAATTATATATATATATATATATATATATATATATATATATATATATATATATATATATATATATATATATATATATATATATATATATATATATATATATATATATAGATTAAGTGATAAAACATGCAATCATAAGCATATATTAAACATAAATAAGCAAGTTATCATCCTAATCAAATATCCAAACAATTATCCAAGAGAATAACAAGTACTTTCGAATATAATTCGGACAAATAGCACATAAATATCCACGATCAAAAGTCATAAAAATAAATATCGTTCAACAATCATAAGATAATCTCCATCATCTTCTTTTCTTCCCGAAGATGCCCTTCAACGTCTTCTCGATGGATTTGAAGCCACCTCTAACTTCTTCATGCAAACTCTTTTGTCGTCTAAGCACCTCGGTTGTTCGTTCATGAAGTACTTTGTCGGTTTGATCGCTAGGAGATGGGGTTGAATATTTGGGATAGTCGAGATCCTCTAGATTATCAACGAACTCGGAGAACGAAGGGTTACTAGCACCATGGGTGTTTTCCTCCTCATCGTCATCGTCTTGTCGAGAAGATGAACCGTGAAAGCAATGACGACGAGATTTTCCCTTGTCACTTCGAGTTCGTCGAGTTTGTTATAGAGCAAGAGGACGTAAGGTGGGATAGATGGACTCATAGATGCTATTGTCAAGATCGGGGTAGTACTCGATAACATGACGATAGAGACGAGTTAGAAACATTCCATATGGAAGATAGGCTTTGGGAGTTTTTCTAGCACGCCCAATCCGTTTGATAAAGAATTAGGCCAAATTGTATGGCTTTTCAATAGCGATACAATACAACATGTGAGCAAGGCACGCCGGGAGATGGTCCCGGTGACCTCCGGTACTGAACGCATTCTCACGAATGAGTTCTTCCCAACGCTTCATGTGGGGGCCTAATTCCTTGAGGAGAAGTTGGTATGAAGATATTTGGACGTTTTTGGATTTTATTTTTCGGGTTGTAGTGGCACGCTCCACACCAAGGACTTGACGAATTTCGTCGGGATGAGGGATGTCGGAGAGATATGGACCAAAGGTTGGACGACAACGATGTAGTGATTCGAGGTCCCACTCGTTTGTGAAAACGGCTTGACCTCTAAAAGGAATTTGAAGGATTTGACCGAATTGCTCGAGAGTTAAAGTGATAAATTCATTTTGGATCATGAAGGAGATGGTGATGGTACCAAGATCATTTGTCTGAACTGTGACTTGGCAATAGAAATCAACTATGAAATGAGGAACGATTGGTTCATTGATTTTAAAGAGGCAATTGAAGTTGATGCTTGTAAACAAGCGATTAATGTAGTCGGATTGAGCAAAAGCTAGATCTACTACACGTCCCTCATGAACGTTTCTATCTTCAATTTGACGATATATACGTCCAATGGAAGGAGATGTAGTAGGGAGTTGGGAAACTTTAGGAATGTAGTTTTTAGTGTGGGAAAGATCTTCGGTAGTCGCTTTTGGCATTTTCACCTAAACACAACAACGATACAAAAGACCAAAATAAATATAAAGAATAATAAAAGTGTATATATTGTTAAGACTTATGTTGGAACGTAAACATACTTCGACTCTAAGATGATAATCCTAAGAAGTAGTTTACCATGTTCCTTAATATTATTTTTAACTCGTTCTAGATATATTTTACGATGTTTAGTAAGTAGTTATGGACAAATCCAAATGCCCTTTTAAACATCTTAATATATCATGAAATTTACTAGATTTACTTTAGGTTGTAAAACTAGCCATTTCTTACGAGTTTCTTATGCATGTGATTAGTTTTCGAAAAAGATGGTTTATGTTTTGACTCAAAAATGTCATTTTTCGTACTAAACCAAACACTTCCTTAACTAGACACTTACACTACAAGTATGTCAATATATATATGAATTATATATCTTGACAAGTCCGAATTACAAGTTTTAGGTTTATAATCTTGACAACGTTTTATAAAAATTATAACGACTTAATTTCGACATTATTTGGACATAATCCAAACACCCTCTTATCGTGTACAAAAATATTTTTACGTAGTTGAAAAATATAGTTTCATGTTTTACAAGTTATAAAAATATAATGTGATTAGTTTGAACAAGTTTTTATAGCATTATTCAAGAATGTGTTTACCAAAAATATTTTGAAAAGGAGTGTATGAAATTTTTCAAAAATTTTCGACAAGAGGGTTTATAATAATTAGTTTCTAGTGTTAATTAAACATCCTAATCCTAAGGGAAGCATTTAGTTATGGAAATTTTAGACCCAATTCGAAAGAAATTATGAATTTGAAAAAATTATTAAAACATGCATAATCTTGAGTTTGACCAAATTAGATGGAATTAGATGAAATGTGTTATGAAAAACTTACAATATGTAATGGTGATTGTGTTAGATGAATTTGCCCTTTGCGAATTAACCCGAATTAAGTGAATTAGAGGTTGTTTTTGAGTTTTTGGGGTTTAGAATTCGTCACAGCAGCAGCAAATGGAAGAGGTGTTGGAAAAGTGGAGTGTTTGGCAAAAGAAACAAGAGAAAAAATGAGTTGGGACTATCAGATGGCCGGCCCCCTTAAACATTAAGGGGGCCGCCCTTTATTTGGATGCGGGTCCCTTTAAACATTAAGGGGGCCGCCCTCCAAAAGTTGATTTTTCGAGGTTTTGGTTTCTGCAAAGAACAAGAATATATATATATATATATATATATATATATATATATATATATATATATATATATATATATATATATATATATTAGATTTATATTTAATCAAAAATACGTTGGAGAGTAGTTGCACGAAAGGAATTACTTGACACTTTTACTTGACATTTCGTCAATTAAAATTTCTTGATCATTTCGGATGAAATTTATCAAGTTGTCAAGTAGACGAGAGAGTTGTGGAAGGCTTATAAGTATATATATATATATATATATATATATATATATATATATATATATATATATATATATATATATATATATATATATATATATATAGTATGGGCTTATAAGACGAGAATATAGGAGGGAGATGCAACTGAAGACGTGAGTTTGTTTCATCGATAGATTATTCGACTCATTTCTCTACATCAACATGAGTGTCGTTGAACATTGAAGTTCACGAAGGCAAGTGGGGGGAAAGAAAAGGTTCGTAAACGAACAATTTCTAGTTCTAGAAAGTCAACAAATGAGTTTTCTAGGTTATAAGATCCTAAATATAGCTAAGTATATATATTATATATATATATATATATATATATATATATATATATATATATATAATATAGATAGCTAAGTATATATATGTATAGATATAAAATCTAGAGGAAACTATAAGCCAAACAAAATCACATAAGTACTAGAGACTAAACTATGCATGCATATCTTGACAAGGAAATAAAAAGAAATGTGTACCTTTCGTCTTCAATGCGTTTTTCTTCAAAGTCTTCGAGGAATAGTACGAACAAGAGGTGACAACTAAAATTTCCAAGTTTGAATGGCGAATATTCTACGTTGGTCCCCATTGTCTCATTTGACCAAAGTTATTTGATCCGAACATGTTTAACATTTGGCTAGGATGCATGAAGGGTGGTAGTATTCCCTAAGGATTGTATCTTTGTTGATACTTCCACATTTGATTACTAGTGTTATTGTAGTTTTGCCTATTTTGGTTTCTTATTCGTTGAGGTGTTTTAGACCTAGGATGAAAGTTATTTGGTATTCTAGGTGGTGGAGTTTTAGATCTTGTCTTAGGTTTAGAGGATCCTACTTCGGTTTTTAAAGACGGTTTATAAAAATCTTTTACTTCTTCATTGTTTGCAAGAGGTATTTTTCTATCATAAATAAGTATATACCTAGGATTAGATTTTAGAGGTTTTAGTTCATTAAGTTCACTTTCAAATTTGACATTTTTGATTTCGCTTGTTGAAGCTTCGGTTGAGTTAAATCCTAAACCGGTTTTATCTCCGGATACTCTTTGAATACTTATTATTTTACCAAGTGATTGACTACTATTTTCAAATTTATCAAGTTTGTGAATTTCTTCCTTGAGTATTTTGTTTTCACCTTTAAGCTCATTTACATTCTTCAAAAATCTCCTTACCTTTTTCAAGTTGATGTATTTTAGTTTTTAGTTCTAGTACTTCATTTTTCAATTGGTTGTTTATGTATTTTAGTGATTTGTTTTTAGCCATTACATGTGTCCTAGTTTGCATAATCTATTATATTCACTATCTAAATCTTTTTCATCTAATGATAAATTTTCATCACTAAAGTATTCGGTTTCGGAACGTACCTCACTTGATGTCTTAGCCATGAGACACTTTTCTTCCATTGTCGTTTCTTTATCATCTTCATCGGTATCACTCCAAGCTCCTCCAACAAATGCTCTTTGATTTTGATCTCTTGTCATCATTGGACATTTTCCAATGAGGTGATTCGGATCACCACACTTGAAACAATTTCTCTCATTCTTGCTATACATATCATCTTTATTCTTTTGAGATGCTCTCCTTGCATCGTGTGGTTGTCTAACGAATCTTCCTCGCCTTTTGAAGAATTTCTTGAAATTTCTTACGGCCATGGCATATTCTTCGTCATCACTTTTGGAAGATGAGCTATCTTCGTTGTTGGATTCCTTTCTAGCTTTCAAGGCGATTGACTTGCTTTGCTCTCGTTTTCTTTTGACCATTTCGGAGTCCTTCTTTATAGTTGCTTCGTAGACTTTCAAATTTCCAATTAATTCATCAAGTTGCAATGTTGACAAATTCTTTGATTCTTC
Organism: Artemisia argyi; assembly: GCA_030686995.1. Classification (NCBI taxonomy): domain Eukaryota; kingdom Viridiplantae; phylum Streptophyta; class Magnoliopsida; order Asterales; family Asteraceae; genus Artemisia; species Artemisia argyi. The sequence continues at coordinate 124,381,986 of CM060679.1, forward strand.
AATAGCCGTCACTTTAGCTCGCCATTTTGGGTGAATAGCCCTAAGAAACTTCCTAACAAAATTCTTACTAGAAAAATTCTCATCAAGTGGTTTTAAACTTGTGATGATAGTGTTAAATCTAGCGAAAACATTATCAATTGATTCCTCTTCCGGAATCGTGAATTGCTTATATTGTTGGACAAGTAAATCTATTTTATTATCTTTGACTTGATTATTACCTTGGTGAGCTATTAATAAAGAGTTCCAAATTTCTTTTACGGTTTCACACATAAAGATCCTTTCGTACTCTTTACGTGGTAGCGCATTATAAATAACCATTTTTTCTTCATTATTTTTAGCAAGTTTTCTTTTTAAATCATCATTTTATTTTTCAAAAGGTACGATTTCATCTTTCTTTGTTTCGGGGTTATTTTGAATAGGTAAAAAATCACCATTGGTAATAACATGCCAAAGATCTAGATCTTTTGATTTCACATAAGTTTCGAATCGATTTTTCCAATATAAAAATCCATCACTTTCAAATAGTGGTGGTCTTTGCATAGATTGCCCTTCTAAATATTTTTCAGATTCCATAGATCGTTACAAGTTTTAAAATACAATATATTTTAAAGATCTTGCAAGACGTGGCTCCTGATACCAATTGTGGAAAACTAGAAGGGGGGTTTGAATAGTTTTACGTCCATTTTAAAATTTATAAAAACAAGTTTGTTTTAAAAACTTGGATTCTAGTTTATATGATCTCAATACTTGCACAATATGAACAATTATATAGTAACTAACTAACTAAGCTAATATAGTATAAGTAAATAAGTAAGTAATGAAAAGAGTTGGAAAGATCAAACCACAACACAAGGATTTATAGTGGTTCGGCTACAAGGTCACCTTCCTTGTTCCTACTCCACTCCCTGAGTCACCTACTCGAGAGTTTTCTTCACTATGTCAACAAACTCCCTTATGGCGGAGAAAACCTTACACACCAATATACACACCACAACTTCATCACACCTTGATCACAACTTCTTCACACCAATCTACTTCACCACTTACTACTTCACACCAATCTACTTCACACCAATCTTGTTCACACCAATCTTCTTCACAACTACACTACTTCACTACTAAGCAACTTCTTCTCCCTACACAACTTCTATATCTCCTAAACTACTTATTACAAGCACAATCGCAACTTTACAAATAATATACACAATATACACAACTACTCTTCAATACTTCTTGAACTTAGTTGTAGAATGAGTATTCTTCTTTTGCACTTTGGATGAGAATGGATGAGAAGGGATTGAATCACTTGAAACAAGGATTAGTAATCAAATGATCATGGCCGGCCCCCTTAATTTAAAAGGTACCGCCTCTTATAATTAAGGGGGCCGCCCAGCTGTAACGGCCAGAAAGTCTGTCTTTTAGTGGGGAAAGTTTATTTGGTGAAAAACTAACTAATTTTGGTTAAAAATTTGAATTCATATATTTAGTATGATTAAAACCTTTTTCTTTATTACCAATAGTGTTTTTCAAAAATATTTAATATGTTTATATAATTAAATAAACTTTGCAATAATTAATTAAATACCCCTTTGATCATGAGATGTATTAAGCACTTGTTTATTCATACCTTAGTGATTAAATTGGATAAATTGATATAAACTAGCTTAATACTTGTTTACGTAGTAATCTTACGTTTGATGATTTTACATTTTGTGATCGTCAAAACATAGAGATATCGAAAAATATAAATAACGTTTTTATGCATTATTTATGTCAACATATAAGACTATGTCTTTTTGTCACGGATAAGGAATACCAAATGGCCTAAAGGCCTAGAGCTGAGATCACAAACATGGCTAAGTCCAAGGTTGATATATCAAGGCCGTGGTAGCTAAGTCCAAAGCCACGGCAAGGCCACGGCTAAGACCTCAAGTCTTTCTAAACCGAAATCATTATAACTATTATACATGTTTTACATATTGAATACTACAACAATAGTGAACTTCATGTGAGGGGTTCATCAGAGTAACTGATGCGTGGGAATCACAACAGGCTTTACCTCTCGAGGGATCTCGAGAAGCTTACAACCCCCACCAGGCAGTGTACCTGATCGTTGTAGTATAGTATAGTGACAAGTACCGGGGGATTGATCGTTCAGCTTAGGAATAGTGTCACTAGGATTAGAAAGCCTAAATACTAGTTCTAAAGGTGAGGGATGATTATTTTTGTGTTTTTATATTTTATGGAAAGCAATTTAAAATCTCGGGTTTGAAGGATTTGGGCGGAATTAGTTGCTAATCAACTAACCCAATACTAAGATGCAATCAAAATAAAATACTAGAAATGAAAATAAACTAATTTATACTAAGGTTGTGAGCAGTAATTGGAGAAAATGTGTTTACTTAGATTTCACTACTCCCTAGATATCTTTTACACGTTAATTACTTGTTATAATTGCATGTATGACGGATCGTATTCCTTAATACCATTCATGGGGTGGCACACATAACTCCCCAATTCTATGAGCTCTTATCTCCTCCTACACCATGCCCAGCACAACTATAGGGATTGTAAACAGTGGCTCATGCATTAAATACAACCAATAAAGACCTAGTGCGCGTTGGTTCATGTTTCTTAAGACGTTCAAGCATGTTACCAATTGGAGATCTGCCAGTTTTCTTAAGCCTAACATATAAATCATTCATCCACAACAAGAATAAACAAGTAATCCACACATAATCAATATCTAGGTTGCATTAGATCTAAGCAAACACAAGATAGATCTAGCCTAGCATGATGGAATTAAGACAAGAACATGATATAGACAACCAACACATAGACATATTGATTAAATTAGAAGAACACTTATCTTGATTAAACATGTAAGGTATCAAGGGGTTGGAACCCTTGAAAAACCTGTAAAGTTACACCAAAATCGTACTTAGGGTTTCTCCCAAAACTTCTCTCCTTAAATGTGAAAAATTAGAAAACTATATATAGGAAAAGGGGTCTGACGGCGTCAAGACCAATTAGGTGACGCCGTCACCTCGCCGCCAAAACAATCCTCGGACTGCCTAGATCTACATTTGACGCCGTCAAGTACAAATCATTTCCAGGCCGTCATGACTTTTACTCTTGACGCCCTACCTTCATGACGCCGTCATATCTCTTCTGGATCGTTATGGAATTTTACTCTTGACGCCGTCAGAGAACTACTCTTGACGCCGTCACCTACTGTTCCCAGCAAGGAAATTAAGACTTTGGCGTTTTCTTCACTTTTATGCTCCAAAAACGTCCGAATTGCTTCCTTTTCCAGATTTTACTCCCAAAGTACCTAAAATCACAAAAGGAACGATTTAGGGCAATATTTGATCAAATAAATTCGGATTCGGGCTTAAATGACCCCCCTAAAAACGGATCATTTTTCACCTCATCATATACCCTTACACTTGAGATTTGCTTGTCCTCAAGCAAATGCGCTTTTATTCTAGTCAAAATACAAGTTAGGGGTCATTTAACACTAATATAAAAGTAATTACAACAAATAATCGTTCCACTAAAGACCAATAGACAAGCACGGAGGTCATATACAAGCACCTCACAAATAGTGTTTAGATACTCACATCTCTCGGGTGTAATAAAGTATAAATTACAATATGGAAACGGAAGATATCTCTCACTACCTGTCATAGCAAAATAGATTACCATAGGCTTGGGAAAGGATCAAACCTCCACCACATGGCGTAAGCACCTAGGATAAATTATCAAAGAGGTCTTTTAAAGGGTTGTAACATTAGGTGTAGGGATATGAAATACACGGTTTTGTTGGATAAAGGAAGTTTTACTGGTGGCGAGTTAACAATCTTGGTTAATTACATGTACAATATGGCGTTGCTAAGCCAAGACTAGACTCGACTTATGCTAATAAATGAAATATAACAAAAACATAAAATAAGCATAGAATGAAACGGGATGGTAGTCCGTATGTTTTTTCTCTGTTTTTTTTCTATTTTTTTTTCTTGTTTTTTCGATTTTTTTTTTTTTTTTTTTTTTTGCATACACTCTTAACCTACCATCCAAAATCATACATCATAGGGAATAAACATTCCCCTTACACTTGAATTTTTACATACTTTACAATTAACTAATCTAATGACTCGATTTAAGAAAATCAAAACACTTGGAGCACTTTTAAGATTGACGTACATATGGGGGTAATAAATGATGTTCTTCCCCATTACTCCATAAAATAAGTACTTACCCATGAGTCCCAATCGTCCCAAAACAATATGTACAAGGATATGACTCGACTTAGCAACCATGTAATCAATTAGAAAGTTAACTTAGGGTTTAACAAATAACAATAATGCACTAAAAATGAGCGCATACACGGAAGGCTAAGGCGATTTGGTTGTACATTTAAGTGGGGTGTAACAAATTCTTCCTTTAAGTAAAATGCTTAAAGTTAGAAACGAAAAGATAGGCTCGGAGGGGTGTACTAGGGGTATCGTGTACTAAAAATGAGTACAACGCTAAGGGTGTGGGAAAAATTAGTTGACTTAACTAGCCAAGTAATATGACTTAAATGGTCAAGTAATTATGATACGGGTTTAACACAAGGGTGATCCTAATGCCTTTTATCATGTAGTAAATCCTACCACACAAATGTAGTCTCACTAGCGGTCTTGGAATGCATCACTAACGCAAGTTCTAGAATCTAAATGCTACCGGTACACTCATAAGCACTAATAGTAAATGCTTTTCCTATCAAATCTAAAGGCGAACCTCACATATTTGGGTGGAAAATTTTTCTGAATATACGGTTATGTGCTAGTCATATAATCTCCTATCCATGAGACGCTTGCTATGGCTAAAGTTTCACTCCTAAATGTTGTAAAAAATTTTAAATTTGGCGCTAAAATTGCACTAACAAGTATTTCTCATAGTTTTATTACACATCTACCATTAAACAAAACAAACTCAAGCGAAAGTGCATATGTAAGGTATCATCTTTTTACCCTCCCCTTACACTTAAGATGAACATTGTCCCCAATGTTCAAGTAAAGAATGTAAAAGTGAAAAAGTAAAGAGAATGAAATCAAATACTCCCCTGATTCGCTCGTATGGATAATAGGATGGCCAGGTTAAATCTTCCTCCAAGAAAATGAACAATCGAAGCTTCCCTTCCAGAATATAAATCATCTTCTTGTCATACATAACCTGTAAAACCTGACAAAATAGACAAGACAACCTCGCGTAAAATCGGCGGCATCCTATATAAGTTACTAAATCCTAGAAAACAAGATAAGATATAATGCTTGTGGAATGAAGTTTGCGGATCTCCTGGAGATTATAAAACTTAATAATTCACAAAAACCATAAGACTCCGTTAGAAAAACAAAACTGGTAAAATTTCCAGATTTTTACACCTGACGCCGTCAAGAGTAAACTCCTGACGCCGTCAGAATTGACCTGCAGAAATTCTTATGTTAAGTTTCCGGAAAATTTCTGGAAAAACTTGGTCCTACTTCCTGGAAAATCCTGCAAAACTTCGTTATGACTCAATACAAGCATTTGACTCTAACAAATTCGAATATACATGTTCATTTAATATTGTGGAGAATCATGATCGGTTTGTTTCTTAAAAACATATTTGGGGTTTCCCCTTACACTTATCTTTTGAAAAAATACCTTTAGGTGGAGTTAAGACTAGGCCAAACAACAAAGTAAAGTATTTCCACTATTTAGTTTAGAAACATGATCTACCAACAATAAAAATTAAACGTGCATACGGAAGCAAATAACAAACAAACAAAGATAATCACACAAAACATGGGTTGCCTCCCAAGAAGCGCTTTTCTTTATTTACGAGTCTTGTAGCTAGACTTAAGTTCATGGGTTACTACGTGACTCCATCATTGGTTCCACTCTCTGATTGTAGATATTCCTTGTAGAAACCAATCACCTTTTTCTCAACCGCCCCCATAATCATTTGGGCAAATTCTTCATCGACTTTATACCTTGGTCCAAGGGCCAAGCAATCTTTGTAATAAAGACTCCTTTTTTCTCATACATAATCCATGCCCTTTTTCTTATCCTCCTCATTAATATCCTCAAAAGCACCAACGTTGTCCTTATCAAAACGAGATATAAAGCGAAATTCTTTCATCCTATTAGGCATCCTATAAGTGATACTATCGGTGTTACTTGCAAATCGGATCGTACCTTCTACCTCATCATATTCCAACTTAGACTCCTCAACAAATGGTTTGCCAAACACAACATTGGATAATCGACAATCAATAACATTAGCAAGATCCTCCACAATCATAAAGTCGGTGAAAAAAGTGAAATTACCAACAAAGACATGTAAACCCTTAACTCTCCCGACAAAGTTACAAACTCCACTGGGGTATTTGGGATCCCTTCTAGGTTCAAGTCTTGTTTTCACTATATCATTATAAACAGTTGAGGACATAATGTTGATTGGAGATTTAAAGTCAATGTAAGCATTGCTAATGTGCCTATATCCAATCATACATGGTATCTTAGCATTCTTACGATCGCCTCTCTTGATCTTAGGTTCAATTATGGTGAAAGGAGATCGCGGGTTATCAATAAGATTATTATAATATGCAATCTCCTCCTTAGTGGGGTATAGATTAAAGTAGTCATTAAGCTTCGGATCTATTTCCTCCTCTTCTAGTCCCTTAACAACATTCACAAAGTCATTAGGCCCTAGGTCCTCATTTGAATACAAGGCGGTCGCTAGGTCACTAAATGCATGTTCGAGTTCAACCTTAATCAATCTATTAAGCTCTCTAAGCTCCCTAATCTCACTCTCAATTTGTTCACGTAACACAGCCACTTCTCTAGGGGAAGGGGTGGATTCGCGTTTTCCATAATGGTCAACGGAATAGTCAATGAGTTTAATCTACTAACAAAGGCACAAAGAACTAAGATAGACTAAAGAGAACCTAAAAAAAATAAAATCTTACTAGAAAGGAATCTAGCAAGTAGTCCTAATAAAAAGAAATTCTAACCTAGACAATAACTATTCCCCGGGCTGCGGCGCCAAAAACTTGATGCGTGGGAATCGCAACAGGCTTTACCTATCGAGGGATCTCGAAAAGCTTACAACCCCCACCAGGCAGTGTACCTGATCGTTGTAGTATAGTATAGTGACAAGTACCGGGGGATTGATCGTTCAGCTTAGGAATAGTGTCGCTAGGATTAGAAAGCCTAAATACTAGTTCTAAAGGTGAGGGATGATTATTTTTGTGTTTTTATATTTTATGGAAAGCAATTTAAAATCTCGGGTTTGAAGGATTTGGGCGGAATTAGTTGCTAATCAACTAACCCATTACTAAGATGCAATCAAAATAAAATACTAGAAATGAAAATAAACTAATTTATACTAAGGTTGTGAGCAGTAATTGGAGAAAATATGTTTACTAAGATTTCACTACTCCCTAGATATCTTTTACACGTTAATTACTTGTTATAATTGCATGGATGACGGATCGTATTCCTTAATACCATTCATGGGGTGGCACACATAACTCCCCAATTCTATGAGCTCTTATCTCCTCCTACACCATGCCCAACACAACTATAGGGATTGTAAACAGTGGCTCATGCATTAAATACAACCAATAAAGACCTAGTGCGCATTGGTTCATGTTTCTTAAGACGTTCAAGCATGTTACCAATTGGAGATCTGCCAGTTTTCTTAAGCCTAACATATAAATCATTCATCCACAACAAGAATAAACAAGTAATCCACACATAATCAATATCTAGGTTTCATTAGTTCTAAGCAAACACAAGATAGATCTAGCCTAGCATGATGGAATTAAGACAAGAATATGATATAGACAACCAACACATAGACATATTGATTGAATTAGAAGAACACTTATCTTGATTAAACATGCAAGGTATCAAGGGGTTGGAACCCTTGAAAAACCTGTAAAGTTACACCAAAATCGTACTTAGGGTTTCTCCCAAAACTTCTCTCCTTAAATGTGAAAAATTAGAAAACTATATATAGGAAAAGGGGTCTGACGGCGTCAAGACCAATTAGGTGACGCCGTCACCTCGCCGCCAAAACAATCCTCGGACTGCCTAGATCTACATTTGACGCCGTCAAGTACAAATCATTTCCAGGCCGTCATGACTTTTACTCTTGACGCCCTACCTTCATGACGCCGTCATATCTCTTCTGGATCGTTATGGAATTTTACTCTTGACGCCGTCAGAGAACTACTCTTGACGCCGTCACCTACTATTCCCAGCAAGGAAAATTAAGACTTTGGCGTTTTCTTCACTATTATGCTCCAAAAACGTCCGAATTGCTTCCTTTTCCAGATTTCACTCCCAAAGTACCTAAAATCACAAAAGGAACGATTTAGGGCAATATTTGATCAAATAAATTCGGATTCGGGCTTAAATGACCCCCTAAAAACGGATCATTTTGCGCCTCATCAGTAACCCATCGAGAAGAGTTGTGGATTGACGATTTAAAGTGTCTTGGCTCCTCGAACGTTTACTGCATGACCTCTGTATTGTAATGGCCTGAATGGTAGTACAAGATATACAAACTAAAACCATTTATTAAACAAACGGACCACTACAAAAAAAGTGGCTTTTTAGGACCCTTTGTGTGGGACGGTATGATAATGGAGTCCTAAAAAACTGTTTAATAGGACATATGAGCGTTTAGGGTCCTTTTTAAATATTTGCTACTTAGGCGATGTCCTAAAAAGTTATATAATAGGATGGTCGATGATTTGGGGTCCTATTATCATATAACTTAATAGGACACTTAAAATATGGATCCTAATAAATTACTTTATAAGACATTTAGTTGTTGGTGTCCCATTACGTGATAGTGTAATACGACACTTGATCACTAGATGTCCTATTATGACATAACCTAATAAGACCCTTGACACTTGGGTCTTATAACTTTAACCTTTATAGGACGTTTATTCATTATGGTTTTATTATAATACACCATAATAGGACACTTGAGTTTTGAGTCATAAGATATCAGTTAGTTAAAACGCTTATTCACAAAAAGTTTTATTATAGCAAAATTTAATAGGACCTTTGACACGTGGGTATTATAACGTTAACCTTTATAGGACACTTATGTACAATGGTTTTATTATCGTACACCATAATAGGACATTTCATTTTTGATTCATATAACATCATTTTTTTAAAACGCTTATTTGCAAAAGTTTTATTATAACAAAACTTAATAGGACCCTTAAGACGTGGGTATTATAATGTTAACCTTTATAGGACGCTTATGCATAATGGCTTTAGTATCATACATCATAATAGGACATTTTATTTTTGAGTCATAAAATATCAGTATTTTAGAACGTTTATTCGCAAAAGTTTTATTATAACAAAACTTAATTGGACCCTTAAAGGATGCATATTAATTATGGTTTTATTACAATACACCATAATAGGACACTTGATATATAAGTCATAAAACATTAATTATTTAAAACGCTTATTCGCAAATGTATTATTAAAACATAACTTAATATGACAGTTGACACTTGGGTCCCATAGATTGATACACCATCATAGGACACTTGATATTTGAGTCATAAAACATCGGTCTTATAGAACGCTTATTCGCAAACGTTTTTTATTATAAGAAAAGTGAATAGGACCCTTGACAATAGCGTCTTATAACGTTAACCTTTATAAGCTGAGGCACTGGAATAAGCTAAAATAAACTAGGCTTGATTCAAAAACACCAGAATAAGCTACTATACTAAGCCATAAGCACTGATTACAATGAATAAGCAAAAAGGACTGAGTGCAGGGCATCTCAGTCCTACTGGGGTGATTAGCTGTGACACCCCCAAAATTTACAACGCAGCGGAATACCAATTTAGGTGTCACTTCATAGTTCATACACACAAATTACATAAAACGACCTCAAAAGAGACGTTTAATAAAATGTCACATTCGATTTGATAAATCAGAGTACAAAGGTCCAACAATTTATATTTAAAACATAAGTTACAAGAGTTAAAACATGACTCATATGTATATTTTAAAGATAAATAGTTATCGAATGTGTAGAAAACAAGTCCTTCAATATTTGATATCCACACGACTCCGATTGCTCCCAATGCTCACCTAGCCAAATAATACCTGAGAAAATACATGCTAAAAAGTCAACACAAAGGTTGAGTGAATCCATAGAGTTTAATAAGTAATATGTTGAATACAAGCATTATTTATCAATAGACATATAACAAATACATGTCGGGTAATCAGATTATAGTATTGAGATTTATGAAACTGAACCTTAACCATGATTTTGTGCCCCGAGGTAAAAATTGCCAGTTTACCCCAAACTCTCAAGATTATGTGACCGTACCCAGTCAAAGCCGGCCAAGCCTAATATGCATATCCATAATAATAGCGTTTCCTTACGGAATTAACGGTTTCATGGTGGGGACTTAATTGGCAAGAAGCATTCAATCACTATAATCATGTAATCGGGTAGAGCATACCAAAAACTACTTGTATTCAGTTTGTAAAAGTAGCATGTATCCCCCTCGCGAGGTTTATAAAACATTTAAATGAATAAAGGCGAGGCTATGAACTCACCTTAAGAGCAACGAGATGAAAAGTAAAATGGATCTTCGGACGAGTGCGAAGCATCTAAGCACAACCTAAAAGACGTGACGCGACTTAGAATGATAAAGAAGACCAATATGAAAAAGTAAATCAAATGATCACGAGATATGTTTCCGAGATAAGCATGGCATTGCACTAAGACTTAACCCAAGATATTTTCACTCTAAGATTGATGTTCGACCAGGTCTTATAGGTAATAAAACACCTACCAAGTTTCATCCTTCAATTCTTATCTTACCTATGTGTATCTACACGTTCTAGAGTTCAAGACAAGACGTAAAGTATTAAATTCTGGATTTGACTCTATTTTATAGACCCTTAACTCCTAATCTATAAATGATATGAATACAAGACCTTCACCCCTGGAAAGCCCTTTGAGTCTATTTTTCAAAAATCCAGACCTCAACTTCTGAAAGATTCAGAATCATGTGAAAAGACTATTTTACCCCTGAACATCCAGCCCATGATATTTTCTGAATTTTAATCTCTTACGAAAATGGCCATAAATCCTAAACTATGATAGCAATTTAAGTGAGACCAATTGGAGGTGTTAGACTAAGATGTCTACTACAGGTCTCAACTTTTATTCCAACAATTTTAGTGTAAACACCTGGAGTTAAACTCCTTTGACAAACAGTAGTTCAGAACGGATCAATTTTAGCAAAACGGCCATAACTAATTCATCCGGAGGAGTTGATAAACCCTCCAATTAGCCACAAGGTCCTCATTTGTTTTACCCTTCACCCATGTAAAAACCCAGTACCCTCTAGTTCAAGAATAATTCGTTACAAGTAAAACAATCTGCATTACAATTTCTGGGTACACACTAAATATGTTTCCACGGTTTTGGTCGTATCTCGACCATCCGGAATAGTTGGTTTTCCGGCCAACTCGCCACTAGGACCTGAGATATTAACCTATTCATTTATGAAAAGCTTCAGTAGGCTCTAAGCCATAAATTTACCATTAACACATAAACAATCTGCAAGTTACCTATTTTGACTAGTTTTACTAATTTGGGCATAACTTGGTCATCCGGAGGAGATAAAAATTCCTCCAACTCGCCACATGAAGCTTAGAACTATATCTATATAAAAATGTAATTTAATCATAGGCTCTAGGCCAAAACTTAATGAGAAAACCCACGTTTTTCTATTGATGTAAAAACAGTCCCATCAAATCCAACTAAACCTATTCTAAACTCATCCAAAACATCATCATTCATCATGCAATGCCACACTAATCATCACAAACAACTCAAGAACATTAAAACTCATCAAAATTCACAAAACCCATAATTAATTAAATAACAAAAACCATTTGCATGTGACAAAAATCGAAGAGGATTATGAGATTAGCTTACAAGGAGTGATAAATCACGAATAACCTTTCTAGGGCTTGGATTGGAAACGACCCTAATGACACCAAGACTAGTGGAATCTTCAATTCAATATTCACAAATGATTACCCACTTGATTAAACAAAGCCCTAATCAAGTCTTGAAGAAAAACACCAAGAAACTCTATGAAAACTTCGAATCAAAACACCATCTTTTGCTAGGATCTTCAAGAGGATGTTGTGGAGATTATTTTTATGTTTAAAAAGATGATGAGATGGTGTTATTGGGCTGTTTTATTTCGTTCATAGGGTGGAGAGTGAAAGAAAAATGGTGACAATAACTATGTAGATGTGTTTAGAGGAATTGTAGTTGGCAAAATAAGTTGAACATTTTTATTTTGAAATAAACAAGTGTTCTTGGTCTCTATATGAAAACGCCACATATGAGGAAGAGTTGGTGAGTGGAGATTTTTGTGGTATTATTTGGGTATAAGTGTGTTATAGAGTGTAGTTTTGATCCCGATAGTTGTTAACGTTAAGTTTTTAAGACGCGTAATGTAAAACCGGGTAGTAATAAAATATAAAACTTTCAAAAATGTTAAAACTTGTTATCATTATATATTTTAGGTAATTTAGATGAGTGGTGAGTTCATTGGAGGATTTAAATGTGGTTAAAACATAAAAATGTTGGCTTAAATCGAGTAAGACGTAAAAATACAAGGTTTAAGTAAAAATGGAGAAAGTGAAAAGTGACTTTTAAAATAGGATTGTAAGGAAACAATGATGCATAAAAAGTGTAGAATGGACGTAGTCTAATCGTGGTTGAATGAATTGAACGTGTTATGACGAAACGCGGATAAATTTTGACAAAATTAATTATTTAAAAATAGAATAGTTAAATAATATTAAGATTAATGACATGAAATTTTTGAAATGTCACATTAGCAGACCAAATTAAAGCAGCAAGATAAGATCTAAAATCCCAATTAAGCTCAGAATTCTCAAGTAAGTAGTGTAAGCTACTAAAGAAAACAAAAATCAGAAGAGAAACAACAGTGAATAAGCAGAAATTAAGCTCTTAATATGGGCATTTAGAGAATAACTATCACCTAGACTGCTGCAGACTGATCTAAAAACTTAACAAACTATTTGCAGCCCTTTCAAACTCAACCAAGTGGGTTAAAGTGAATAACTATCACCTACCCGGCCTGAGGGCACTTATTATATTATGAAATTATGCGGTTATTGTCGACTTATGAATTCGGTTAACGTTTTGCGTATCATGAGCTTAGCATCATCAACAATATTATATGCACTGGGATGCCTCTATATATTGTATGTTACCTTGATTACCCGGTATTTGCATATGTTGCTTATATCATATGATTAAAACCTTGTGCTCAACTTTATTATTTAAACCTACGGATTACACTCAACCTTTATGTTGACTTTTAAGCATGTATTTCAGGTATTGCTACTAATAATAATTAGCTTTGGAGCTTGATGTTTTGGGCATGATGGAGCGGTTTGGACTGAGGAGGCTTTCTGTCAAGGCAACTATAACACTCTAAAATTTTGAACATCTGAAATACCCAAAATGCCCCTCTAATTTTAACTTTTGAAGAGATGTTAAATAATCTAAAATGTTACATTCCAATTTTTGACCTAAATATTTATATGATAATATTTGAACGTTTCGCGACATTTGAAACCTATAATACTTATGATATATAAAAATTACAAAACATGTACAAGAAAAATACATCACACGTTTATTTGGTGCTTGGGCCGAAATTTATTTAAAATCTATACTACCTCTAAAGCAAAAATGGTCAAAGTGGAAAAGTGAAAAGTCAAAGATTGTGAAATGTTGAAATTTTTTATTAAAGAAAATTATGAAATGTAATTAATACTCTTATTAAAACACCCATTACTTAAAAGTACAATGATTTATACACATTGTACAACCAATTAAAACAATTAATACAAATCACAAACCGGGTTGACCCGGGACGCTTCAAACCTGACGGGTTGAACCGGTTTAATTTGTCCCGTTTTCGACCCAACCTAGCAAGCTGACCCGGTTTAAATTGACCAAATTTTTTACCGGAATGGTTCAACCTGTTGAACCACCCGGGTCGAACCGGGTTTCAAAACATTATGTTTAATTCCCAAATCTTCAAACTTTTATTATTTTTCATTTATAACCAATTAAAACAATAAATACAAAGCACAAACCGGGTTGACCCGGGACGCTTCAAACCCGACGGGTTGAACCGGTTTAATTTGAACCATTTTCGATCCAACCTAGCAAGTTGACCCGGTTTAAATCGACCAATTTTTCGACCGGAACGGTTCAACCGGTTGAACCACCCGGGTCGAACCGGGTTTCAAAACATTATGTTTAATTCCCAAATCTTCAAACATTTATTATTTTTCATTTATAACCAATTAAAACAATTCATACAAATCACAAACCGGGTTGACCCGGGACGCTTCAAACCCGACGGGTTGAACCGGTTTAATTTGACCCATTTTCGACCGAACCTAGCAAGTTGACCCGGTTTAAATCGACCAATTTTTCGACCGGAACGGTTCAACCGGTTGAACCACCCGGGTCGAACCGGGTTTCAAAACATTATGTTTAATTCCCAAATCTTCAAACTTTTATTATTTTTCATTTATAACCAATTAAAACAATTAATACAAATCACAAACCGAGTTGACCCGGGACACTTCAAACCTGACGGGTTGAACCGGTTTAATTTGACCCATTTTCGACCCAACCTAGCAAGTTGACCTGGTTTAAATCGACCAATTTTTCGACCGGAACGGTTCAACCGGTTGAACCACCCGGGTCGAACCGGGTTTCATAACATTATGTTTAATTCCCAAATCTTCAAACTTTTATTATTTTTCATTTATAACCTATAAACATTTTTTATCAATAAACTATTTGTCGCTATAAAATCCCGTTGCTATGCAAAGTGGCTAAACAAAGTGGCTAAACGGTTTCGAACTTGTGTTATTTTCTACCGAGCTTGTATTCTTGTTTCAAATTTGGGTGGATGCGAGCTAGGGGTTTTCTGTGTTTGTTCGGCATAATATATATAAAGGGGTGTCGCGAGCTGTTGGTGTCACGAGCTGTTTTGATTTCGAAATGGCGTTTATCAAAGTTACTGACTTATGAAATCATAGTTTGCCAGATAGCCTTGGGAATGACTTAATTGTTGAGGTGCAAGACTCCAAGGGGAACCATTATGGTCGTGTCCTGGCCCAAGTGGCCACCATTTCCGAAGATCAGGTGAAATTTTTTGTATCCCCTTCAACTTGTGAGATATTGGATGGTGTACTGTTATTGGGAAGCTTATATTATTTCTTCGCAGAATGACAAACTGCGTTGGTGGTCAATTTATCGAGAACCGGAGCATGAGCTTGTTGGCAAAATTCAGCTCTATATAAATTATACAACCAGCATAGATGAGAATGGCCTCAAGGTGAGACGGTCAATGTTTAACATCTATAGAAGTGTTTAACTGCGACTTTTGTATAACGAAACAGTCTTCTGGTTTGACAGTCTGTTTCTATTGCCGAAACAATGGCATATGACCTTGCCATGGAGGTTGCGCTACTACACAAAAGATTATTGAGATCACCTCAAAAAGATCACTTTTGTTAAAAACTGATCTATTTGAGTAATATAAGGGTGGGGAACGTTAAATAGATTGGTTGTTACCAAAGAAATCCATCTATTTGTGTTTTTACATAAAAAGATCGGGGGTATAAAAACAACCCGATCCATTTGTTTGTCATTTTACTCCAGCGGGCTTTTCCATTTCAACTTTTTTCATTAACCCGCCCTTTAACAAAAAAACTTTTCATGACCCGCCGCTACTTTACCAAAAAAATTGATTTCATCTTCTCACACATCTGTTTTACCAATCCTTTAACCCTAACCATCTTCTCACTTCCACTTCATCACAACCCTTCTCCACACCACACTACTAGCCGCCGCCGTCAACTATCAGTCTCACCGAACCAAATCATTTAACCAACACAATTTCCTTAGTTAATTTCTTAGGTTATTTCCAATCTTTTTATTTTAAATTTATATATATTTATTTACCAACATTTTGCTCTTTGGGAGATAGGGTTGTGACATAATGGTTTGATTATTTATGTTTATATATTTCTTAGATTCGGCTACTATAGTACTTGCCAATGGCTACTGTAACTCAACTTTGGTAATTATTTTTCTCTAATATGGAGTAGTAGTTTTTTGAGGACATAGTGATTAAGAGGGTGTTTAGGATTGCTTATGCTTTTGTAAACAAATAAGCACTTATAAGCTTTAAATTAAGTACCTCGTTGTATAGTGTTTGGATTTGTAAACTGTAAACTGACAAGGGTTTGGCACTTTGGGATTTGTTTGCATATTGTGGCAATTGCTGTAGGTTAGTCGGTTAGATGATTATCCGGTTACTCGAGAGTGCTTGCTGCGTTTGTTACAACCTGGTTAGTTTTCTTATATACCGTTAGGATGATTAATTTATCTTTAGGATGATTTGGGAAGTGCAAAGGTATGGAGTAACAAAAGTGCGAGGAGTGTCAAATGTTACTAACCACTGCCGTCCACCGAACCTAGTTAAACCAAATTGTATTCACCAGCAAGCACTACTTGTATTCATATAGACAATGTTGAGGCAGTATCTTAATCATTAAAATTTGTAAAGCTCGTTGGTTGGCAACAAAATGCCAACCATTTATTGAGAAAAAAAGGCACTATTACAACTGAATTTCAATTTGGTTTTGCAGCTGATCGAGGTCCCAGTTTTGATTCAGATATACAGCTTCTTTCGAAAAGATATGAAGCAGAGTTCGGTATGTCATCCTTTTAGTTTTGGTATAATAGGATAGATACAAGGGCATATGTGGTTAAAGTGCTTTCATTCAGTGATATCATTATGTAAAACTCTCTACGCTGATTATAGACTATTAGTTAGTTTTTCTAAAACTATATATACTTTTTGCTATATATCAATTTTATGATATGTTATTGATGTACATTGGCATTTGGCTTATTTTAACTTTTAGGTGCTATCGTCAATGCACTTGGAGCTATTGCTTTAGGGGCACCTGTTGGAACTTGGTATGTACTTATTTTTCTTTTAATTTCAGTTATGGAACGTATAAGCCATAATTAGAACCATGTACTTAAAATTAATTTCAAAAGGTCTTCCAGCAAGTCTAAATTTTTAACCAGAGTTAGGTCTTGTGATCTTCACATCAACCTCGCAATTGTAGTTTCCGTATCTCATAAGACAAGCTTAGAATCCTGTCATATGACACAAGATGTTAACATAACCTAATGATGTTTTAGAAAGCCTTGGCCATGTTGAAGATATTACATTTGGGGATCACTGTTCGGAGGTAATATTACTTATGAATGTCTTTGTTTCATACACTCAGGTTTGTTGTTTGTGTGTTATACACGTTGCACTGCTGTAGAAATGTTCACTTTTGCATTGGTAGCTTTACTCTCGTTTGAAAGCTGGTGGTGATACGTCTAATGGTGATCAAGCTGAAAATGTAGATTAAAAGGAACAGTTTGTTGAAACTTGGAAGCGTATGGTGTGGTGACAATGGACAGCTGATGCTTGCTAAGAGGTTGTTGACACTCCATCGGGCATCTCCAAATAGCCGAAATAGAACCCTGCTAGAATTTGGTAATTTTCAAACTTTTGTTTACTGTTTAATCTTGCGGTTTGTGAACCGAGTTAATTAGAAAAAGAAATGTAGTAGTAACTAATCTTGAAAATGGAATGATTTTGTTGTATCCTGGTGGCTCTATTATTGTTTTAGTTATAACTCATTGGCAATAGATGTCTTAAATAGCATCACATATCTGCCAATACTCAAAAATACGAATGAAACCATATCACCTATTTCTTCGTATAGAACTCAACGAAGTCACAAGAATATAGACAGCAAGGGTAAATATGTTGTTTATACATGCCTTTGATTAAGTCGATTCGGTATGTGTTCTGGTTTTCTTCTCAATTAACATTTTTGTTTAGAGAAGTTAGTATGAGATGAAAATTTTATTGTTGAGCATGGGCTCTTTGAGTTCATATCAAGTACGTATTACTTTAGCTACTTAGCTATTCTATTTATATATGTTTTCATTGCATGTGTTTTACCAGCCCATCAAGAAATGTTACATTTAGAGTACCTAAACTTGACTTTAGTTAAATTGGAACATACATGTATCATAAACGTTATGACCCATCAACTAACTATTTAAGCCAACAAGTGTTCCAAACACTAGCCAATCTTGACATAAAAGTTACTCTAATTATCCGTTGTCTTTCAGTTGTTCCTTGCGCACTTGCATTCCTAGCTAACATCTTTTCTTCTAAATGCAGGTACTTTTTAAGAACCCTCAACAGGTCTCTTTTGATATATAATGTGATGTTTGTACTTCATATGGTATACTCTTGGTCTATCAGATCACTTTTTGCTTGCAAATTAATTTCAGACTTCAGTTGTTTAGAGTTTGGATAATCATTTTTTAGAGTTTGGATATTATAAGATACTTACTTTCTTAAAGATGCCGTAAATATGTTAGATTTCAATACTAAAAGGAAAGATAGGAATGGCCTTTTAATCATTCATCCAAAACAAGAAAATATAATATGCTTAACACTTTAAGAATTCTAGTTAATTATATGTTGTCTTTTATAGTTCCCTTTTCATGCGTTGATCATTGGCATGTTATGCATGAAAAGAGTTTAAAACGTAGTAGCTTAGTCGTGAAATGAGGTCGAATATATGTCATTTAAATTGTGGAACGGCGGGGTCTAAAATTATTATTTTGATATAAAATTCTAGTATAAACTTTAAAATAATTATTATTTTGATATAAAATTCTAGTATAAACTCAACTGAGACTGTAGCAAAAGGATGGGTGAGGAGCTTGAACCCAAATGATATAGTTGGTGGTACAGAGATTGAAGACTGTGTTGGTGCAACCATAGCATGGCCTTGTCCCTTTATCTCGGCATGTCTTTGTTAATCCTGTGATACCAATAATTTTACTAACATGGAGCTTAATGCTTATACATGGGTGTTTATTTGTAGGTGGTCCGTGAGGATTGAGAAAGGATGCATGATGACCCCGGACTAAGCTTCTTGTTGCTTTAATTTATTGTTTAATGTTACAAGACTTTATATTGGATAGTGTCTACCTTATTTATGTTTAGTGCTTTTGTTATGACAATTGCTTATTTGAAATACAATTTCGTTTTATTCATTTAATAATTAGTTGATGTTTTATTCATGTCGTAATAATAGAGTGCATGCTGAAAATAGCGTCCTATCATATGACTTGTCAGGACTTTGAAATTGTCCTATTAAACTTATTAACCGTCCTAACAATTAACTTTTAAGGACGCTTAACATTCTAAAAGTGTCCTAATATGTTGTTATTAGGACGTTATTTAGGTTGTTAATAGACATTTTATACGACCAAAAAATTGGTTTCATAATCTTCTTTGAGATATTAGAACCCTTTTCTTGGTGCTAAAGTAGCTATAATGTTATATGATAAGCGTCCTAACAATTATCTTTTAAGTACGCTTGTATGTGTATCAAAAGATTAAAATTAGGTAACCACATTTTACAACATTGTAAAAGTGTCCTAATATGTTGTTATTAGGACGTTATTTGGTTGTTCATAGACATATTATGCGACCATAAATTTGGTTTCATAATCGTATTTGGGATATTAGGACCCTTTTCTTGGTGGTAAAGTAACTATAATGGTATATGATAACCGTCCTAATATGTTTTTATTAGGACGTTATTTGGGTTGTTTATAGACCTATTATGCGACCATAAAATTGGTATCATAATCTTATTTGAGTTATTAGGACCCTTTTCTTGGTTGCTAAAATAGCTATGATGTTACATCATAAGCGTCCTAACAATACTTTTAAGGACGTTTTTATGTGTCTCAAAAGATTAAAAGTAGGTAATCACATGTCAAAACAATGTAAAAGTGTCCTAATATGGTTTTATTAGGACGCTATTTGGGTTGTTCATAGACATATAATACGAACATAAAATTGGTTTCATAAGGGTATTTGAGATATTAGGACACTTTGGACCTATTACAACCGCCTTACATGAAACGCTTTCATCCTTGGTCCTATTAAATGAAAGGTCCTAAAAAGTACCATTTTATGACGCTAATGGGGGTCCTAAAAAGCCACTTTTCTTGTAGTGGACACAAAACTACCAAGTACTACATCATGATCAATATAAAGACGTATATAGGCTTGTTTATACTTTAGCATCGTTATTCCATACCTAAGACATGAAATCATATTCTAGGTTATGCATAGAAACTTTCAGGCTTATCCATCGAATCTGTTATACGTTTTGATATCATTAGTTCAAGGTGAGTCATAGCCCCTACTCTTTTCATACTTGTTTTAACTCTTTGGGGGAGATACATGCTCAACTACTTGGTTTTGCTTTTACAAATACACCAATACATTTATACTTGATTGTGTTATACTTGATTGCATTATACTTGATTGCGTTATACATGCTTGTTACACTATACTTGCTTAATTTAAATACAAGATGTGTATTTACGTGCATACACAATACTCTATACTGTCGGAGAGGTATTGCTAGTACTCATGGGAAGATGCCCCTACCCTTGTGTCTATGCTTGACCTTGGATGACGTAGTACTATTTGGGAAAATGCCCCCGCCCTTGTGTCTATTCTTAACCTTAGGTGAATATAATCCGGTGTATTGTGTAAACTATCTTTTAGCAGTGGGTTGTGAACACATAGGTTGCAAATGTTGTATGGGCGGGATTTGCAACAGAGTGGATTTACAATGCCTTTGCTGTGTGAACATTCTTTAAAGGCTTTTCATCTGTTTTAAGACAAACTCTATGAACTCACCAACCATTGTGTTGACACTTTAGCATGTTTATCTCAGGTTAGTAAGGCGATAGCTAGTGCGTGGAACATAGAGTCAAGCTGCATATTCTGACGACTTACGCTTTTATCATTTACCATTCAAAACATTTTGTATACATTTATGTATCATACTTTGGAATCTCATGTTTGTAACTTTGAATTCATTAATCGAATGGTAACTTTTCAAAACGTCTCATTTAGAGGTCGTTTTCTATAACTTGTACTTTGTATTATGAAGTAGCACCCCAGTGACACAGTCTTCCTCTGCGATATTTCGGGGGTGTTACAGATTAGTATCAGAGCATTGGTTATAGAGAACTAGGTTGCATTTAGTGCCTAGACTATAACTGCTATATACGTTAAGATTCTCCTCTTTATTTGCCTTATACACACTACATATGCATATGCTTTTTGTTAGTTGTTTGTTTAGTTCCACGCTGTTAGATGATATGACTTTAGTATTATAAGGAACCCTAGAATTTAGTCGAGTCATTGAAAATATGGAGGTCAGTAATAACTAATTATTTAACTTGATCTTGTGACAGTTCTTGTTTGATGAGACATAAGGTTTGAGTTAATTAATATTATTAATTAGCTTTAGGGATTTGATGACTTGGTTATCTTACTATCTGTCTCAGAAAACGATTTTTGTGTCGGAAATTTTAAGTAGGATGATTTAAAATCTCCTTATTTAAATGGATTGGGACACCTCTGTATTTAAATAAAGAAATTGTAAATCATCGAATCATAAGTTTATGATCTCTTACTTACATAAATTTGGACGCTTCTTTATTTAAGTAATGAGTTATAAATAAGTGGGCTTATTTGTATCCGATACGACTCCTTAACCACAATCGTAAATGAATCAGAGTAAACACCACTATTTTAGAGATCCGGAAATCCCGAATTCTCTTAGACACACTGTAAGTAGTTAACATTACCTGAACTTCGGGACGAAGTTCTCTTTAAGGGGTAGGTACTGTAACAATTCGCATTTTCGGATTAGTATTCATTTTTACAATTCACTATTACTATTCACTATTCACTCCCTGAAATTTTTATTTCATATTCTCGTAAGTTAAACTATTTTAATGATAATCCGATATTTTGACACTCGTCGGAGCATTTCTGCAAATATCGCGAAACCGTGTCCGAGATTTTAGTTTAGGTTTAAACGTCATTCCAACATCCTGATATATACATAAAACACTATAAAGAATAGAAATATGATTTATCTCATCGACAATTTCAAAAGTTTTGAAATTTTACGTTTTCCAGTTTAGCGTTTTACGCGAATTACGCGTTTTAGACCCGCGTTTTCAGTTTTAACAGCGTTTAAGCAACCCGATAGAACTTATCACTCATTAAATATGCTAAGATAGGTTATATTAATAAGTTCTAACATATTTATAAGTTTCATATTTTTAGGATACCCGATTTTAAGTTTCATGACTTTACGACTTACAGTTAGCAATTAACGGGACCAAAACTCACTCCGTAAAAGCAAGATAACATCAAAACTTCACCTAGTCATCCAAGATAAGCATATGAACGAAATAGATGGCTATTCATAAGCCTTGTTGTCTTGAGATAAAGCCTTGATGAGTTTTTATCATTACAAGTGTCTAAACTTCCATGCTAAGCTTCCTAAATATCCTAAAGTCTTCATTTTGCACCTCCTTTGACTAACTAGTCTATATATACACTTCATTCTATGACTTAGAAACCCATTCAACTCATATATTTCAGCTCCAAAACCGAATACCTAATAATCCCTAACACCATGATCCTTTGATCTTCAAACTACAAGTTTCACTACAAAGTTAAAGGCCTAGTTAACCTATACATGAATTTTAAGTTTATTTAGTGATTCCATGGTTGATTTAGGAGCTACACAAGGGTACTAGGGATGAGCTAAGATGGTTTTTAACAAGTGTTATATCAAGGTTATCAAGGGGTAGCAAGAGTTGTGTGGAAGGATTGGAAGCTAGGGTTTTCGATTGAAGGATTTAGATCTTGTTTTAGTTCATGAGTTCCCTTTTCATTAAGGCCAAAAGTTGTAAGACTTAAGCATATTATTCTTCCTTGTTTTCATAATCCTTATATGCTATATATGCTCTTTATATTGATTCATGATGTGCTAAGTCCTAAAAACAAGTTAAAACCTTTATATGTTATATTATGTTAACAAACTAGTAAACTAGTGAACTTATGTACAAAATTTCCACAAACCAACCACATATAGATTTTATACTTTATATATTGTTCTAGATAAGGTTAATATGAAAACGTAGCAATTTGAATCACCCAAAACGAGTACACGAGTCAAAAGATACGGCCAATTGAAATTTCCAAAACGAAACTTAAAAGCTGTCGAAAACTTTCTGTGACAGAAACATAGAACATGAAAAACGAGGCATTTCTGGTTCGATTCATTAAAAAGTCAAAACACGAACGTTGTCTGGAGCGATATTTTCTTCAAAAACTCAGGAGCACGGGTGCAGAAAATGCATAACGAATGCTATTTTTCTTCAAATTCTTAACAGCCCCTTTATTTCCTATAAGACTATGTCTTTTTGTTACGGCTAAGGAAAACCAAATGGCCTAAAGGCCTAAAGCTGAGATCACAAACGCGGCTAAGTCCAAGGTTGAGATATCAAGGCCATGGTAGCGAAGTCCAAAGCCACGGCTAAGACCTCAAGGCTTTCTAAACCGAAATCATTATAACTATTATACATGTTTTACATATTGAATACTACAACACTAGGGAACTTCATGTGAGGGGTTCATCAGAGTAAACAATCGAGAAGAGTTGTGGATTGACGATCTAAAGTGTCCTGGCTCCTCGAACATTGACAACTCTGTATGTGTTTTTGAAAGCTCTTTTTGAAGTTGTTCAACTTGTGGTTTGAGTTCACATTTTTTATTTTCGAGTTTTGAAACCAATCTTCCGTTTGACTCAATTAATTCTCGCATTTTATGTTGAAGATCTTGTTCTTTATTGTAATATTCTTAAAACGCCATTTCAACACTTTTTTATGTTTGAATTTGTTTTCCATATTTGAAAGTTGTATTTTATAGCACTCAATGTCCCTTGTTAATGACACATTTTTTTTAGTTCAGAATTGAGCTTGTTACATTGAGTAACTTCATATTGCATTTTCTTAATTATCAAAGCAGTTGAAGCACATTCTTGATCACGAGTCACATTGTTATGTTCAACCTTACCTCCATTAGGATCCATATGTGGAGTCTCAAGAGTAATATTTCTATCATCCTGATTCACCACATATGTGTCGTTAATGTACTCAGGTTGTACATGACTTTGTGTCTCACAAGCAAACACATTTTCAAATCTATCATCATCATTAGATTGATGTACCTGAACGAGTGCGACTGAACTTTGTTAAGGACTGACAGCAGCTGCATTATTCAAACCATCCTTACATTTGTGTTTCCCGTCAGCATCTGAATCATTCCCTGAAGTGTTGCTTTCTGTTAGCAGTTCTGATAATGCATTGTTACCCATGAATACTAAACTATCATCCAACGTCCCTTCATTGTTGACTGTTCCTTCATGTGTCTGCCTTTTATTTCCATTCTCCCATACATTCATTTTTCTTCCTCGTTTCTGCATCTCCAGTTCTTTGACAACACTCAGATGAAGTGATCTTTCATTAAGCTCAAATTCTAAGCGTCTCAGTCGTGAAACAAGTTGATCTCTAAAAGCTTCAACCTCCATACTAGTGATGTTCTCTCTCCATACCTTGCTTTCATATTTATAGTGTATAAGAGAAGCTTTAAAATCCATGGTCACAAACCATTTGAACTGTGTCTTGAGCACTCTAAATTCTACCATGCAATCACTTACCTATTTAATTTGCTTTTTTAGTTGAACGATGTTTTCTTGGAGTTTCCTTTGGAAGGTTATACGGTCCATTTCAGTTCCGAAGAATACAGCAAAGGTACTCCAGGAAGGAAACCTTGCATCTGAGAGAATCATGCATTGAATCTTAACTGATTGAAAATGTGCTAAACAATTTTCTATAGAATTGATGGCTCTTTTCTCAACTTCAGACATCTTTCTACCTTGTGAACTTGATTGAAACATTTTCTCTCCCCCGTGATTGTTGCGATGTAATCGGAATAATCAAACTAAAAATGTATGGTTGGTATATGACACACAAGGTCGAAATAGTGATTACTGATTTTCCCTCCAAAAATAATTTGAAAAATTTTCTCTCTCAAAATTTGAAAATCACTATGAAATGCAATTATAAGGTTGCAGGAAAAATTTGAGTTTCAAAAATTTTGCCGCAAAATTTCACCGAAAAAATTTGAATTTTGGCCTAAAAAATTGAATTTTGGGCCAAAATTTTCACCGTTATACCAGAATTTGAATTTCGCGTAAAAATTGAACGTTTAGTCTCTTCTAAAAAATAAATTTTACTGAAATTTTCCCGCCAAAAAAGAAATTGAGAGAAAGATAAGAAGGATAAACTTGTAACGATTAGATGGATCTTTGAAGGATAAATAAAGGTTGTGTTCAAGATTAGATGTTGTAACTCGCTGAAAATATAAGTTTAACTCGCAGAAAATAGTTGTAACTCGCAGAGAATAATGTAACTCGCAAGAAAGGTGTAACTCGCTGACAATTGTAACTCGCAGAAAGATTGTAACTCGCAATAAAGGATTCTAACTCGCTAGTAGAAGTTGTATCTCGCAGAGAAAGTGTAACTCGCAATAAAGGTGTAACTCGGTATGGCTTTCTCAAAAACTTAACTCGATAATAAGCTAGATTCTCTAGCTCGATAAGATGATATGCTAACTCGGTAAAACTTGCTGAATTCGTAACTCGGTAGTGCTAGCTTGAGTGTTTAACTCGATAAGTTTCTATCTTTCTAACTCGGTAACATGAAATGAATTCAGTAGAGTTTGCTCTAGGTATTAGCCACAAGGAACCTTACTCGATATACGATAAGGTAAGGCTAACTCGCCAAACTAACTTTAACTCGAAAGTCAGAAAGATCCTAACTCGCAGAAACCAACTTAACTCAAAACTTAACTCGCAGAAACCAACTTAACTCGCAAGAAATTGTTCTAACTCGCAAGATTTACGATGAACAGTAACTGATGCCTAGAAATCGCGTCAAATCCAAGTTTTTACTACCAAATCTAACCTAAAACAACCTATATTATCCCTTGGCTCTGATACCACTTGTTAGGTCACCATTTCTTAACATAATCACTTAGAGATCTAGAGAGAGAAAGTAAGTAGAGAGAGAAAGAGTGGAAGGAACTCTAATATGGAAATGAAATAAAATCTAATACCAAGAGAACCAACACTCTCTAATGAGGGGTTACAAGTCTATTTATAGTTGAGGACTAGGGCTTCACTAAACTTTGACAATATGACATATTAAGCCCTTAGACCTTTACCAAACCTATAAACTTAGCATAAAACTTAATAAAACATATTTAATCACTAACTTACTAACTAAATAATGCAACCTATTACAAAATTCAATGACCGGCACTTGAAATAATAAAGTCTATTCCCAACATACATTCTCTGTATCACTTTGCATACATTTAGATCAGTAGATAACAATATAGTAACATACATTAATCACACTCACCATCACATGATCATAATGTTACTAACATTCATTTTGTTGTAAGCATACATCTGCGATGATCCACTAAAGCAAGCTTAAAGATCCTTATTCTCATCCACCAAAGCATATCAACATATGAAGATTCAAGGGCACTCGTTATCCTCATTTATTGAAGACTTCTTATTCAAGAAGTTCATTTAGATTAGTTATCTATATCCATTAGACATTTGTGTCATGGATCATTACATCACAATATATTCACGAAACTAGATTAGATGGTTTATGTGTTTGGGCTATAAAACACAAGGTTTTTATGTTGTGCCATAAAACATAACGGGAGTGGTTGTACCCTTGTAAAAGAACTTGACATCTAGCTTAGTATCGGAAATATTAGGTGACGTTAGGTTGGTTCTACCTCGAACTAGAACCCGGTATTTAGCTTTGTACCGGAAAAAGTGTAAGCGACGTTTGTAAGGTTCTCTCCGCCAAGAAGGGAGCTTGTTGATCTATTGAAGTAACTGTTGAGTTGTCCGTGACCAAACCACTATAAATCATCGTGTTTGGTTTGCACTTTCTTTTACTTACTGCTTTACTTTTACTCTTGCATTATATTATTTCTTGTATTGTGACTTGATGGTTATACTTGTGTGATAACTTGTTTTAGTATATGCTAGTCATAAACTACAATTGGCATTCTTCATATTGTAACAAGCTTAATTGGATATTTGATACAACAAGTTTTAATGTTTTTAATGGGTAATGTATTCACTCCCCCCTCTATGTTTTCACAAAAACGTTTGTAGAACATGTTTTTATCAATTTCTAACAACCTTATAACACCTAAACACCAAGAAATCGGATCAAAAGACCAAAAAAAAACCCAAAGAACTTTTGAAACCCATAAGGACTTTTGTTTTAATTCGATTTTGACACAACAAACATAACACACTCGTGTTCTAGCTCTGATGCCACTTGTAACAAGATCCTAACACTTGTTCAGGAGGTCAAGGAAGCTCAAATTAAGAGAAATACATGGTTAGTTGGAGAGAGAGAGAGAGAGAGAGAGAGAGAGAGAGAGAGAGACAAACAGAGAGAGAGAGAGGGAGGGAATATGTGTATATTAGCTTTAGAGAGAGAAACACAAGAGTTCACACATACAAATGAGGAGCTTCACCCTTCTAGTTGTGACTAGGAGGGGTATTTATACTATTCTATACGCCTATCTATACAATCATTATTAGTCCTTGCGTATAAGTAAATAAGTATATTAATGCAATTCTCGAATATTACTTCACTTTTAAGGCTAATCATTGTTAGTTTATATTTTCCATTTAAATGTTTGTAACCAATATATCACTTAGAAAATACTTGTTAGCCTTAGAAGTGGCGATCTTAGTTTAGTATTTTGTATAAACGATTGAACTATTTTGTTAAAGGTTTAGCCCATTGTCGTGGCCCATTAGCGAAAGCCCACATTGAGATATACTCATATATACACATCTCTTGCTATGGAGATAGTGTGGTTCCTTATTCATATCAGTCTAATATCTCTATTTTGGTTCCATATTCTCTCTACATCTTTCTCTCTCTAAAACCTTCTACTAGTGTACATGAAATTGATCTAATTAGGTTATGTTGATACAATATAATGTCTAAAAACATTATTTCTATGTTTCGACATCCCTACATTTTGATGATAACAAAATGTAAAAACACTTTACGTCAAAATTAACGTAAACAAGTTTTTAGTAAAAATATCTCGTTTTTATGTAAATTACTCTAGGTAAGAACAAACAGATTTACAACTTGACAAATGATCAAAGAATTAATTTTGTGTTCTAAACTTCACATTTTTAATGTGACAAAACATTTTTTCAAAAATACATTTTACAAATTATTTTTTAATTAAAAAGAAATGTTTTAATTGGAAAAATAAGTTTGAATATTCCAACTGCTACTTTTCCCTCAAAACAGCTCCAAACTTCCCCAAATAAACCTTCGCCACTAAAAACAAAAGCTGGAGCGCTTTTGTCTAGCACTGTACCACTAAATACCACGGTACCACTAAATTTAGTGAAACCATGCAAACTTTAGTGGTGTCGTCCCTATGTAACGGCCAAATTTTCTTTACCTATAAATACCAGTCCATTTTGCAGTTTTTAAGCATCCCTCTTCACACAAAAATTTTCTGAGTTAAATCCCTCAACCACATTTACATTTCCTTGATCATTTAGATAGCCTTTTTTTTATTTTTTATTTATTTTTTTTTTTTAAGAGTGATCCAATCATCCAACCAAGTGATCACCTTTATTCCTTTTCTAGTGCAAGAGAAGAACATAAAGTATCAAGAAGATACAAGGTGTTGTAGTATTAGTGTAGTGCACTCGTAACACTTGTTACATACTTGTTGTATCTAGATATACATCAAGTTTTCTTTAGTCTTGTTTGGTGTGTAGTATGACTGCGTTTTAGCCTTCAACTAAAACAGGGAAGAAGATAAAACGCAGTGAAAGTGACATTTATGTCCTGTTGTGACTGCGTTTTGGCCATTTTGTATTTTGTAGTTACTGCGATTTGGTGTCTTCTGGTTTGAACTACTGCATGTTGACCCTATTGTGTTTTGATCCTCTGCATTTTGTGATCAACTGAGTTTTGAGACTCTGCGTTTTGAGCTACTGAGTTTTGTCACTTCACTATTGGGGTTTGAGTTGAGACTTGACTGCGTTTTGAGCAAATTTCCTCATTGAGATGTATGTTCTGACTGAGTTTTGTCCGAATCAGTATGTAAAACTAATACAACCTAACCACAACCTAACCTAATCACAAGTTAACTTAACGACAACAACTATTCACCGAATTTTACAAACCATCATTCATCTTAACACACAATCACTAATCATTATTGATCCAAACTTCCATCATCATAGCACATTCAAGTAATCACTATCTTACGGTTTCTTTTATTGATTTTAGAAAATCCCGCGAAAGATTTGATTTCTAGGTTTAAATCACAAGAGTTGTAAAATCCCGTGTAAGTTCACATCATGGCAAGCATTTCTTCTGATGACATTCAAGCTGTCGGGTCCGATACCCGTCCTCCTATGCTTGATAGGACGGATTATGAGTCATGGGCATAAAGAATTTAACTATACTGTTTGGGCAAAGAGAATGGTGTCAATACGCTTCGATATATTGATGAAGGACCTTTATGAATGGGTACCACTAGAGATGTTGTCACTAGAGGTGAGGATGGAGCTGTCACACTTGGAATTGACAAGCCACGTACTTAATATGATCTTAATGGGGAGGAGAAGAAGCATTATGATGCAGGCATTAGAGATTATAACATTGTGATTCAAGGAATTCCCAAAGATGTATACAAGCTTATCAACTTCAACACCGAAGCCAAAGCTGTGTGGGACAGTGTTAAAATGCTTCTGGCTGGATCTGAACTGACCAAAGAAGATCATGAATCTCAGTTGTATGATGAATTTGAGCAATTCAAGATGAATCCTGGTGAAAACATCACTGACTATTATGTGAGATTCTACAAACTTGTGAATGACATGAGGATCATCAGGATGACAATGCCAAATATTCAGCTAAATTCTAAGTTTATGAACAACATGTCGCCCGAGTGGGATAGATTTGTCACTGCTGTGAAGCCCAACAAAGGATTGAGAGATACAAACTATGAACAGCTGTATGCTTACTTACAACAACATGCACTAGGCCAAAAACTGGAATTGGTTACACCAAATATGTGTGACGATATACATATAGTCACACATGGTTTTTTTCGTATGTGTGACTAAAGGTCGTGTGACCACAGGGTACCTACGGTCACATGTTTTGGTTCTTTTTAGTCTCACTTAAAAAAGAGTAACCAAAACGTTAAAATGTGTGACTAAATAGGTACAATTTTAGTTGGATTAATCAGCTTTGTGTGACGAAAAGCTCTTATAGTCACACGAAGCATTTTTTTTTGTATATTTAGTCACATACAATTAACCATAAAGTGGCCAAAAGTGTTAATAAGTGTGACCATATGGTGTTGAAAGTGAAGAAATGTATGGTTTGTGTGACTATAGATCATCCAATTGCCACATAAATTTGGTTTTCGTGTGGCCTTTTGTACCATTTAGTCACACATATCATGTTTCTTTTGGGTATTTAGTCACATACAATTAAGCATAAAGTGGC
Source organism: Artemisia argyi (assembly GCA_030686995.1). Taxonomy (NCBI): domain Eukaryota; kingdom Viridiplantae; phylum Streptophyta; class Magnoliopsida; order Asterales; family Asteraceae; genus Artemisia; species Artemisia argyi. The sequence continues at coordinate 124,412,824 of CM060679.1, forward strand.
AAAAAGTGTGAATAAGTGTGACCATATGGTGTTTAAAGTGAAGAAATTTGTGTTTTGTGTGACTATTGATCATCCAATGGCCACATGAATTGTATGTTTGTGTGGCCTTTTGTACCATTTAGTCACACAAAGCATTTTTCTTTTGGGTATTTAGTCACATACAATAAATCAGAAAGTGGCCAAAAGTGTGAATAAGTGTGACCATATGGTGTTTAAAGTGAAGAAATGTGTGTTTTGTGTGACTATTGGTCATCCAATGGCCACATGAATTGTATGTTTGTGTGGCCTTTTGTACCATTTAGTCACACATATCATGTTTGTTTTGGGTATTTAGTCACACACAATCAAGCATAAAGTGGCCAAAAGTGTGAATAAGTGTGACCATATGGTGTTTAAAGTGAAGAAATTTGTGTTTTGTGTGACTATTGATAAGCCAATGGCCACATGAATTGTATGTTTGTGTGGCCTTTTGTACCATTTAGTCACACATATCATGTTTGTTTTGGGTATTTAGGCACATACAATTAAGCATAAAGTGGCCAAAAGTGTGAATAAGTGTGACCATATGGTGTTTAAAGTGAAGAAATTTGTGTTTTGTGTGACTATTGATAAGCCAATGGCCACATGAATTGTATGTTTGTGTGGCCTTTTGTACCATTTAGTCACACATATCATGTTCGTTTTTGGGTATTTAGTCACATACAATTAATCATAAAGTGGCCAAAAGTGTGAATAAGTGTGACCATATGGTGTTTAAAGTGAAGAAATGTGTGTTTTGTGTGACTATTGGTCATCCAATGGCCACATGAATTGTATGTTTGTGTGGCCTTTTGTACCATTTAGTCACACATATCATGTTTGTTTTGGGTATTTAGTCACACACAATCAAGCATAAAGTGGCCAAAAGTGTGAATAAGTGTGACCATATGGTGTTTAAAGTGAAGAAATTTGTGTTTTGTGTGACTATTGATAAGCCAATGGCTACATGAATTGTATGTTTGTGTGGCCTTTTGTACCATTTAGTCACACATGTCATGTTTCTTTTGGGTATTTAGTCACATACAATTAAGCATAAAGTGGCCAAAAGTGTGAATAAGTGTGACCATATGGTGTTTAAAGTGAAGAAATTTGTGTTTTGTGTGACTATTGATAAGCCAATGGCCACATGAATTGTATGTTTGTGTGGCCTTTTGTACCATTTAGTCACACATATCATGTTCGTTTTGGGTATTTAGTCACATACAATTAATCATAAAGTGGCCAAAAGTGTGAATAAGTGTGACCATATGGTGTTTAAAGTGAAGAAATTTTTGTTTTGTGTGACTATTGATAAGCCAATGGCCACATGAATTGTATGTTTGTGTGGCCTTTTGTACCATTTAGTCACACATATCATGTTTGTTTTGGGTATTTAGGCACATACAATTAAGCATAAAGTGGCCAAAGGTATTAATAACTGTGACCATATGCCGTTTAAATTGAAGAAATTTGTATTTTGTGTAACTATTGATCATTAAATGGCCACATGAATTGTATGCATGTGTGGCCTTTTGTAACATTTAGTCACACAACGAATTAATTATACAGTCACCAACAAAAAGCCGTAAATAATAAAATTCAATAAAATTCAAATATATAAAATTAATCAAATTCAAATACAATAAAAGTGGAATGTATATAAAATTGTGATGGCGTAAATAATAAAATTCTCATAAATATAACTTCTTAGTCTTGATCATCTTCTGAGCAGCTTCACTTTTCATGGCTTCAATAGAGACGTAGTTGCGTTTCCCTGTTAATTTAGGTGGAACTTTGTTATGCTCACTAATCATTTGTATGGTACTTGGTGGTGTAGCCTGTAGGAAACAAAAAGCCGGGTGTATCAAATACTGAATTAATTATGAGAAATTATATATATATGTAGGTTGATAAAACAGATGCTTGTATGTACCTGATCTTCCAAAATCACTTGCTCCTTTGGCCATGCATAAAAACCACCTACTGCCTTCATAACTGTTTTGAAACCGTTACCTCCTACATCCGGTATGCAAGCTGCATCCTGTAAGGATTTATCAATAGACACTTTGTAGCAATCCTTGGGGAGTGGTTTGTTATGAACCATTTGTTTTCCATCACTCATGTATACTCTGCCCAAAGCAATAATAGTTGTTCTCTTTGTGTGCCACAGTTTGCAGTTAATTACCTAAAAAAATGATTTGTTGCATGTATGTATCAGAAATCAGTTAAACAAAATAATATATGAACATGTTTAAATACATACTTGTGGTAGTACTAGTAATGAAGACTCATCTTCTTGTGATTGGGAAGCTTGACGTGCATCCTTTCGTTTTGCTCTAGTCGTTTTCTTAGATGCGACAGATTTAACAGTTACCTATACATATAAAACACAGTAAATAAGACATGCATGTAGATTTAAAAAATCACATGTGGAAGTTTTATTACTTACACTTGTTTCCTTTTCCTTTTCCAAAGTTGGGAGTCCGTTAGACTTCTGAATGCTTGCAACTTTTTCACATCCAGAAACATGTGTTCCGGTGATGAGTGCTCAAACACTCATCATTTTTGATATATTTAAACTGCCAAAACGCACAAAAACAATCAAAAAAAGATATCAAAATACTTAAATTATCCCAGGGATTGTGTTTTATATGTTTTAAAAGCAAAATGTGCAAAAATAAAGAAAAAACGTACAAAGTTTGCAGTATTGGCAGTTTCAGTCCCCCAAGTTTCAAAACTTGTCAATTTTAGTCCCTATGCATTTATTTTTAAGGAAAAGTCAACCCAAGGTTTTAAAAGTCAAATAATCACAAAATATTACATTTGGGTTGCAAGTTTTCCAAAATTACATATTTAGTCCCTGAAAATCCAAAAATGGCAAAAGTAGTCCCTGGGATTTTTGAATTTTTGAAAATGTGGAAAAATGCAAATTTGGTCCTTGGATTATTGGTACTTGGCAACATTGATCCTTTGGAGAACTTTGGAAAGTGGGCAACTTCAGCCCTTGAAGTTTGATAGAATTGCAAAAATGGTCCTTGTGCTAACTATTAGCCATCCGGACCCCATTTTATCCAAAACCAAACCCAAAAAAACTCCCCATCCAATCCAGTCCACCACACCCATTGACCTGATCCAGCAATACCCCAGGCCCAAACAACCTTAGCCCACCCAAACCTTTAAACCGTTTTAAATAACACCCCCGGTCAAACCTTGCGTTGACCCGTCTTCTCCCCCAACAAGCTTGCGCAAAACCAGGGCAACATTCCCCCCCCCCCTTCTCACCTTTTCACCCACTTTCCCCCCCACAATTAATAACCTTACCTAACAACTCCACCACCATAAAAGCCCTCACCAACACCCACCTATCCCACTCAGTTCCAACCCGTATTCATTTTGGCGCCAAAACCTAATTAAGGGCTTGGATTGATTATAAAACAATTGAACGATGGGGATTTGGTCAGAAGGTCAAGGCAAAGCATGTGGCGCTCTCAGAATTCAAAAAGATCCCATGTGGAAGGCTTAGTTTTAGTTTTTAGCTCGTTATATATATATAAAAAGCTCATAGAAGCTTATATGTGTGTATTATTGTAGTTTCTAGCTTAGGTAATATTGTATTTCACTACTGTAACTCAGTTTTTAATTAATGAAAGAAAGGTTCTAAGTTAATTTCTGTTTCAAGATTCAAGCTCCATTTAAAGTTTTCAAGTCTTAAATTAAAGTTCTCATGTGCAAAAGCTATTCATAAGTCCTTATAAACTTTCATTTAATCGGTTTCAAGTAAGTTTTTAAGTTGTAGACTGTTTTTTTTACTAAGTTCAAGGAAAATAGCAAAATTACCAAATAAATTAAAATAAAATAAAAAAATTGTGGAAAGGGGTGAAGAAAGCATGGAGCACTGTGAATCATGGATGGCAGTGGGATAGTGCTTATTGGTAAGCAATAGGATTGGTCCTTGTGGTTCTTGATCTCAGAGGTTTGCTTGGAAAGCACATTGTGAGTTTTTGACTTCCAATTTACCCTACTGTTTTAATCTGCAATTGGTAGTGTAGTTGCTATTTGTAGTTTGTTTGTGTTCATTTACACTTAATTTAGCTTAATTAATAGAAGTTAGTTGGTGGTTTAGGATTGTGATCAATCCTTTTCATATTTTTAAAAAGTGCAAGTTATCATTTCTAGGTTAAAGTTGTTTCTAGTCACTGAAGAGTGTTTAAAAAGTCCTAATTTACCAAGTTAAACAAGCATCAACTGAGTTCATAAGCCAAATCACTGTTTCACATTGATAACTCTTACATCAGTCACCAAAAAGGGTGTTTGGCATAAGCCTTTCAAGAAGACTCAAGGAAGTTTGGTTGTTATTTCTGGTTCAGTCATACCTCTATAGAGTTCATTAGGATAAAAGAACTTTAAAACTAAGTCATTCTGTGTGTGAAAGTCAAAATCACAAAACTTTGTGTCCACAGTCCAACTGTGGGAGTTTTAAAGTCTCAAAAGCTTGTAATCAATTTAAATCCAGTTAATATCACTTGAGATAGTCTTACTTAGGGTTTATAAACTTAAATCAATCATCAAATCTGTGTTTGAAGTTCATATAAGTCAAACCTTGCAATTTCTCCAAAAGTCAATTGTGCATTCTTGGATTTTGATCAAACTTTGGAGGCTTGCAACTTGTGTAATCTAAGGTTCTAAGGTCTGAGATTTTACCAACTTAAACTTTACCACTTTGTTGATTTTTGAGAATTTTCTCAGAATTTATAGATTTTGTTTACTGGGTCCCACAAAGCCACAAAGTGACTTGCAGGGCAACACATCTGCCCTGTCTCAGCAGACCACCCTCACACCACCACCTTTTGTGGTGGTTTGTGGCCAATACAGTGGTCTAGACCTATTGTTTTTGGTTCCCCTCAACCCCCCTCCTACCAGGGAGTAAGGTTGAACCCTTTGTTTGACCTCTACCATAGTGGACCCCACCTAATTTGGCCCCTAGACTTTGTCCCATAACTGCCTCAGTCAACAATTAAGCAAAGTGCTTATTTGATATTTTTGGCTTATTCAGGCCATTAATTGGCTTAATACTTGCTTATTGTTGTTCATAAGACTCAGAGAAACCAAATAATACCATTGTGGACCCCACATCTTCATTTTGAGCTTAAAATCCTTCACAGTCAACAAAAGTCAACTGTGAGGTGATTAAGCACTTCAAGTGCTTATTTCTAGGGGTGTAGTGAAAGTGTTTTTATTAAAAGTACTTATTTTTACCTTATAATTAGTTTAGAAAAAGAAAAAACCAAAAAAACCAACTTTAAAAATAGTGATAGCTTCTATTTAATAGGATTTATCAATTTAATTTTCTTTTTAATTTATTTCTAAGTAATATATCACTTTTATATTTTTAGAAATTATATTTTACGTTAAAATAATTTTACAAAATTTTCCAGATTTTTATTTTGTCTTTTAGTGGTATTTCTAATTAATTTTAGTTTAATTTAGTTTTAATTAATATTAATCAATTAAATAGCATAATTAGTCTTTATATAGTATAACCTAGTTTTTATAATTTTTCTAGCTTTTATTTTAGTCAAAACATTTTTATAAATTTTTCTAGAATTTTTACTGTTCATTTTCTATTTTTTATAATATAATTAATTTAATTAGTAATTAATAAGTAATTAGAATAATAATTAATTAATTAGCTTAAAAATACATAAAATTAGTTTTTTATAATTTTTTAGGATTCCTATGATGGTTAATTAGATTTGTAAAATTTTTCTTAATTTTCTAAGTCCTTTTAGTATTTTTAATAATTCTAGTCAATTTAATTAGTATTAAATAGATAATTAGTAATTAATTAATATTAAATAATTAAATAGTGTAAAAATAATTTTTATTTTTCTTAAAATTTTCTTTAATTATTAGGATTGTAAAAATATTAAATTTACACTTTTACCCCTTCCAGTCCTCCAGTTGTACTTTTTGTTTTGTGCGTCTGTATACGTTTTTTAATTAAAACGTACGTTTTTAGGTTTTAGCTCAAATCTTCGTAATCTAAATTCTCGTAATCGATCACGTAGCTTTCCTAAGCTATACTTGTCAATAATTTCCAAATAATTCTGATCATAACCCTTTTCTGTGAGTAATTACCCGATAACGAATACGCTAAAGTTACAATCCACACTTCAACGGGACTTAACGACCTGGTGATACCTTATATTACCCGGAGCATTGACCTAGACTATTTGACTTTGTTGACCATTATTTGGTCAATATAAGTTAGGTGGTTCGGGATCAATCAATTTATGGCGCCGCTGCCGAGGAAGTGTGCGCGTTTCTTTAGCGTTATTTGAGATTAGTATTATCTCACCTCTTTCACTGTACAAATACCACCACTTGTGTATATTTTCATAATCAAAATACAAAAAAAAAGTCATTAACACTTTTCCTAAAGTGTTAAAACACCAAAAAAATTAAAAACAACAAAACAAATCGTAACGTTTTCTGATTCGGTTTTCTTTTAAGGTGATTCTTAAAGAAAAACAATTTTGGTAAACGAAACGATACCAAAAATATTTTCCAAAAGTTTTTAAACCCATACACAAAACACAAAAACATTCGTCTTTTCTTGTGAATAATAATTCTACATAAAAACTAACCGTCGAAAACCAAGACAGAACACCTTCCAACTGGAGGTGTGAACAAATAAGTTCCCAAATCAAAAAGATTTAAAACTTGCCTTTGTATCCGTGTAAGTGGTGTACCTTTTCTAAAGAAGCCACTCACTTGTGATTATTGGTTTAAGTTCACTGTGGTTTTGTCTCGACTTTGTTTTGATTGATTTTTGTTCCTAGTGCATGCGCACTCGTTCTTCTAGGTCTACTAGCCCATTACGTGAGCTTGTACGAAAACCTAGAAGACCTCGTAGACGTTCAGCACCAACAGTCGGATCTGAGATCCGTACTGTTGCCACACCCACTGTCACCATGGCGGAAAACCGTCCCATGTGTGAACTTCTCCAAGCACCCATCGAGGGTTACGGAGATGCCATTGTTGTTCCAGCCATCGTGGCTGATAGTTTTGAGCTCAAAACCGGGCTACTCAATCTTGTGACCTCAAGTCAATTCTACGGTTTTGAGAGGGACGATCCTCATGCTCATATTCGATGGTTCAATAAAATCACATCGACCATCAAGTACAAAAATGTCCCGTGTGAAGCAATAAAACTTCTTCTCTTCCCATTTTCCTTGGAGGGACAAGCCCGGATTTGGCTTGAAAAACAACCTCCACGATCTATTGAGACTTGGGAAGATCTTGTCAAAAAGTTTGTGAATGAATTCTTCCCACCTTCTAAGACCATGAGTCTTAAAAACGAAATCACCAAGTTCACTCAAAAATACGATGAATCTTTTGGTAAAGCGTGGGATTGTTTCAAAGAATTACTTCGCAAGTGTCCACATCATGGTTTCTATGAGTTGATGCAACTCGATACGTTTTACAATGGCGTGAGCCAAGCTGATCAGGATTCTCTCAATGCCTGCTGGAGGAAATTTTTTGAGTAGAACCACAAAAGAAGCTTTGCAAATCATAGAAAACAAGTCCAATGTCCGCTCTACACGAAGCAAACCGATTGTTTCTCAAATCAATGCGGGACCTTCTACTTCATCTTCTGTGGGTCAATCTAGCACGGATGCTAAGATTAACAAGCTCACTGAAGCGATCCAAGCTTTGGTTCTCGCCCAAACAAAGAAAGTCTCATTTCCACAACATCCTCCCCCTGCTGAGGTTAAAAAAGTGGAAGTCTATGTGACTTGTGGTGGGCCGCATGCCTACTACAATTGCACAGCTACTGATGGTACTCCATATGAAGCTAATGTTGTTGTCGGGTCCCAAAATCAAGGAGGCAATCAATACCGCCCTCCTATGGACCCGAACTATCGTCCTCACCATTATCCTGGACCTCCCGGTTTTAATCAAAACCAAAATGTCCAAAACCGTGGCCAAAACCAAAATAGAGTGAACCAAGGTTATCAAAACCAAAGTAACTTCAATCAGGGTCACGGTTTCCAAAATCAAAACCAAGGTTTTCAAAATCAAGGTTTCCAACATCAAGGAAACTTTAACCGGAACCAAGGTCAGGGTAATTTCAACCCCGGGAACTTTCATGGAAACAATCACCAGAATCAAGGGAATTTCCATCATCAAAACCAAGGAAATTTCAATCAAGGACCCAACCCGAACAATCGAGCTCCAAATATTCCTAATCCGAATCAAGCTATTGTTCCAACTGGGCCTTCATCCGATGAATTGTTGAAGCAATTCATGAAGTCCCAAGAAGAGTTGAACAAGTTGCTGGTCAGCCAGATTTCTGATATCAAGAAGTCTTTAAATGATCGACCCTCGGGCTCAGGTACAACTTTACCGAGCAACACGATCGCTAACCCGAGGGGCGATGCTAAGGCGATCACAACACGAAGTGGTGCTTCATATGATGAACCCGCGATTCCTACTACCTCTTCTTCCTCTCCTCCTAAGGTACTGAATTGTGAGCCTGAGGTGACAAAGGACAAGGTGCAAATTCCTAGCCCACGAAGTACAGCACATGTCCAGCCTCAGGTTAATCCTGAAACCAGATGTAAGCCTGGAGTTGTCTTTGAACCACCAGAAACTCTAGTGGACAACCCTAAATCCAAAACTTCTATTCCATATCCTTCACGTCTCAGTGAACAAAAGCTCCGCGAAAAAGCTAATCACCAAATGGATAAATTTTTCCAAATCTTCCAAGATTTGCATTTTGATATCAGCTTCGCGGATGCTATTCTCTTGATGCCCAATTTTGCATCGACAATCAAAAATCTGTTGAGTAATAAAGAAAAATTATTTGAGATGGCAAGAACTCCTCTGAATGAGAACTGCTCTGCGGTTCTTTTGAAAAAGCTTCTTGAAAAGCTTGGAGATCCCGGGAAATTTCTCATTCCTTGTACTTTCCCGGGTATGGTTGATTGCTTCGCCCTGGCCGATCTAGGTGCTAGTATCAACCTAATGCCATATTCTGTGTGGAAGAAACTTTCTCTTCCCGAACTCACTCCCACGTGCATGACTTTAGAGCTTGCCGATCGCTCGATTTCTCGTCCCATTGGCATTGCCGAGGACGTATTTGTTAGGGTGGGAAAGTTCCATTTTCCAGCAGATTTTGTGATTGTTGACTTTGATGCCGATTCAAGGGTCCCTCTCATTCTTGGGCGGGGATTCCTTAGAACTGGGCGCGCTCTTATCGATGTATTTGAGCATGAGATCACATTGCGTGTTGGAACGGAAGCTATTACCTTCAACCTAAATCAAACATCGAGATACTCCTCCAATTATGATTGTGAATCGGTGAACAAAATCGATGTCATCGATGTTGCTGCTGAGGAGTATGCTCAAGAGATCTTAGGTTTCACTGATGATTCTTCGAGTGAAAATCTCACTCAGTCTTCTCATCCCATCATAGCCAATTCTTCTCCTTCCCTCACTCCGTTTGAGGGAAGTGACTTCATCTTAGAAGAAATGGAAGCGTTTCTCAAAAGTGATTCGATTCCCGATGGAGTCGATAGCCAAGAGATCGACCTCGAGAGGGATATTCTCCTGCTTGAAAAATTATTAAACGAGGATCCCTCTCATCTTCAGGTTCTACCATAACAACTTCATAAAGAGGAGGTAAAAAATGTTGAGAAAACTGATGACTTCCCCGAGGTTGAACTTAAGGACTTGCCGCCTCATCTTGAATATGCATTTCTGGAGGGTGATGATAAATTACCCGTCATAATTGCCAAAGACTTAAGTGATGAGGAAAAGGCTGCTCTTATCAAGGTTTTGAAGTCTCATAAACAAGCAATTGCTTGGCGTCTCTCAGATATCAAGGGCATTGACCCTGAGTTTTGTACTCACAAGATATTAATGGAAGATGACTTCAAACCTACAGTCCAACAACAAAGAAGGGTGAATCCAAAAATTCACGAGGTTATCAAACAAGAGGTTTTAAAACTTCTTGATGCCGGATTAATTTACCCTATCTCGGACAGTCCTTGGGTCAGCCCAATCCATTGTGTTCCAAAAAAGGGTGGCATTACTGTCGTCACAAATGAGGAGAATGAGTTAATTCCAACTCGTTTGGTTACGGGTTGGCGCGTCTGCATTGATTATCGTAAATTGAATGACGCCACCCGTAAGGATCATTTTCCTCTGCCCTTTATGGATCAGATGCTCGAGAGATTAGCGGGGAATGAGTACTATTGCTTCCTCGATGGTTTCTCGGGTTACTTTCAGATTCCCATTGACCCGCAAGACCAAGAAAAGACCACTTTTACGTGCCCCTATGGAACCTTCGCATATAAACGTATGCCATTTGGCTTATGTAATGCTCCGGGCACATTTCAAAGATGTATGATGGCCATTTTTTCCGACATGATCGGGAAAAGTATGGAGGTCTTTATGGACGATTTCTCGGTCATTGGGGATTCGTTTAAATCATGTCTCTCCCATTTAGACAGCATGCTAAAACGTTGTGAAGACACAAAGTTATGTCTAAATTGGGAGAAGAGTCACTTTATGGTCAAAGAGGGCATTGTCCTCGGCCATAAAATTTCAAAAAACGGGATTGAGGTTGACCGTGCCAAAGTGGACGTCATTGCAAAATTACCTCATCCCACGACCGTGAAAGGTGTTAGGAGCTTTTTGGGTCACGCCGGTTTTTATCGTAGGTTTATTCAAGATTTTTCTAAAATCGCCCGGCCTATGACCCATCTCCTCGAGAAGGATGCTCCTTTTATCTTCTCCCCTGAGTGCATCGAAGCCTTTGAAACATTAAAGAAAAGGCTTACCGAGGCACCAATTCTTGTTGCCCCCGATTGGGACTTGCCCTTCGAGCTCATGTGTGATGCTAGTGATTATGCTATAGGGGCAGTCTTGGGGCAACACAAAACAAAACATTTTCAGCCTATACACTATGCCAGCAAGACTATGACCGAGGCACAAAGTCATTACACCACCACTGAAAAAGAATTATTAGCTGTGGTGTATGCTTTTGAAAAATTCTGGCCATACCTGATTCTGACTAAAAGCATAGTGTATACGGATCATTCGGCTTTGAAGTATCTATTTGCAAAACAAGATGCAAAGCCGAGACTCCTCCGATGGGTTCTCCTCCTTCAGGAATTTGATATCATTATTCGTGATAAAAAAGGAGCTGAGAACCTAGCTGCTGATCATCTCTCCCGTCTTGAAAACCCTCACTAAAATGCTTTCGAGAAAAAGGAAATAAATGAAACATTTCCTCTCGAAACCCTCAATGTGGTTTCATTTCGAGGAGACTCGATTACCCCATGGTTTGCCGACTTTGCAAACTATCTTGCGGGTAATTTCATTGTGAAAGGGATGTCGTCCCAACAAAAAAATAAATTTTTCAAAGACGTAAAACATTACTTTTGGGACGACCCCTACCTATTCAAGATATGCGCGGATCAAGTCATCCGGCGGTGTGTGTATGGTCAGGAAGCCGCTGAAATTTTAAAGGCTTGCCATGCTGGTCCCACAGGGGGCCACCACAATCCTAACTACACCGCCAAAAAGGTGTTTGATTCCGGCTTTTATTGGCCCTCGATCTACAAGGATGCCCAAGAATTGGTCAAGTCCTGTGACGCTTGTCAGCGCCACGGGAATATTTCACAAAGGAATGAAATGCCTCAGAATGCAATTCAAGTTTGTGAAATCTTTGATATCTGGGGCATCGACTTTATGGGGCCATTTCCATCCTCTCACGGCAACAAATACATACTCGTGGCAGTTGACTACTTGTCAAAATGGGTTGAAGCAAAAGCTTTACCCACAAATGATGCCCGAGTAGTTGTGAAATTTTTAAAAGCTCTTTTTGCCCGATTCGGAACTCCACGTGCTATTATTAGTGATCGTGGTACGCACTTCTGTAATGACAAATTTGACAAAGTCATGCAAAAGTACGGTGTGACTCACCGTCTTTCCACTGCGTACCACCCTCAAACAAGTGGACAAGTCGAAGTGTCCAATCGGGGCATTAAAAGAATATTGGAGAGAACTGTAGGTGAGAATCGTGCATCATGGTCGGACAAATTAGATGATGCACTTTGGGCTTTCCGTACGGCTTACAAAACACCCATTGGGTGTACGCCTTATAAACTTGTGTACGGGAAAGTGTGCCATCTTCCGATCGAGCTTGAACACAAAGCCTATTGGGCTCTCAAGCATGCCAATTTCGACCTCAAAACGGCGGGTGATCATAGAAAAGTTCAACTAAATGAATTAAACGAACTTCGTGATCAGGCTTACGAGAACTCTTTGATCTATAAAGAAAAGACAAAGAAGATTCATGACTCAAAAATCAAAAACCGCGTTTTCAACGTTGGTGATCGAGTCCTTCTTTTCAACTCTAGACTCAAGATCTTCTCGGGAAAGCTCAAAACCCGATGGACTGGTCCATTCACTATCACAAAAGTTTATCCTTATGGTACCGTCGAATTATCTCAAAATGACGGTCCAAATTTCAAAGTGAATGGACATCGGTTAAAGCACTACTTTGGAGAGGACGTACCATCCATGGTCGTCCCGGATCTTCAAACTTTCCCCAAGGACAATTGAATTCGGGGATAGAGTCAAGCTAGCGACTCAATGACCAAAAACTAGCAACAATACGGGTTTTCACCCGTATCTCTGATTCTTTCTATTTTCTACCACCAAGTGTGGGGGAATGGCCAACCCCCCGCTGTTTTAAAAAATGTATATATGTAAAAAAAAATAAAAAAAAATAAAAAAAAATTGTATATATATATAGAAATGAAGTGAAAATTGGTATTTCCACAGTTAGATTCGAATCTTGGCTTTTTACGTTCATACCTTCGGCATAATAGCCGGGACTTTGAATATTGAGGACAATATTCATTTCTAAGTGTGGGGGGGGGGGGGGGGGGGGGGGGAATTCTATCGAATTTTAAGCAAATCCTTTCAAGTACCCCCGTTTTTGGCCAAAATTTTTAAAATTCTTTCACTTTATTTCAAAAATTTTTGTGGTAATCAGTCCGCCTTGTCTAAGTGACACAAGGGATTGGCTAGTCCAGGAGCAAACGGCTCTTGGTAAAGACAACTCAAATCCGTTTACGGCTGGCAATTTGCCCAAAATTGTGTGGTTCATCAACTCCCCGAAAACAAATGAGTTGGCTAGCCCGCAAGATTATGGCTTGTGGTAAAGGCCGTGGAAAAATCCATAATTGGTAATCAGCTCACCAAGATGTTGACTAGGTCCATCAAGATGCTGGCTAGTCCAGGAGCAAACGGCTCTTGGTAAAGACTTAACAAATCCGTTGGAAGCTGGTGGTTTGCTCAAAATCACACGGTTATCAGGTGTGCCACAGTTCTTACACCTGGCTACTCCAGAAGTGATGGCTTTTGGTAAAGAGTTTAAAATCCATCAAGTTTTCTAAAAAGATTGCTAGGGACTAGCAATAGTTCAGTGTGGGGGATTGATGAGTGCTCAAACACTCATCGTTTTTGATATATTTAAACTGCCAAAACGCACAAAAACAATCAAAAAAAGATTTCAAAATACTTAAATTATCCCAGGGATTGTGTTTTATGTGTTTTAAAAGCAAAATGTGCAAAAATAAAGAAAAAACGTACAAAGTTTGCAGTATTGGTAGTTTCAGTCCCCCAAGTTTCAAAACTTGTCAATTTTAGTCCCTATGCATTTATTTTTAAGGAAAAGTCAACCCAAGGTTTTAAAAGTCAAATAATCACAAAATATTACATTTGGGTTGCAAGTTTTCCAAAATTACATATTTAGTCCCTGAAAATCCAAAAATGGCAAAAGTAGTCCCTGGGATTTTTGAATTTTTGAAAATGTGGAAAAATGCAAATTTGGTCCTTGGATTATTGGTACTTGGCAACATTGATCCTTTGGAGAACTTTGGAAAGTGGGCAACTTCAGCCCTTGAAGTTTGATAGAATTGCAAAAATGGTCCTTGTGCTAACTATTAGCCATCCGGACCCCATTTTATCCAAAACCAAACCCAAACAAACTCCCCATCCAATCCAGTCCACCACACCCATTGACCTGATCCAGCAACACCCCAGGCCCAACCAACCTTAGCCCACCCAAACCTTTAAACCGTTTTAAATAACACCCCCGGTCAAACCTTGCGTTGACCCGTCTTCTCCCCCAACAAGCTTGCGCAAAACCAGGGCAACATTCCCCCCCTTCTCACCTTTTCACCCACTTTCCCCCCCACAATTAATAACCTTACCTAACAACTCCACCACCATAAATGCCCTCACCAACACCCACCTATCCCACTCAGTTCCAACCCGTATTCATTTTGGCGCCAAAACCTAATTAAGGGCTTGGATTGATTATAAAACAATTGAACGATGGGGATTTGGTCAGAAGGTCAAGGCAAAGCATGTGGCGCTCTCAGAATTCAAAAAGATCCCATGTGGAAGGCTTAGTTTTAGTTTTTAGCTCGTTATATATATAAAAAGCTCATAGAAGCTTATATGTGTGTATTATTGTAGTTTCTAGCTTAGGTAATATTGTATTTCACTACTGTAACTCAGTTTTTAATTAATGAAAGAAAGGTTCTAAGTTAATTTCTGTTTCAAGATTCAAGCTCCATTTAAAGTTTTCAAGCCTTAAATTAAAGTTCTCATGTGCAAAAGCTATTCATAAGTCCTTATAAACTTTCATTTAATCTGTTTCAAGTAAGTTTTTAAGTTGTAGAATGTTTTTTTTACTAAGTTCAAGGAAAATAGCAAAATTACCAAATAAATTAAAATAAAATAAAAAAATTGTGGAAAGGGGTAAAGAAAGCATGGAGCACTGTGAATCATGGATGGCAGTGGGATAGTGCTTATTGGTAAGCAATAGGATTGGTCCTTGTGGTTCTTGATCTCAGAGGTTTGCTTGGAAAGCACATTGTGAGTTTTTTACTTCCAATTTACCCTACTGTTTTAATCTGCAATTGGTAGTGTAGTTGCTATTTGTAGTTTGTTTGTGTTCATTTACACTTAATTTAGCTTAATTAATAGAAGTTAGTTGGTGGTTTAGGATTGTGATCAATCCTTTTCATATTTTTAAAAAGTGCAAGTTATCATTTCTAGGTTAAAGTTGTTTCTAGTCACTGAAGAGTGTTTAAAAAGTCCTAATTTACCAAGTTAAACAAGCATCAACTGAGTTCATAAGCCAAATCACTGTTTCACATTGATAACTCTTACATCAGTCACCAAAAAGGGTGTTTGGCATAAGCCTTTCAAGAAGACTCAAGGAAGTTTGGTTGTTATTTCTGGTTCAGTCATACCTCAATAGAGTTCATTAGGATAAAAGAACTTTAAAACTAAGTCATTCTGTGTGTGAAAGTCAAAATCACAAAACTTTGTGTCCACAGTCCAACTGTGGGAGTTTTAAAGTCTCAAAAGCTTGTAATCAATTTAAATCCAGTTAATATCACTTGAGATAGTCTTACTTAGGGTTTATAAACTTAAATCAATCATCAAATCTGTGTTTGAAGTTCATATAAGTCAAACCTTGCAATTTCTCCAAAAGTCAATTGTGCATTCTTGGATTTTGATCAAACTTTGGAGGCTTGCAACTTGTGTAATCTAAGGTTCTAAGGTCTGAGATTTTACCAACTTAAACTTTACCACTTTGTTGATTTTTGAGAATTTTCTCAGAATTTATAGATTTTGTTTACTGGGTCCCACAAATCCACAAAGTGACTTGCAGGGCAACACATCTGCCCTGTCTCAGCAGACCACCCTCACACCACCACCTTTTGTGGTGGTTTGTGGCCAATACAGTGGTCTAGACCTATTGTTTTTGGTTCCCCTCAACCCCCCTCCTACCAGGGAGTAAGGTTGAACCCTTTGTTTGACCCCTACCATAGTGGACCCCACCTAATTTGGCCCCTAGACTTTGTCCCATAACTGCCTCAGTCAACAATTAAGCAAAGTGCTTATTTGATATTTTTGGCTTATTCAGGCCATTAATTGGCTTAATACTTGCTTATTGTAGTTCATAAGACTCAGAGAAACCAAATAATACCATTGTGGACCCCACATCTTCATTTTGAGCTTAAAATCCTTCACAGTCAACAAAAGTCAACTGTGAGGTGATTAAGCACTTCAAGTGCTTATTTCCAGGGGTGTAGTGAAAGTGTTTTTATTAAAAGTACTTATTTTTAGCTTATAATTAGTTTAGAAATAGAAAAAACCAAATAAACCAACTTTAAAAATAGTGATAGCTTCTATTTAATAGGATTTATCAATTTAATTTTCTTTTTAATTTATTTCTAAGTAATATATCACTTTTATATTTTTAGAAATTATATTTTAGGTTTAAATAATTTTACAAATTTTTCCAGATTTTTATTTTGTCTTTTAGTGGTATTTCTAATTAATTTTAGTTTAATTTAGTTTTAATTAATATTAAACAATTAAATAGCATAATTAGTCTTTATATAGTATAACCTAGTTTTTATAATTTTTCTAGCTTTTATTTTAGTCAAAACATTTTTATAAATTTTTCTAGAATTTTTACTGTTCATTTTCTATTTTTTATAATATAATTAGTTTAATTAGTAATTAATAAGTAATTAGAATAATAATTAATTAATTAGCTTAAAAATACATAAAATTAGTTTTTTATAATTTTTTAGGATTCCTATGATGGTTAATTAGATTTGTAAAATTTTTCTTAATTTTCTAAGTCTTTTTAGTATTTTTAATAATTCTAATCAATTTAATTAGTATTAAATAGATAGTTAGTAATTAATTAATATTAAGTAATTAAATAGTGTAAAAATAATTTTTATTTTTCTTAAAATTTTCTTTAATTATTAGGATTGTAAAAATATTAAATTTACACTTTTACCCCTTCCAGTCCTCCAGTTGTACTTTTTGTTTTGTGCGTCTGTATACGTTTTTTAATTAAAACGTACGTTTTTAGGTTTTAGCTCAAATCTTCGTAATCTAAATTCTCGTAATCGATCACGTAGCTTTCCTAAGCTATACTTGTCAATAATTTCCAAATAATTCTGATCATAACCCTTTTCTGTGAGTAATTACCCGATAACGAATACGCTAAAGTTACAATCCACACTTCAACGGGACTTAACGACCTGGTGATACCTTATATTACCTGGAGCATTGACATAGGCTATTTGAATTTGTTGACCATTATTTGGTCAATATAAGTTAGGTGGTTCGGGATCAATCATCCGGCATCCGCATCAGCATTGCTGTTTATATGTTTAATGTTCACCGGAGACACCTGCAATATAAAGTGTTTAAGAAGACTGCAGCAGTTTTTAAAAGGGTCAATAAAAGATGGAATGTTACTTCTGGTGGTGTCAATGGACTTGACGTCAATGGAGTTGTTGCCAATGTAGTTGATGGCGATGGACTTGATGCCAATGGAGTTGACGTTGAGTTCGACTGCCCCTTTTGTGCAGCCAATTGCTTCATCAAATCCTGGATTACCGCATCTTTTTCTTGACGTTGGCGTCTCTCATTTTCAAGTTCACTTTGAAGTAACACCACTCTTTCATCAGATGCTTGTTTGTTTCGAGGAAGATCAAAATACCTCCTGTAGGTTACTCCACCTCCCACTCCTCTCGCATATCCTCCTTTTTCCTTACCTAATACATCTGTCATGGCATCACTGCCATGATCAACCTTCAAGGTTCCTTGTTTGATCTTGTCCTCCGTTTCTTTCTGCACACACAATATGGGTAATAGGTTATTATATGTTGATCCCACTTTAATATAAGCAAGAAGACTTTTTAGCCCCACTATGCACATTATAATAAAATATGCAGTAAAACTTACAATTTTTTCTCCCACGGCTCTAGTATCATCATCGTAAAAATCTCCGTCTTTGTTCTTCCTTCCTGACAACCACAGCGTGGTACGCGGTGGTTCTTCATCTGGTTGAATTTCTTTACGATCGATCTTATAAACATCAAATGCACACACGTAAGATAAACCATTTTACACGCAAGTATTATGCTATTAACTGCAAAAGTTTCAAGTTACCATTTGATCTATCACAAGGGCGTATCCACCTCGTCCCATTCTATGCTGATAAAGAGACTTGGAACGCGCCACTTTTGTTGCAGCTGATTTCACCTTGCAACACAAAATCAAAAGGCGTTTAGATGTAGTAATGATTATATACTATAGAAATAATACATATGGAAACAACAAATGCTTGAACTTGAATAAAAAAGTACTAATTAACACCTTGTATTCATCGCTTTGTGTATAATTTACAAAATTGACCCAATCATCAGCTGATATAATTGCATCATAATTAGTCGGGACTTCATTTAGTTTAGAAGGTGTTTCTAGGTTGGGCAATATGTAGTTTTGTGTCAATTTACTTCTGAAATTGCGTAGAAGTTGACCAAGACGATTCATTAACACTTTTCTGGCTGTCAAGTCAACATCAAAAAATCGCTGAAAAGATTAACACAATGTTCCTAATTAGTTGCACATAATGTAAATGCTACATATATATTTCATGCTATATTACTGGGTTAAAAAATAGTATAGGTTTACCGTGATTTCGTCCCACATTTTGTCTCTTGCTTCTGAATCAACCTTCTTCCAGGATATATTCCTGACACCTATATGCTCACGAACCAAGTCTCCCAAAAAACTAGAAAACAATGCTCGGTGTTTTCCTGATATCCTATTCATAGCATCGAAGGTTACACTGAGCTTCTCTCCACCTACTTTTCCATATTCCCTTCGAAACTTTGCTAACCTGGTTATGCCCCTCTTTTTGACATAACCATTTGATTGGTTGTTATCACGTTTACCATCATCAGAATACTGCTCTGATTCATATCCCAAATCATGGTCAGGATGTTCATTATCAAAAAAATCAATATTATCACGATCATTCTCTTGGGTTTCCATGATTCGTCTGAAGCAATGTGTAAAAGAATAATACTAAACTAAATTGTTGAATAATGGTTAAAAAAGTTATTGATTTAATCTTTTAAAGAAGGCTGATTTTTTGGAGAAAAAATAGGGCATATGATGGGGCAGTTTTTGGTTTAAGGAAATCACAATTTCCAGAGTTAATTTTGAAAATTATGTTTGAGAGTTTAAACATTTCACGAAAATATTTGGCTCCAAAATTTTTAATTAAGAATTTAAACATTTCATTAATATTTTGGGTCCAAAATAACACCCATGCATATAACTTTGCATGACATAAGTTGTGCTTACACACAGTCCCAAACACCCATATATCTTCAAACCCGCTGTCCCAAACACACATATAACTGCATAAACACAAAATGGCGCATACAAATGAACAAACACGATATGAAAAATGAGGAGAATGTATAAAACATGTAGAAACGGTCTAAAACATGATTAAACGGGCGAGAACGTGTAAACACGAACTAAAACGTATAAAACCGACTAAGAAATATAAGACGTACGAAAAATGAGGAAAAATATGAAAAAACATGAAAATGACAAAAACCTACGAAAACGGATAAAAACA
This sequence comes from Artemisia argyi, assembly GCA_030686995.1. Taxonomy (NCBI): domain Eukaryota; kingdom Viridiplantae; phylum Streptophyta; class Magnoliopsida; order Asterales; family Asteraceae; genus Artemisia; species Artemisia argyi. The sequence goes on from CM060679.1 coordinate 124,432,409, forward strand.
TGTACAGACGTAGTAATCCATGACAAAACGGGGGATAACGTGTAAAGATGGACGAAAACGTGTACACACGGATGCAAACGTATCATATAACCTAAAGATACCCTAACGACAGTATGACACATTCTTCATCATAGTACATATGACTTTACTGATTTTATGGCCTTCTCAAATGTCAAAATTAACGTGCCCACCTTTAATAATTAACTTTAACACACTTAGGGGCGGATCTAGTGTATAACACGGATATGGAAGTGCAAACCCTAAAATTCGACGGGTAGTGTTAAAAACATAGGGTGCATACCCTTGAAGGACCCTTCGAGCAACAGTGCATACCCTATTTTGAAATCCTAGTTCCGCCATTGAGCACACTTCATATAACCTTCACAATATAACTATATACATACCAAGTCTATGCAACCCATGGATGACCGGTGATAATGGCTAATTCACATGGTGGGTTAGGGGTGAGCATGGTCCAAAAACCGGACCGGACCGGACAAGACCGGACCGGACCGAAGACCGAGAACCGGAAAAACCATAGACCGAGACCGGACCGAATGTGGTCGGTCCGGTCTCGGTCCGGTTCAGTCCGGTCCGGTCTTCGGTCGGTCTGGTCCAATTAGGCATATTTTGGCACGTTTTTTCGGTTTTTTGGTCGATCCGGACCGGACCGGACCGGACCGACCGGACCGAGGACCGAATTAGCCAAAAAGACTAGACCGAGGACCGGACCGAATGTGGTCGGTCGGTCCGGTCCATCCGGTCCGTTTGCTCACCCTTATGGTGGGTCATTGGTAGTAGGTTATAACTGGTCACATTAATTAATGGGTATTTGACATCATATGGGAATTGGGTTATAGTTGTTTTAGAGTGTCATGTTACGACAGGATTCAATGAATAGTACATATGTATAATATTATGTTATCAAAAACCCGACCGAATGGTCAAGATGCTCGCTCCCTGAGATATTCCCATGTCGTTTTAACTGAGCTAATGTCAAATATTGATCATGTTCGTTAAGTTAATAAATAAACGAAGATAAACGAACTTTTACCAAAGAAAACAGGAAACGTTCAAAGAACGTTCAGTTCGTTTACATTCCTAGCTACTCACAGGATTCTAATAAGCTGGGAAATAGTAATTTGTAATTTAAAGCCTAGAAATGCAAATTAACTTTTCTTAAGTCCTAAATGACTAAAAATAATTGTAGGGAAAATATTTTTATTTTTTTGAGTTTTATTTTATTTTTTAATAATTAAAAACTAATTTTAAGTAATTAAATGATAAAAAATAATAAACTGATTAAGAATACACAACTTATTTAAATAACTACACAGTCTTCATCATAGTACATATGACTTTACTGGTTTTATGGCCTCCCCAAATGTCAAAATTAACGTTCCTACCTTTAATAACTTTAAGACACTTCATATAACCTTCACAAAATATACTACCAAGTATATGCAACCCATGTATGACCGGTGATAATGGCTAATTAATTCACATGGTGGGTCATTGGTAGTAGGTTATAACTGGTCACATATATTAATGTTCATCAAGGTCGACAACAGGGCAATATCACCGGTTCATATGACCCAAGTGTACTATCGGGTTGTTCGGTTAGTTTGGTTTCATTCAATTAGAAAATAATAATCATGAATATTTTAAAAATAATATTCAAATTATAACCATTTATAAAGATGGGCGTGATCTTTTTGAAATTCACGGGTTGAAAAGGTTAAACGGGTTTTGGGTTGACACAGTCAACCCTTTTTTGATACAAAAGTTGCCACATTAAGAAAAAAAGCTTAAATGGGTTGTCAAGTCGACCCAATTAATTTATTCACAACCCGAACCTAGGAATGGCAATGGAGTGGGGCGGCCATCCCCATCCCCGAATCCAATTACCAAAACATGCCCCAAACCCGCCCCAATCCCCATTGGGGATCTTATTGGGGTGCCCCATTGGGGCGCGATACTCCTCCAAACCCGCCTCGATCCCCATTGGGGAACTTATCGGGTCCTTAATGGGGTGTCTTCTTTGGCATGTTCTAAGCAAAACGAATTCAACATAAATTTTTTTTAAATAATAATAAATAATTAATTAAATAAATAACCTTCAAATTATCTAGTCACAAATTACAAGAAACACTTTAACATTAGACGTAACAAGGATCATTCAGTTTTTACAATCTTCTCTATGAAACAAAATAATAAAATCTTAATGTTAACTTGGTCTTTTCCTTCCTTTGAAACAGCTCACGAAAGGAAGTCTTCATTCATTTAATATTCAAAAACAATAGCTCAAATTATCTGTTTAAACGTCTAAACCAAAATGTTTAAATATAATAACTTACTTGATAGTTGAAATACTATTTACTGAAGTTGCATACATACACATAAATAATACATATAATTTATAACATGTATATATATTATATCGGGGCGGGGCGGGGCGGGGATGCTTGGCCCTAGTCACTGCTCCAAAATTTTCGGGTTTCGGGTTTCCCCGTCGGGTTCGGGTTTTTTTGCCATCCCTACCCGAACCTACCCTGATTAATAAATGGGTTAGATTGGTGGACCCAAACCCGACCCGAAATATATATATACTCAACACCGAGTTACTAGTTCCTCTCTTCTTAAAAATGCTTCAAACTGAAACTGAATTGGTTACAATTTGAGTCATCCCAATTAAAATAATAATCATCAATATTATGGGAACGCGTAAGTTTTTCTCGACCTTTGATTTTCTGTAGTCTCATCAGTTCTCATGATTACTTGTTTAAATTATTTCATTTCTCATTAATACTCTTAATTTTTACAGTTCATGCATCTACCCTTTATATATATCTTGGTCTTATTTTTATTTTTTCAGTTCATCCATATACTTTTTTCAGATCATAACTTTTCCACTACAACCCTAATTGAAAATGTCTGACACGCCGTACTTGGATGAACTGAAACAACTTTCTGGGTCCGAAAAGATTCATGATTGTTTTATTTTTCTCAATATTCAGGAGATACCTACCAATGAGGTCAACATGAGGAATGTTGCGGCCGTCAGAGACGACATGAGAATGCAAGTGGATAAGAGGATAGAAAGAATGATGGAGGTGTTTTGGTTGAATACTGATGAAGAAATGGCAGCAGAGGATGTTTATGATTCAATGCATGAAGTCCAGCTAATTGAGAGGCGTTTGGTTGAATCCCTTGCAAGTGTGGTGGCTGACTTTCAGAGGTTGATATCGTTGAAGAAGGAGATCATTGAGATGCTGGAGAAGTATGAGCAAGAATGAAGGTAGTTGTTGGGTTTTTTTTGTGGTTTTTGGGTCTGATGGTCTGATGTTGTTGGGTTATGTAATTATTCTGATGAAAACTTGTTATGTATTTTTGTTGAAGGGGATGGTTGGTGAACAATGGTTATGAACAATGGTTTGTGAAAAAACTTATGATGGTTATTATATGAATGGTATGTGGATATTTATGTTTAATGGCCGTTTGTTTTGTTATGTGCTTTGATGATAATATGCATGTCTCATTATTTTGTTCCAATTTTTCATAAATCTGTGATTGTTAGTTGTTATTGTTAAATGTTGGTTGCTTTTGTTTATATGTGTTTAATTTAGCCTAGTACAAGCTTATGTATCAGTATTATGATTTAGATTGATCATTTGCCTTTTAAATTTGTTAAATCAGTTATTAAACAATCTGTGTTTTAAAGTAGTGTTTGGTTAGGTCTGTGTAGTGAGTATTAGTTGAACTCAGTGACTAAGGCCTGTTCATACAACTTTCTTAACACCTAATAAGTCAGAAACAAACAAGGTTTTAGTGGATATAAGCTTTAAAGTCAAAATCACCAAGAAATTGGCCTAAAATCTGTCTGTGTGGAAATTAATGTGGCATAAGCTTCAAATCATCTCACAAGTAGTTGTTCTAGCATAAATTAGTCTTAATATAGGTTAAGTCACATTAATCAATCAGTAAATTAGGATCAAATCTCACAAAAGTCAACGTAAGTTCATAATTTAAAAAAGTCAAAAACATAGTTGTTTCAGAAATCCAAAAATAGGGAGATTTATTTTGATTTTTGTATTTGGATTGGGAACCTGAGCTTTTCACAAATCATAGTCCCTAAGCTCATCTTTAAAAATCTGTGCCCAGCTTATTTTTAGGATTTTTATTGTAGCTTGTGCAAGTGCTTCTTTAAGCTTGCAGGGCAAGTACTTGGCCTATGCACAGGAAATTGGCCATTTTCAATAGACCATAGATCAATAGTGGGCCCTATAGTGTTATTATTGGCTTTTTGGAAAGCCAATCAGCTGATCTTTCTAGTTCATAGCTTATTTTGCAATTTCTAGATTATCTAATAGGGCTGCAAGTAGCTTTTAGCTTGTCCCATTTGACTGTGTACACTGGGTGGTCTATGTGTACTAGGTTTTTAGCCAAAGTTCATAAGCTCTTATCTGGCTTATCTATGGACCCCAGTACACAACCTTGGGCTTTTTAGGGAGCTTACAAGTTCAGCTTATTGGATTAGTCCTTATTTTGGACTCTAGCCCTTTTGCCCTTAGCTTATTTGACTCATACTTGTGACCTGTCTCAAAACATACACTGAGTGACTCAGAGTTTGCACACAGGTTCCAAGCACCACCCAGTGCTTATTTGTGTCCTTTGCCTTGTTTCAAGTTGTTTTAGCTTAAGGTAGGTACAACTCATGTAGTTACAGCTTATTGTAGCTTATTTGTAGCTTAATTCCTTTTATAAATCCATTTTGGCTTAAAAAAAGCATCTATAAAGCTAAAAAGCTCATAGAGAGCTTATTTTTGACTTTTGAAAAAAGTGTTTTAACAAAAGTTACTTATAATTAGTAATAAAGAAGTTTTGAAAAAAGAAAATCAAAAAAATTAAAATAAATGGAAAAATTGCAAAAAGTGGGGTTCGAACCTGGGACCTCAAGCATACATGCACAATACCACAACCCCCTTCCAATTGCTCTGGGGCACCAGTTCCGTTTGTTATTGCATAATATATATACTTAATATAGTCCTTGTTCATTTTACCTTATTTTTGCAATTTAGCTTATTTAAATGCTTATTCGTACCATTTTCCCCCTCCTCATATTTTTCCTAGGTTCCTTGTAACTTGTAGCATTCCTAGTCATTTTCCCATAATTTTTACTCTTGACTAGGTAATTTTTAGAGTTAATTTTAATTAAATTACTTTAAATAAAAAAGCAAAAAATATATTAGTTTTAGTGTTTAATTTTTATGCCAGATAACTTTTTATATTTTTTTTAACCTTTTATAAGTTTTCAAGATTATGTAAAAATTACTTTTGCAATTTTGACTTTTAATTTCTAATCACTTCAAATTAGTGTTTAATTCATAAAAAATAAAATAAAAGTAAAAAAAATGAAATTATTTGTAGTCATCTATGACTTAAGAAATATAATTTTGCATTTTGTGAACGTCCGATTTTTAATTCAAAATTTATAACAAGATATGATCTGGGTAAATTCAAATTTGAAAACCTCATTTAAAACATGTCTATAAACGTTTAAATTTCGTTTTTGTGTTGCCTTTCTTAGCATTTAGTCACACAAAGCATGGTTTTGGAAGTCTATTTAGTCACATACAACTAACCATCAAGTGACCAAAAGTGTTAATAAGTGTGACCATATGGTGTTGAAAATGAAGGAATGTATGGTTTGTGTGACTATAGATCATCCAATTGCCACATAAATTTGGTTTTTTTGTGGCCTTTACTAACATTTAGTCACACAAAGCATGTTTTTGAGAGTGTATTTAGTCACATACAAGTAACCATCAAGTGACCAAAAGTGTTAATAAGTGTGACCATATGGTGTTGAAAATGAAGGAATGTATGGTTTGTGTGACTATAGATCATCCAATTGCCACATAAATTTGGTTTTTGTGTGGACTTTACTAACATTTAGTCACACAAAGCATGTTTTTGAGAGTGTATTTAGTCACATACAACTAACCATCAAGTGACCAAAAGTGTTAATAAGTGTGACCGTATGCTCTTTAAAGTGAAGGAATGTGTATTTTGTGTGACTATTGATCGTCCACTTGCCACATGAATTTGGTTTTTGTGTGGCCTTTGGTAACATTTAGTCACACAAAGCATGATTTTGGGAGTGTATTTAGTCACATACAACTAACCATCAAGTGACCAAAAGTGTTAATAAGTGTGACCATATGGTGTTGAAAATGAAGGAATGTATGGTTTGTGTGACTATAAATCATCCAATTGCCACATAAATTTGGTTTTTGTGTGGCCTTTACTAACATTTAGTCACACAAAGCATGTTTTTGAGAGTGTATTTAGTCACATACAACTAACCATCAAGTGACCAAAAGTGTTAATAAGTGTGACCATATGCTCTTTAAAGTAAAGGAATGTGTATTTTGTGTGACTATTGATCATCCACTTGCCACATGAATTTGGTTTTTGTGTGGCCTTTGTTAACATTTAGTCACACAAATCATGTTTTGGCTACACTTAAATAATGTGTAACAAACTGTTTAGTGTGACTATATGTACTGGATTTTGGCTACACTTAAATAATGTGTGACAAAATGTTTTGTGTGACCGTATATGGAATTTGGTCATACTATTAGAAGCAAATGTGACTATAAGTTTTGTGTGACCATATATGGCATCAAGGTTACTTGTATTTGTCACACGTTCCAAATGCATATGTGACTAAATGATCTGGAACAAAATCACCAGTTACGTTTAGTCACATAAGGGTCGATTGTGTGGCAATAGAGGTCTTATGGTCACACATTCGAAATGCTCATGTGTGACTAATTCGTAAATGCTGTCAATTTTCCTACCTTCAGCCACACATATATTTGAATGTGTGGCTGTTCCAAATCGAGCATGTGTGACCATAGGTCGTTTTTGGCCTAGTGATGAAAAGCATGCTCTATATGATCGTCAACTAAGGGAGAGACTCAATCCAACAACAACAAATGACTCACTTGCATTCATAACAAATGTTCAACCGTTCAATCAATCCTCACTTGATCAAGTTCATCACCATCCTTCTTCATCACAGACTCTGACATCACTTGCCTAACCATTTTTGCACCCACCATCAACTGTGAACACCCATATGGATTCTGGATAATCTCATACTGACAAGATGATTGATAATCTCTCCAACCAAGTTTCCTTACTGGTACAACAATTCAGAGCAACACTCCCTCAAACCAACAACCAACTTAGAACTTCATCAAATCCACGTAATCATGCAATAGTGGAAGATGGAAGGGTTGTGGTTCAGAATGTTCAAGGTAGGCAGAATGTGAATCAAAGGAACGTTGTTCGGGGTAACGTTCAGAACAGGGTGGGGAATGTTAATCAAGGACAGGGAAGAAAAATCAAGTGCTACAACTATGGAGGATTAGGACACATAGCAAGGAACTTCACTCAACCAAAGCGTCCATAAAAATCTGACTACTTCAAGGATAAGATGTTGTTGATGCAAGCTCAAGAGAATGGGGCAGTTTTGGATGAAGAGGAGTTATTGTTTCTTGTTGGTGATGATGGAAACACGTTTGATGCAGATGTGGATGATCAACCAGTTCAGAATTTCGCACTAAATGATCCTAGCATCTTCCAAGCTGATAACTGTGATGCCTTTGACTTAGATGTTGATGATGAACCTACTGCTCAAACCATCTTCGTGGCAAATCTATCTTCTCAGTCTCATCACTACAACAATCTGGTCCTTCCAATGCTTTTGTCATATCTGAGGTACTAAAACTGTATGACATGGTCAATGAACAGAGGGTTCCCAACAAGGTACAACAGAAAGAAGTTGTATCAGATGCTATTGATATGGGAAATAGCAATGTTGACCCATATGAACAACATGTGAAACACAACGAAACGTTTGTTGAACCCAGTAGGAAATCTTCTGTTATTAATGATGATAATGTGTTGCATGAACAAAAGATCACTAACGAAGTACAACAAATAACCGGTGTTGAATCAAATACCGGTGATATGGGAAATAGTAATGTTATCCTATATGAACAATATTTGATACACAACGACGTGTCTATTGTACCTAGTAGTGCATCTTCTGTTATTAATAATGAATGTGAGTTACATGTGAATACCGTGTGTATTACTGATGATACCTTCACCACTAGACTTAGGATATATAAGGATCAGGTGGACATATATGAGCAACGTACAAAATTTGAGCTAACTGAACGTGAGCAGAAAATGGACATCCAAATGCGAACATTTATAACCGAACGTAATTTAAGGGAAGAAACATTGAAAATAGAGTTATATTCTTTATGAACGCAACTTGATCACATTGTTCAACAAAAGAAGGAGATTCAAGAAAGTGTAAATACACTGAAACTTGATTTCAAAGAAAAGGAAACAAAACTCTTAAATGATTTTTCAAAACTTAAGACGTTAAAGAACAAGATTGAAAACAAGTTGTACGCACAAGGCAAACTAGACAAACTTCTCAAATGATGCATAAGCATTAAAAGTTGTGTGATGCACATAGTGAGAAAGAGGTAGATGAACCTAAGTCAGTCTTCCTTAGGAACGCTAAAGTTGCTCAACCTACCTTATATGATGGAAATGAACTGCTTAAGCATGGTCATGCCCCTCCTGATGTGTCATCTTTTGAAGAGAGTAATGAGATAGAAGTAATAAATAGAGAAAAGATGGCTAAAAAAATGAAGGATCCCAAATGTATAGCAAAACGAGTCATAATCATACCGCATGATTACTCTGAGGAGAACTGTTTAGCTATTTTTGTACCTCAGACTAAGTTGACCCTAGAACAAATATTTTGGTCTTTGGACTTAGAAAAAAAATAGCCGAAGAACTTCAAGACAAAACTCCACCATTTAGGAAAATAGCTGCAGCAACGGTGTACCCACCCAATACACCTATGCATTTAGTTCCCCACTCAATGTAAGACTCTAATTAGCTTTTATGTACTTTGTCAACTATTTGCTGATTTTGATAAAACATGTAGGAAGAGAATTACACCAACGGGAATTACTGAAGGGGAAAGGGGTTTTGAACAAACTAAACGGTGTTACTTAACTGAGGTCATTCCATTTTTTAAACTTTTCAAATAACACTTTGAGGGCATGCAAAAAACCCTTGAAACTGAATTAAAAGAGATGAATGAAGTGTTTAAAGAAATGGAAAACGTGGGTAAACAAAATGCTATTGAACTTAAAATCTGTGAGATTGAAAGAAAGAATATTCTCATCGCCAATGAGAATTCGATTGCTAGATGTATTGCACAAGATGTATTATATGTTGCTACTGATTCTGCATTAACTGCTTGTCAATTTCTTGAGTTGTCTAATGCATTGCATGTTACCCAGAATCGTGTTGTTGAGCTTGAGGGGGAGAATTTAAAATTGCATGAGAAAATTCAAAACGATGACCTTGATAACATGGTTAGGCATTTTTCAAAGCTAGAGGTTGATAATCTTAATTTGCAATTAAAGTATCAACATTTAGAAGAAAGAATTAAAATCTCAAATGCCAAGACATCTTCGGATGCTCCTGAATTTGATGCTTATTTTGAATTAAGCAAAAGAGATTGAAAAAATCAAGCTCACACTAAAACGATTCAAAAATTGAGGGCCCAAATTGCCCAATTAAAATCCAATAAGAGTGACGTGACTGACACCCATAAACCATCGTCTTTAGATTATCAGAATTTTCACTATCAATATACCATCAATAAATTACAACATGAAAATGATTGGTTTCAAGCTAAAAATTCAAATGCTAAACAGTGATACAAAGAGTTATATGATTCAATTAAAATCACACGGGATAAAACAAATGAAAAAATAACTTCTTTGCTTAATGAGATTGAGAATCTAAAGGCTCAGGTGAAAGGGAAAAGGCCAGTCATCACCAGTGGTAGTGTTATTCAAAAGATTCTTGCTTGTAAAAAGTATGTACTTGATGCTGTGACTATTCCGCTTCCCCTTAGGAACAATAGGGCTACTCATCATTATTATCTCACGCATCTTAAGGATAGTCTTTACATTCTTCGTGAGATTGTTGAAAAGGATAGAATAGTGAAACCATTTGATAGTGCAGTTGTAGATGCATGCTTCCTCAATAAACGATCTCAGGAACTCTTAGAATATGTCATTGGCACATGTCCTAAGATTGATAACAAACGAGATAGGTTTAGTGCATCATCTTTAATGCCCAAAAACAAGCATGCAACCTTTGACCTACCTTCGAGAACATCAGAACCTAGCACATCAAATTCAGAAAAACAAATAGTAGTGAAACAATCTACTGTTCCCATAATTAAATCTACAGGAGTAAAAAGTGTCACTAAAGCTAGCAGGTCAAAGCCTACTCGCAATGCAAGGAAAGATAGGACTACGCCGGCTAAGAGTGCTTATGGGAAGAACGTAGAAGACCACCCTAGGAACAATAAAGTAGATTTAAACAAAAAGAATGGTGTTGATTAGAGTATTTGCTCTAAGCGTACTGTAATTAATTTGAATTCTAATGTTGTTTGTAAGACATGTAATGGATGTTTAATTTCTGGTAATCATGATGAATGTGTTGTGTCATATTTGATGTCTTCTAAACGATTCCCTGTTATGAATATTAGAAAACCTAAATGAAAAAGGAAAGTTTGGAAAGAAACAAGAAAAATGTTCACTAACGTTGGTTATCAATGGAAGCCCACTGGAAGGAAATTCACTTTAGGATAACAGTACCCTTTAACTAGGATAACTAACTCTAAAGTAGTGCCTATTAAGGAATGGAGGCCAACTGGTAGAACTTTTCCTTTAGAAACACAATGTGCCTTAACTAGGTCAATTGCATCAACTAGTAAAGGTTCCACTATGGTTGCCAAGGCTTCTGTTGTTCCAGAATTTGTTTGTGCTAACCAAACGGACCCTGGTTGCATTTGGGGCTCCAACTTTTTCAGTTATCCACCGTTGTTTGTTTTCAAATGCAGGTCGTACAAATCTTCCTTTGGTATTTGGACTCAGGCTACTCAAAACATATGACTGGGGATCGCTCATGGCTGAAGAATTTTGTGTAAAGTTTATCGGGACTGTTAGTGTTGGGAATAGAATTTATTATTTCAAGTGTCGGTCATTGAGTTTTGGTATAGGTTGCATTACTTAGTTATAACGTTAGTTATTTTATAAGTTTTGTAAGTTTTATGCTTGGTTTATAGGTTTGGATAAAGTCTAAGGGCTAAGTATGTAATATTGTCTAAGTTTAGAGAAGCCCTAATCCTCACCTATAAATAGCTATGTATAACCTCATTTTGAGGTTGGTGGGTTCTCCTAGTAATTTCATCTCTTTCATTTTCATTCTAAGGGTTCCTTCCACTCTCTCTCTCTCTACTCTCTTTCTCTCTCTAGGATTATTAGTGATTATGTTATAAAAATCATGACCTAACAAGTGGTATCATTCGCCAAGGGATAATATAGGTTGATTTTGGTTTGATTTGGTAGAAAAACTAGGTTTTAAAAGTGATTTTGTGTCAAAACGGTTACTGTTCATCGAATTAGAGTTTTTTTTGTATCTATCGAGTTAGGATTCAATATCGAGTTAGGATTTTAATTTCTATCGAGTTTGGGGAGTTTCTATCGAGTTAGGATTCAATATCGAGTTAGGATTTTAAGTTCTATCGAGTTTGGGGAGTTTCTATCGAGTTAGGATTCCATATCGAGTTAGGATTTTAAGTTCTATTGAGTTTGGATTCTATACCGAGTTAGGATTTTAAGTTTTGGATATAAAACATACCGAGTTTGGACTTCTGTCTATCGAGTTAGGGACTTTTTAATCTCTATCGAGTTAGGTTTTCTAAAAACTTACCGAGTTTGGGTTTTTTCTCTATCGAGTTAGCATCACAAGTCATACCGAGTTTGGAATCTAAAATTGGCGAGTTTGCCTTCTTTTCCTAATCGTTTATCGAGTTAGGCTTGTTGTGACTTATACTAAGGGGAAACTCTGCCCAACTCAAGTCACTTTACCGAGTTAGGAATCCCTTTAATCTTACCAAGTTAGACCTTAAATAGAACATACCGAGTTTGAGCTATTTCAGGACTTACCGAGTTTGGACAACTTTCATGACATACCGAGTTAGACTCCAAACTTATCGAGTTTGAACCTAATATCATACCGAGTTAGAACACAACTTTTTCAAGTTTTCAAATCAAATTAAAATTTATACCTTTACTTATCCTTAAAAGATCCAAAGATTAACATAATCACATCTTCTCATCTTATCAAAGTTTTTTTTTCCTTCTTATCTCTCTTTTTGGCGGGAAATTTTGAGTAAAATTTATTTTCTACAGTAGACTAAACGTTCAATTTTTACGCGAAATTTCAATTTTGGTATAACGTTGAAAATTTTGGCCCAAAATTCAAATTTTTAGGCCAAAATTCAAATTTTTTCGGTGAAATTTGGCGGTGAAATTTTTGAAACTCAAAATTTTCTTGCAACCTTTAAATTGCATGTCATAGTGATTTTCAAATTTTGGGAGAGAAAATTTTTTCAAATTTATTTTGGAGGGAAAACCATAAATCACTATTTCGACCTTGCGTGTGACATTTTGCTTGATTTCTTCGATTACATCGCAACAATCAAGGGGGAGAGCAATGTCATCTACAACGTCTCAATCACCTTCTTCCAACTACCTTCCTCACCAATATTCTCATCAGCAACAGTATCATCAACAACAAAGTCACAGCTCCCTCATTCGCCATGTTCTGCTCTTTGGCAATGAATCAAGGCCTCCAATGTTGCTACCAGGAACGTATACTGTTTGGAAGCGGAGATTTCTACAATGGCTCACAGATCGTCCTGCTGCAGATCTCATGCTTAAATCCATTCAAAATGGTCCATACAAAATGATATCTCTTGTTGACTCAACAGGGATTATCAGACTACAAACTGATGAAGATTTGGATGCTACTGAACTTGCTCAGTACGATGCTGACCATCAGGCTGCATGGTTCATGACATTAGCCCTTCCCAATTCAATTTACATGAATATGGACTTTCAAGCCAGTGCTTATGAAATGTGGAAATATCTTGATGCTATGCATCGTACAGAAGAACTTCATCACATCAGAATGAAGCAAATTCTTGAATCCTGTTTAAGCATGAATCCTCTGAAGACCATTCTCCCTGCTCCACCATCTCCAGCTGTTGACCATGGATCCTTTATTTACACTCCAAATGGTCTCTTCTTCAATCCTTCGAATGCACCTGAGCCTTTCTTCATTCCACAGTACCATCCTGCAACACTACATAATAATGTGCAATCTCTTCTGCAAAATCTAGTGAAGCTTAGTCAAGTATCTTCTAAGAAAGGCAAAGGCGTAATGACGTCTAGTTCTGAATGGTTAAACACAATGGAAGATACTTATGATGAAGAAGATCTTATCGAACCAAGCATGACATTTTTGGCATATACAGAAAATATTGCAGATGTGGAAGATCAAGATTATGATTCAACTCCACTCTTTGACGATAATGTTGAATACAATGCCACACTTAGTCAAATGGAAGTTGAAGGAGGTAATCTCAATGCTGTTTTGCAAAGTGTCATGGGAGATATTCCATCTGATGATGAATATGCAGATTTGGAATCCAATACAGCAGATTTGGAAACCGATACAGCAGATGTGATGTTAATGGCAAACATGCAGGAATCTCACATGAATAATACATGCCCAGAGCATGATTCTGATGATTTTGAAGATCCAATTGTGAGATTAAACGGAGAGAAAATGTATCAATCAAGGTCGTTGATGCATGAGTTAGAGACATATTTAGTGAAGAGATGCATGAAACAGTGTAGATCACTTAAGTCACACCTTAAGGTCCTCTCAAACAAAGACTTAGCAGGAACTCGTTCCGAGTATGGATTCAAACGGGCATTTCCATCACTCCTTGGAGAAGACTTTGACATTTTCACGAATATGATGTTCGAAAACGTGAATCAACTTGAAAAGCAGCTTGCATCAGAAGAAGTTCACGAGAATGAATCCAACGCCACCTTCAGAGTGATCAAGGAACAGTTTCAGCAGTTCATCAAATCCCGAATCGAGGATGAAACTTTCAAAGACATATTGATACGAGATTTGGATTCGATTGAGAAGGCGATTCTTCACAGAAGAAATTATGTCCAAAGAATGTATGAACAGAAGTTGCAGATTCAAGAAGAGCAATCTAATATGGTTGATGCATTGAAAACTAATTTGGGTATCATGGAAAGCGATGGGACAAAATCAGAAGAGCAGGATGACAACAGCAGATTGGGGAATGATACAGATGAAGACTGTGCAGAGATCAGACCCTTCTATGACTCAGAGCCCAACTTTGACAAAGGACAGATGGATGAGGAAGATGTCATACCCATCTATGACACAGAACCTAACTTTGACAAAGAGCTAATGGTTGAGGTACAATCTATTGTTGATCATATTATGCCTGCAAATGAGAAACAACAATCTGAGCAACCTAACTTCAGTAATGAAGGAGAGGTTGACCAGAATGTTGTACAATTACTTAACAAACATTCTGAGTCTGAGTCCTTACCTGATAATCCAATAACTGAAACATCATACCAAACTCTTGAGTTTGAAATCATTCTTCTCAAAAAGACCATTGCCCAGTTTCATAAAGATTTTTCAAAACTGGAGGCACATTGCATCTCACTGGAACTCAAATTGCAAAACGAAGCTCTAAATTCGGGCAACAATGGTCAATCTTTGAATGAACAAAGAAAATGTGTGGATACATTAGTTAAAGAAAATGAGCTTCTAAAAGGTCAAATTCAAGAAAAGGTGTTTGTACATGCTGCATTACAAAACAAATTAAGAAGACCGACTGGCCAGAGTGTGGATACTAAGTTTGCAAAACCATCAATCTTGGGGAAACAGCCTTCTCAAACAAACAGAAAACAATCAGTGGTTAGACAACCTACTGCATTTAAATCTGAACGACCTAAATTTTCAAAATCTCGGTTTTCCTCCCAGGTTGTTGAGAAAAACAATTTGACAAAACCAGTCACTCCACATTCCTGGCCTAAGAAAAATGCATCTATCTCTGCTAAATCTCAACACGTGATTATACCTGGTTCATCTAGGATTAGTTCGAAAACAGTGTCTAAAACGAGCATTAAAAGTAAAGAGTTTTATGGCAAATATGACATATACAAGAACTATGATCTAGAAAAGGCTAGGAAAAAGGCACTACTTCAAAAGGATGGAATTCTAGGTTCAAAACCTCATATGATGCCTTCCACTGTAGTACAGAACACTGCTTGTAGTAGCACACCAAAACCTAAGAGTAATCAACAAACTAATAGGAATTGGATAGCTTCTAAGAGTAGTTGCGTAAATAATCATGTTGTTTGTGCTTTAAAATATCTTCAAAAGGGAAATTCACTTGAAAAGGCTCAATCGACTAAGACAAACAAACCCGTTGAACCAAAAGTCATAAGTCAGAAACCTAAGAAGTGGATCAACATAGGACGTAGGTTTTCTCAAAGAAGTGATGCTCCCACAATTCATTCAATTGCATCTAAAAGGAAAACTTCTCCTAGATCTAACACTAGGTGGGTACCCACGGGTAGAATTTTCAAATCAATTGGTCTTAGGTGGATTCCTACAGGAAAGATTTTAAACATTTGCACCAAAACTAATGTGATCTCCACAACATCTACCTCTGAGACAAGAATGAAAACCATTAGAATTGTGTGTTCGGGCGTCAAGAAGTTAATTGACACTACATCTTTATGCTTCTAACACCTGGAACCCAGTTACTCTTGGGGATCCGTGTTCTCTGTTTTTTTGTCTCTTCTTTCTTTCTTTGCAGATTAATGACAATGGCTTCGGAACAAATCAGTTTCGGACCCGAGCTTAATGTTATGGCTTCTGAGCACAACAGCTTAGGACCCGCATTCAACAGTCTAAACTTTCCGATTTCTTCGGCTGAACCATTGTCTCTCTCACGTAAAGAAGTGGAAACCTTGTTTGCTCCATTGTTTGATGATACAATTGAAAACCGTCTTTCTGAGGTCTCACCAATTTCCGCTGCACATCTTGATCACCATCAAGTACCTGATTCACCTCACAAAAAACAACAACTGTTGGGAGAGACGGTCCTCCAATTGCATCTCCAACAACAGCAGAACAAACCGTGTCCAACTCACGACAATCAGCTGAAGACTCCATATCTAAATCAGTTCCACAAACCGCAGAGCATGGCCCAGAGGCGTTCTTTAATCTTTTTGCACCGGCTCAACTCATTCCTGACATTACTGAGTCGTCTACACGCAATTTGGATCCTGCTCACATGCGAGATAATTACCTCCATCAAGGTTTGTTGATTTAGTTCACCATATTGGTATGCGGTGTTTGACTCCAGATGATTTGCAAAATTTTCTTTAAACCTAAGTGAGTCAAACATCTAACTTTTTTCTTTAAATATTAAAAAAAAAAAAAAAAAAAAAAAAAAAAATCTTCTTTCTCTGTGTACAAACTTCGTAACTTCAAAACTATGTTCCTTCATTAAAACAAATTTTGCTTTACTCTGTCAAAATGGAACATGTTTTGAGGGGGAGAAAACTTTTCACATTATCATGAAGTTTCCACACCTCATCATAATTCTTCAAGGATAAAATGTTTCTTCATCATTCGTATTAAAATCTCATTTTCAAAAACTTCTATGATCTCTCGAATTAAAATGTACAAAAAGGTTTCACAAAATATATGCTAATTCGACGGGGAGAAAGGAAATTGTTTCTGCAAAGATTCCAAGTTAACCTTGTTTGGACTTCAAATGGATTCAGACTAACGATTTTTTTCCCTCGAATTTTCTCCATAATTGTGAGTTTCTAATTTCCTCATTGTTGTTGTCTAATCGTTCCCTAAATGTTTCAAGTGTTTTCAACGGTCAAAAAGGCATAATCAGAAACTAGGGTTATCAATCAGGGCTTTCATTTTTTATGTGTTTAGTCTAATTAACTAGTTTATATAGCTTTAGAGAACTCTAAAGAATGCTCGATTGGTGTACTTGCTCGATTAGGAACAACATAGGATTAGAATCATGTGATTTAGGGTTTAAGATGTCGATGTCTTTGCTGCTATTACTAGGACGTTTGTTTGTTGAATATTCAGGCATTATGATGCTAACAAGTGTGCTTAGACTCAAATCATAACCCCAAACCATGACAATAATTGGTAAATCACGAGTTAAAGAATGAATTAATCTGTGATTGTGTGTGTTAATTTGAGAATTCTGAGCACTTAGGTTGATTTAGAATGAGATTTTTGATTCATCTTATACTTGTTTGTGCCTGATGCATTTTTCTCTGTGTGCAAGTACATGTCATCCCATTGAAAGTCAAAATTTCAACATTCGACAAAATGTTTCTTATGGAACATATTTTGAGGTCAAAGGGCAAAATGTGTTTAAAGGCTAAACTGGTAAATGGATTCAAAATGGTGAGAAACAAATTTTTCCAAACTCTACACTCTTGTCTTACACCGGTAAAGCAAGTGTGGAGACCAAAGCAAAGTCATTCACAACCTTTCATATTTTTCAAAAATCTGGAATGCTTTGGCTTCAATAAAAGAATGTCTCTGATCTGAACATCCCAAATACCGGAAGTTTTCCATTCATCACAAAATCAAAATCTTCAAAAAGAACTCATGAGGTTCAACTTTAGATGGAAATCTTTTTCAGATTTTTAAAACTCAAAAGAGAGACTCCGGGTCTCAAACAACTTTTAACTGTAAAAGAGTTTTGAATTTCAAGCATTCTTTGTTGTATAATACTTGATTGTGTTTTCTAAAACCTTGAGCAGAATCATCTCACGAATTTTCAAAAAGTATTTCTTAAATACGATTCTAAATTCTGCTCAAGAAGACTATCTCTTGAATAAACTTCATTATTTAAGGGGGAGTATTTCGTTTAAAGAAAACTAATTTTGTATCAAAACAATGACTTATGCACACATTTCAGTGTACAACTCGGGTTTCAAATAAAGGAAAGTGCCTTGCTAAACCATTCTTTAAAACCAAAATGTGCACTTATCCTTAAAAACAAGAAGAAGTTCTCATGCAAATCTTATCTAAAACTTCTTAATCTTAATCTTGAGCAAAATTTATTCAAAATTTTTTCAAAAAGTTTTTCAAAACTTTTCAAAATTTTGCTAAAGATTTTTTCTAATCTTTATTCCCCAATTCGCTCCAAAGTTTAAAAATGTCAAAACATATGCTAGTTTTGAGGGGGAGTATTTCAGTGTATAAAGTTTTAGTTACCTTGAAGCAAAATTTATTCAAGAATTTTTCAAACTGAAATTTCTAAATCTTTCAGAATTTTGCTTCAAGAAGACTCCTTCCCTCAAACTTTAAAAAGTTTAAAATTCTCAAAACATATGCGAGTTTTGAGGGGGAGTATTTCAAAACCAAAATGTTCCGTCAAAATCATGCTTAATGGTTTGTGCACAAATAACAGTGTACAACCCGTGCTTGTAATTAAAGGACCCTGAGGTACGCTTCAGTGCCTCAATCCTTATATAAGGAGCGAAGGCTTCTTACTTTTGAGTAGAATTAATCAAACATTTTCTGATTTTCATAATTCCGCTCAAAAGACAAGTATTTCACCTCAATGAGTATTCACTTGTTGAGGGGGAGCACTTGAAAACTCATCGTTTTGGAAAACAAAAGTTCTCGTTAATATCTCCCCATAAGACTCAAAAAGCATATTTTAATCAACTGTTTCTCAAAAACAACATCTTATATGCTATTTTTGAGGGGGAGAAAAGGAAAGTGATTAAAATATGAAAGTTAAAAGTTGCTGAAATGTCAAATCTCATGCGAGCTAGACTCAGATTCACCCAGGAATTGACGAAACATAAAAGTTAGAAAATTCGAAAAAACTTTTCCTCGACGGGTAATAACATCAAGTTAGTTACTAGAGCTAGTTGTCACCTAAAAGCTGACAATGGAACTCTCTAACTAGCCACGTAAGCGTGTCTCGAAAAGGATTTGTCTTAGTAGAAAGGTACCGTTTCGAGAAACTTTCTGTGGACTTGACCAGGCCGGGTAATAACTTCAAGCTAGTCTAACTAGTGATGTAAGCATGTCTCGAATCGGTCTTGTTCACCGAAAGTGGATCAATTCAAAAGTGCTCGCTCCTCCCGCATGTGCAAATTTATTAAATACATATGAGCACATGTGAAGGGGGAGCCCTTCATAAGTAAAACATAAAACTCTCAAAGTGTTAAACAAAATGTTTGACAAACACAAACACTTTGAGAGATTTTCAAAGGTTTCAATGGCAATTATAGGATAGTCATGGAGTTATAAGTTGACTAAGGTTAGGAAATAACCGTCCTATGATCCGCCTAAGCCGGAGGGATCTACCCAAGGACATCACCAATAGTTAGAAGTTGAAGTCCTTAGGTATGATACAAAAAAAGGAGTAAAGAAT
Organism: Artemisia argyi; assembly: GCA_030686995.1. Taxonomy (NCBI): domain Eukaryota; kingdom Viridiplantae; phylum Streptophyta; class Magnoliopsida; order Asterales; family Asteraceae; genus Artemisia; species Artemisia argyi. The sequence goes on from CM060679.1 coordinate 124,451,943, forward strand.
GAAAAGGAGAAAGAAGGGGTTGAAGAATGAAAAAGAAAAGTAAAGAAAAGGGTGAAAAGAAATAGCCCTCCATATGTTCAACCTTAGGGCAGACACCGGGTTCAATTCATATGCTACTGGCTGTTGCAAAGACAACACCGGTATTGAAGATTAAGTCGTCATGGACCCAGTGACGCAATGCACTAAACCTTCTAGCCACTCAAGTTCTCTTAAAAGAGCTTGTTTCATTCTCACGGGGAACCAGTGTAATCTATCGACTTATCTCTTAGAGATAGTTGATATTGAAGCAGGAGACCCCTCCCTAGTCTCCGTATAGGAAACCTAAGTGAGCACTTATCGAGTCTAGAGCCATGAGATACATCAAAGATCTCTTAGGAACACTTAGTATTTCTACAACTGGTGTTCTACATCAATGGGCACCAGCTGTAAATTATCGAGTCCTTCGCAGATCTTAGCAATCTGCCGAGAACGTTTATGAGAGAATTACATATGTATTTCTCAATGATTGAACGGAAATTCCTGCCAGAGTCAACATCAAACAGCCCTGACAGCAGGTCACTTCGGTAACCCCACAAGGGTTACGCTTAGTGTTCGTGGTGGTTTCTTTAGCGGTCTACAGTCGTGGAGTGATCCCCAGCGACTCACCTAGTCATTGAGCTACTTAGTAGGTCTCGTAAGCTCCTTAGGGAGTATCTGACATGGGAACGGCCTTGATAAGGATTAGAAGGAGTCCTCACACTATGCTGTTTATGAGCTCTAATTCCTTATCTGTAAGTACCGGTTGATTATTGCTAACTGTTTACTTGCAGGTACATCTCCTCTATGATGGTAGATTCCAGCATGCTTATACATACATCTTGAAGCAAATGAAAGCTCCCCCAAAGATCTTAGCACCACAAAGTTCAAAGAAAGATTCTACGCCAAAAAAGAAGAATCTGCAAAGTATAAAGACTAAAGATCTAAGTGTATGTAAAGGAACTTCGTGCTTTCATAAGTCTAAGTCCAAAGATGTATGAGCATGCTGGAATGGCGGACGACCACCACAGACACAGAAGTGACGATCGGCAGACAACTTCATAACATGATCACCATCACATCAACAAAGAACGAAGTACAAAGAACGATAAAAGATTTTTCTTACTACTTTTAAGGACGTCGACTACAAAGTCAAAGTATAAAAGATGACGACGTCAAGAAACCATTGATGACCGACCCTTAGGGGGAGATTGTTGGGAATAGACTTTATTATTTCAAGTGTTGGTCATTGAGTTTTGGTATAGGTTGCATTACTTAGTTATAACGTTAGTTATTTTATAAGTTTTGTAAGTTTTATGCTTGGTTTATAGGTTTGGATAAAGTCTAAGGGCTAAGTATGTAATATTGTCTAAGTTTAGAGAAGCCCTAATCCTCACCTATAAATAGCTATGTATAACCTCATTTTGAGGTTGGTGGGTTCTCCTAGTAATTTCATCTCTTTCATTTTCATTCTAAGGGTTCCTTCCACTCTCTCTCTCTCTCTCTACTCTCTTTCTCTCTCTAGGATTATTAGTGATTATGTTATAAAAATCATGACCTAACAGTTAGATTCAGGAACGACCATTTTGGGGTAATTATGGGTTATGGAGATTGTGCCTTTGGAGACAGTGTAATTTCCAGGGTGTACTATGTGGAAGGACTTGGGCACAACTTGTTCTCGGTTGGTCAATTTTGTAATTCGGATCTTGAAGTTGCATTCAGAAAACATGCATGTTTCGTTAGAGAATTGGATGGTATTGATCTCCTTAAAGGCAGTCGTGGCACCAATATTTATACCATCTCTATGGAAGACATGATGCGGTCCTTTCCTATTTGCTTACTGTCTAAGGCCTCAAAGAAAAAATCATGGCTTTGGCACCGGAGTTTAAATCACTTAAACTTCGATACCATAAATGAACTTTCTTGCAAGGATCTTGTACGAGGTATGCCCAGATTAAAGTTTGAAAAGGATAATGTTTGTTCGGCTTGTCAATTGGGCAAAAGCAAGAAGCATACTCACAAACCCAAAACTGTCAACACCATCATGGAAGTCCTTCACACCCTTCACATGGATCTATGCGGACCAATGAGAGTGCAGAGTATAAATGGGAAGAAATATATTCTTGTGGTAGTCGAAGACTATTTTCGGTTTACATGGGTGAAGTTTTTTAAGAACCAACGACAAAACTCCAGAGGTTATCATCAAACTCATCAAAGAACTACAAGTAAGACTCAACAAAACCGTCATAATCATATGCATAGACAATGGAACTGAGTATGTGAACAAACAACTCATTCAATTTTATGAAAGTATTGGCATAACTCATTAGAAAAGCATTCCTTGTACTCCTCAGCAGAACAACGTTGTTGAAAGATGAAATTGTACTCTTGTGGAAGCTATACGAACCATGCTGATATTTTCCAAGCATCAATGTTTCTTTGGGCGGAAGCAATTGCTACAGCTTGTTACACCCAAAACCGATCCCTGATACATACTCTTCATGTAGGGAATACATTTTGTTTAAATCAAGTGTCGGTCATTGAGTTTAGTAATAGGTTGCTATATTATATTAGTACGTTAAGTTTTAGTATGTTTTATGTTATTTTTATTTAGAATTCGTGTTTTGTTAAAGTCTAAGGGCCATTAGTGATATTATGTGAAACATGTAAGATACCCTAGGCAAGGAGTATAAATACTCTTGTAAACCCTCCAAGGAGGGTGTTGGTTCTTGCTTAATACATTTCTCATTATCATTTACAAGTTCCATCCATTGTTTCTCTCTTTAACTTTCTCTCTCTAAGTTTATGTGATTACATGCTATGAAATAGTGACCTAACAAGTGGTATCATTCGCCAAGGGATAGTTTAGGTTGTTTTAGTTTAGATTTGGTTGAAGTTTTGGGCTTAAAAAGTGCGTTTTTCTCGGTTTCAGCGAGTATCTTTTCTGTTTCTGCGAGTTAGTTTCTATTTCTAGCGAGTTAGGTTCTGTGTTTAGCGAGTTAGGTCAGTTGTCTAGCGAGTTAGGTCAGTTTGTTAGCGAGTTAAGTATACTATTCGGCGAGTTATACTTTCAAATTAGACTAAACCTTGTTAGCGAGTTAAGACCTTTCTCAGCGAGTTAGAGACTTGTCTCAGCGAGTTAAGACATTTCTTGCGAGTTAAGACCTTTCTCAGCTATTTAGAGACCTTTCTCAACGAGTTAAGACATTTCCTGCGAGCTAGAAACCTTTCTCAGCAAGTTACATATTTCTCTAGCGAGTTACAAAGAGTTCCAGCGAGTTAGAACTTCTGAATATTAAGTTTTTTTGTAGCTTCGTCATCCTTAACTTTCACCACAACATCTAAACATATACCACAACCTTGATTATCCTTTAAAGATCCAAGTTAACATAATCACTAAACATGTCTCAACAACCTTACTATTACTTCTCAAATCAACAACAGCAAAATCATCCACAGCAACAGTGTCATCAACAACAGCAATATCATCCACAGCAACAGTATCAACAACCTTCACAGTATCATCACCAACCATTCTATCCACAACAACAACATCTTTTGATGCAACAACATCAACTCGTTCCTCAACAACAACCTTATCAAATGTCACAACAACCAATTCAGTATCCACCCAAACAATCTCACTGGTTTGATCAGATGTGTGAAGTGATAACTACTCAACAATCCAGACATGATGCAGGATCAATTGACACACCCCCAATGCTTACACCTGGTAATTATGTTCAGTGGGCAAGTCAATTCTTACGGTTTATTGAACTCAATAAACCTCATGGTAAATTCATGAAACAAGTGATCCTTGAAGGACCATTTCAGTGGCCAACTAGATTTGAAGGAGGTCATCCCACTGCTGATCCTCTACGTCCTCCTGTTGAAAACCTGTTCCTGAGACTCAACTTACAGCTGAACAACAACTACATCGCGAAGCAAATGAGTATGCCATGATTTACATACTGCATGGAATTCCTAATCCAATCTTCCAAAGTGTTGATGCTCAGAAAACGGTTAAAGCCATGTAGGAACATGTTCATCTCCTAACGGAAAGCACTCAATTGAACAAAGAAGATATGGAATCAAAACTCTATATGGAATACACCAACTTCATGATTGAACCAAGGGAGACAATTGAATCCTACTATCACCGTTTCACTAATGTCGTTTATGATTTAGAAAGACATGAAATTACAATACGAAGGATCGCAGTGAATACTAAGTTTGTTTGTAGCCTTGGTCCTGATTGGCAAAAGTATGTGACATTTGTTCGTCAATCCAAAAATCTTCATGATGCACCATATGGTTTGTTGTATGATTTTCTGAAGCACCATGAACCTGAAGTGGAAAAAGATTGAGCTCTCCGAGGAGGTTACTCACCACCACCAACACCAAATTCTTTGGCACTCTAGCTCAATCTCACACTGCTCCACCTCCAATGTCAAATCATGCTTATGTTAAAGAACAGAATTACTTCAGTTACCCACAACATAAAACTTCAAATCAGATGAACCTATATGATTCTTCACAGCAATCGGCTTCAAATCAACTTGTTCCACATGAAAGCAGTGACACAATGTACTACTCAAATTCAAATGAAGATGAAGATGAGGACTTCAATACGTTAAATCAAGGACTTGCTCTTATTGCTCATGCCTTCAGCAAATTCTCAAACAAGACAAACAATCGTCTCCGTTCTTCATCTAACACCAGGAATCAAGCTGTCATTCAAGATGGAAGAGTTGAGATACATAATCATAATTATGGAAGATCAGGCTCATGTGCTTTTTTGGGAAATTCTGGGAATGGACAGCGGTTTAACAACAATGGGGGGTTCAGAAACAACTCAGGTGCTCCTCAGAAAAGGGCTGAAATTGTTGAAACTGGGAACTCAGACTCTGGGAATGCAGTGTGGTGCTACAACTATAATGGAAAAGGTCATATTGCTACTGCTTGTCCTAAACCAAGAACAAGGGGAAGCAAGTTTCATAAGCAAGCGTTACTCCTAGCTCTCAAAGATGAAGCTGGCGGAACTTTCACTGAGTAGGAAAACAGTTTCATGGACAATGCTTACAATGATGATGACATGGAAGATCTGGAAGCTAATGTTGCTGTGATGCTTATGGCCAACATGCAGGAACTTCAATTGAATGATTCAGGCCCAGTGTATGACACTGACGGTTTGTCTCAGGTACATGACCTTAACACATGCATAATACATGAAATAGCATCACCTTATGCTTCTGAATCAGATAAGGCGCAAGTTGTTCCATCTGACTCATCTTTATCTTCTCAAGAAGATGAACAAATGAATACAGTTGTTATATTTAATAAGGACACAGTTGTTTCATTTGATGATCCTATTGAGAATGACAAACATGATCATGTTGAACAAAATGAACCTTTCTCTGATCCAGATCCTGACCATATATTGATGGCCAAACAACTACAGGCTCAAATTTTACTAATTCAGAAAAAGAATGAGCAAAATAAAACATTAAAAGAAACAAATGCGTTATTAACCAGGGATCTTGAGTGCTATAAAATACAACTTTCAAATCTTGAAAACAAAGTCAAACGTGAAAAGTTTTGAAGTGGCGTTTCAAGAATATTACAATAAATAACAAGATCTTCGACACAAAATGCGTAAATTAATTGAGTCTAACGGAAAACTGGATTCAAAACTCGAAAATGATAAATGTGAACTCAAACAACAAGTTGAACAACTTCAAAAAGAGCTTACAAAAACACAAACAGAGTTGTCAACTTGCAAAAGTGATTTTTATGAACATAAAGTGCGGAAAAGGAAAAGAGAAGACTCTTTACTCAACAAAATTCTGAATCGTGAACGCCAATTAAAAGAATTTTAAAATGTTGTTTACAAAACCGGGCTCTGTGATTGAGGCAAAAGCAGTCAACTAAAGTCAACCAAGGATGTGGTCAATATAGTCAAACTCCTTAGGCTCAATGCTCTGCGGAAGTATAGGGTTTCCCCGGGTCGTTATGTCCTGACGAGGTGTGATGGTAATCAAAACGGGTTTGTGATCGGGTGAATTTGGACAGAAAGGTAAGGAATTTGGTTTGTATGATTACATTAAGATATGGGGAATGAAAATAACTTAGAAACACTATATAAACAATTACTGAAGATCAGATATACTAAAAACATGAGCTAAGTCTAAAAACTCGTTCGTTTATTTTAATTCTACGTAGACGTACGAAATAAAACGCGAGTTTTGTAAAATAAAATACCTGCGGATATGAAAATTACATTTTTACAATCCTAATGATAAAAGAAAATTTTTAGAAAAAGAAAAATAATTTTTGCACTATTTAATAAATTATTATTAATTAAAAACTATTTATTAACTAATTAAACTATTTTGATAAGCTAAGAAAAATATAAAAAGTTGGAAATGCTTGTAAATAAGCTGGAAAATTAAGCTAATAAGCAAAATAAGCTAAAAATGACCAAGACTAGTATAAAAATAAAAAGGGAAACAATAAACACTAAGATACACCTAGGGGAGATGGTGCGTGGGTTTGGTCTGGTTTTGACCAGAGTTGACCAAGAGGTCAAGGGTTCGACCCTGGCTAGTGGCAACTTTACAAACTATTTTTATTTTTAATTTTATCTTTACAAAAACATTTAACAACTGATTATAACTAACTTTTATAAAAGAAAACTTTTTGCAAACTACAAATAAGCTCTGTGGAGCTTATCCTCCACAACAGTTAAGCTTATTTTTGCTTAACTTGGATTTTAAAATTGAAAAGCTAGTTTAGACAAACTACAAACTGGACAAGGAGATAAAGTAAGCTAAAAGATACTTATGGCAACCTAATTAAACTAAAAGAACTGAAAGAACAAGCTGGAAAAAGCTAAATAGAGGAAATAAGCAAATCCAATTTCTGAAAACGACACAAACCACAAGGGCTGATTGCAGGCCTGTACAAGCTTGTACAACAAGCTCAGAAGGGTAAAATGAGCTGGTAACCCTCAAGCCCACCCTGTGAGCTTTCCAAAAAGCTCACATGCTCAGGAAAAGCTTAAAAGATAAGCCCATAAAGAGCTTATGAACACACCCTAAGTATACTGAAGGATCAGTGTAGTGGTGGAAATCATGCAATTACAAGGGGTACAATAAGCTCATAAATAAGCTATTGAAGGCTAACAAAGGATGAATCCAACAAGATAGCATGCACAACTTTCCAAAAAGCCAAATTACACAATATGGGCCCCAAAGATAAGCACTTGAAGAGCTTATGAAAATCAGGCAATAAGCCTGGTGCAGAGCAACCCACAAGCCACACAGTGAACTTTGAGCTTATCAAGAGCTTATAAAGTAAATTCTAAAATTTTGGAAAAAATTATTTATGCAACTACAAGTCTCCAAATAATGAAAATCTAAATGCTCAAATCCTAAGGATTAACACAGAGCTCATGAAAATTCAATCCAAAATTGGATTTCTCACTAACTATGCAGTTTTGACTTTTTCAGTTTCATGCTAAGTTTGACTTTTGGGAGATTTGAACACTTCCCATTGATTGAGGTGAATGTTATAAGCTATAATATAACTAGATTATGCTAAATTAGCAACTAATCTCCCAAATTCTATGATTATGCAGTCTAAAATCTAACAGTGAATGCTAAATTAGAATATAAATGCAATTTTGACTTTAAAAGTTATAAATGCAAATATTATGACCAAGATAACTTTATTACCACTAGAGTAAACTATAGATGCGAATAATAAGCAAGTAAACAACCAGAACATACAAAACTGTCCTAAACCAAACACTCATGTAACTAGCACATAACATTATCTCACATTGATACAAGCTTCTATACTTATCAGCAGTGATCTCACAACATCACAGATCAATATTAGAGTTCAAATCAACAGCAAACAACAACTGATAACAACAAACACTCAGATCCATAACTCAAGCAGTTACTATTCAATTTCACTATCAAATTCAATTTTAAGCTACAATACTCATTAACACTGATCATACTAAGTATTAGATCCACTAAAAAGTACAAACCAACAGCTAACAACATCAATGGACAACAACAAATCAGATTCACAAATCTACATAAACTGAAACAATTTTATAGAAAACAGATTCAGCTAAGCATGTATGCTAATGATCAAACAATCTCAATCTTTACTCTAACTACTTGAATATTCATCAAACAGCAACAATCAAACAGTACAATTACAGTAACATAGATCTGAACCAGATAAAATGAATAAGAAACTAAAAATTGAAAATGAGATCTTACTAGAATTAAAGCCCTAACTGAAATAGGGATATACTCCAATCAAAACCTATCATTAGATAGGTTTAAACATTCCAAAACAACCATAATTCATCTTTGAATCATACCATAGCTGCTCCAACTGTTGCAGTTGACTTTTGTTGACCAGGGTAAATGAACAAGTTTAAAGCAGATGGAGTATATAAGAGCTCACAGCAAGCTATTAGGCAGCTCAAATGAACTCATAAACATGTGATTGAGATCTCAGGAAGCTTAGATGAAAATATAGAAAGTAATTTGCAATGTAGTAAATTAAAATTTTTATAAATATGAAAAAGTTCACAACACTCTAAGAACTTAAAGAGAAATTACACCAATCTTTCATAAAAGCTAAAATTACATTATTGAGGATAAAATTACACTAGTCGACATTTAAATTTAAAACTACAACTACTAAAAAACTGGCTTCCCTTCTGCTTCTTTCTCTTTCTTTTTATAGTTGATAATTAGGGTTTCCCCTAGTACTCTGAGCATATCCCACTTTTAATCCTAGCCATTGGATGATTCCAAGTGATCCTAGCCTCTGATTGAGTTTTTGGCAAGAAAATGGTATTAAGATAGTGGGGGGTGTTAAACTTGGCAGGGAGTGGTTTGGATTGTTGTGGTGGAAAGGTATTAGAGGTGGAGTGTGGTAGAGGGGGGAGGTGGAAGGTGATGGTGATGGCTATGGTAGGGTGCAGGGTTCACGGGTTGAGAGGGAAAGGGAGGGTCAGAGTTTGGTTTGACCGGGTTTTTAATAAACCAGGGTGTTGGGTGGGTTGAACTTGGGCCAAGGGTTATAAGTATGGGCTTGGGGAATAGGGTGGTAAATGGTTGTATTTGTTGTGGATTGGGGTTTAATAATCAAGGGTATCTGTTTGGTTTGTAATAGCAAAACACAAGGACCAACATTGCAATTTATCTAAAGTTTAGGGACTGAAGTTGCACTTCCTCCAAAGCTATCACAAGAACTATAAATGTTAAACTCCAATAATACAAGGACCATTTGTGTAATTTTTTCCACTTTACAAATCCAAGGAAAATTTATGTCAAATTTGCAAAGTTGAAGGACCTTTTCTGCCATTTGCCCAAAGTTGTCAAAAAGGTTTTAATTTGCCAAGTCAAAATTGTACAAGGGCCTTAAATGTAATTTTTCCAATTTTGAATGCCCGAGGACTGGATTTGCCATTTTTGAAAATTGGGGACCAAAAGTGTAATTTTCTCAAACTTTTCACCCAAGGACTAAATTTGATACTTTTTGACTTTTAAAAACCTTGGGTTGACTTTTCTTTCATAAAAAACCTTCAGGGACTAGTTTTGTCGATTTATGAAACTTGAGGGACTGAAACGGCCAATTATGCAAACTTTATTCGTTTTTCATTTGTTTTTAAACATTTTGCATCTAAAATATATAAAACACGGTTTTGGGATAATTTCTGTATTTTGATACATTTCTGAGTGTTTTTGGATGTTTTGGCAGTTCAGATACGATAAAAATGATGAGTATTTACACACTCATCACTCTGTCACAACAATTCAGAAATTTACATTGAAGCTAAGGCCTGATAAAGGTTTTGCTCTTGGTGACTACTAATCAACTTTTCTTCACACTGCATTCAAAGAAAATCCTAAGCTTTAAAGTATGGAACAAATGCTTGATAATACGATTGAGCGTGTTGTTGTACATGATACTGAGGAAGAAGAAGAACTTGAAGAAGAGAGTTGATAAAAAATGAGTAAAAAACCATTTTGCAAACAATATGATTACTCAGCAAGACCTCATATTTCTAAATCTTTTGTTCCTCAAAAAGAAATACCTCAGCAATCATGGTATGTTACTGAATCATATGTTTCATCTTCCAATGCGGCTCCTGTCCAAACTGTGGCACAAATAAATGGTCCTTTACCATCTTCTAGTGAAGTTACACCTTTACCAAAATGTTGTCGTGTTTTAGATTAATTCAAAACTTTCATGGACGACATCGAAATTTTGGAAGATACAATTGAACGTAATTCGGAAATAAAAATTGCTACTTTTCAATCTGCTTACGAGCGAGAAAAGAGAGAAATTTTTTAAAAACAATTTTTGCCAGTCGTTCAACACTTATGTCATTGTGCTGCACGTTGGGAACAGGAACTTCAAAAAGAAGTCAAGTCAATGATAAATATTTTCAACTCTAATGAAAATGCATTTTTGGTTCAAAAGCAACGAAATAGAGCTTTAAAAAATGATGTTGATCAACTCTTGGAACAAGTACTCAATGCTGACATTTTGTTTGTGATTATGAATACTCTTTATGAATCTGGTACTTCTATGCTTGTTGATGATCACTCTGCTGACAATGATTTGTTGAAAACTGAGATTGAGACATTGACACATGAAAATGAAAAGATTCGGAAACACAATGATGATGTGCAAGCTAAACTCTCAAAAGAAATTTGTCAACTCAAACAAAGGCTTGAATGGTGTCAAGCTCAAAGTATTAAACATGAACTGCAGTTACAGAGTCAAAATGTTTCAAAAAGTTGTCAAATTTGCAATAACAATGAGTTTTTCAAAAATCAGTGTCTCAAATATGAGAAGCAAATTGCGGAATTAAAAATTGAAAACGTCAAATGGAAACAAGACCGCGATGACATTTCTTATTGCAACAGAAAACTTAAGTCTAATATTCAGGATAGAAATCACATCATCATTGACTTAAAAGAGAAGATTAAGCTACTTGAAAAAGGAAAGTTTGTTGACAACATTGTGATAGCAACATGAATGCATCAAATGGACAAAACTGATAGGGATCATTACACTCAGAATTCTAATGTTAGTCTTTCAACTTCTACAGGAATAGTCTCCACTAATAGCGTTAGCAAACCAAAGTGAAAAAGTAACAAGAAGAATAGGATCTTGTAACGTAAAAGAGGAACACTAGAAGCCCAAGAAGTAGAAGATCAACTTAGGAATCTGAATAAAAATCATGTTGCATCTGAATTAGATTCTAATCTGGAAAATTGTAATCAAAATTTCAATGTAATGAATGATAAACCTTTGAATGTTTTGAATATTAATGCATCTTGTATGTTTTGTCGTAAAAGTGTTTTATCCGGTGATCATGCAAAGTGTGTAGCTAATTCTGTTTTGAATCATCATAAGAAACATAGATCTGGCATTCCTTCTAGGCCCACTACTGCCTCTAAGTCAATCTTAGGAAAGCCGCCGGCCACTGTTTCAAATGATGTTGAAGTTACCGCCATAGTTGAAAAGGAAAAATCAAGGAACAAGCCCAAAGTTAGTGAATTCACCAAAAAGAAAGCTAGAACTAGTTGGAATTGGCAATGTTGGTTACAATATAAACCAAACTTTAAATGGATTCCTAAAATTCTAACTAAGTGTGTTTCTAACCAACCGGAACCTACAACTTATTTGGGTTCCACCCTTACCTTTGTTCCATCTTCCTCGTCTTCATGTGATGCAGGTGGTGCAAATTGTTCTTCGGATTGTTGATAGCGGATACACCTGACATATGACAGGCAATCTCAAACTGTTAGTAAACTTTGTATCAAAGTTAATCTGCACTGTCAGATTCGGGAATGACCATTAAGCACTAATTATGGGATATGGTGACTACGTCAGTGGGAACATTGAAATTAGTCGTGTATATTACGTTGAAGGTCTTGGTCACAACCTCTTTTCAGTCGGTCAATTTTGCGATGGGGATTTAGAAGTAGCATTTCAAGAGAAATCTTGTTTCGTTCGTGATTTACAAGGAAATGATCTAATGGCTGGCTCACGTGCAACAAATCTGTATACAATCTCGATGTCTGACATGATTGCTTCATCTCCGATATGTCTTCTCTCCAAAGTTGAATCGACTAAATCTTGGTTATGGCACAAACGTCTTTCGCACTTGAATTTAAAAACTATGACTGAGCTTGCTCGTCATAAACTTGTTGATGGTCTTCCAAGATTCTGTTATGCCAAAGATCACTTATGTCCTGCTTGTGAACAAGGAAAAAGTACTCGTGCTCATTTTCCTTCAAAAACTGAACATAGTACGAATCATGTTTTAAAACTGCTTCATATGGATTTGTGTGGGCCGATGCGTGCTCAAAGTATCAACAGAAAATGCTACATACTAGTAATTGTTGATGATTCCTCCAGATGGACTTAGGTTTATTTTCTTCGGAGTAAAAATCAAGCTTCTTCAATGATCATCACCTTTCTCACCAAAATTCAGGTTCAGCTGCGCAACACAGTCAGACAAGTTCAAACTGATAATGGAACGGAATTTAAGAATCAGACACTAAGGTCTTATTTTGAGAAAGTGGGAATTGAACATCAAAAATCAATCGCAAGAAGTCCTGAACAGAATGGAGTAGTCGAAAGACGCAACAGAACGTTAGTGGAAGCTGCAAGAACTATGTTGATTAATGCTCAATTACCAGATTACTTATGGGTGAAAGCTGTTTCAACTGCATGTTACACTCAAAACCGTTGTTTGATCACAAAACGCCATCACAAAACACCTTATCAGATTGTTCACAAAAGAAAACCAAACATCGATTACTTTCATGCATTTGGAGCTCTTTGTTATCCGAAGAATGATCGTGATGATTTAGGTAAACTCAAAGCAAAAACAGATGTCGGTATATTCGTGGGATATTGTGAAAATTCCAAAGGCTTTCGGATATGGAACCGTCGTACAAGAGAAATTCAAGAGACAATTCATGCTAATTTTGATGAACTCACACTAATGTCTTCTGAGCAACACAGCTTAGGACCCACAGCAAACCATTTGAACTTTCCGAATTCTTCGGTTGAACCATTGTCACTCTCTCGCAAAGAATTTGAAACCCTGTTTGCTCCACCGTTCGATGATACAATTGAAAACCGTCCTCCTGAGGTCTCACCAATTTCCGCTGCACAACCTGAAAATATTCAAGTACCTGACACACCTCAACAAACTACAACAACTGTTGGTAAAGACGGTCCTCCAATTGCATCTCCAACAACAGCAGAACAAACCGTGTCCAACCCACGACAATCAGCTGAAGACTCTACACCTCAATCAGTTCCATAATCCGCAGAGTATGACCAAAATGCATTCTTTAACCCGTTTGCACCGGCTCCAACAATTCCTGACATTGCTGAGTCATCAACACGCAATTTGGATCCTGCTAACATGCGAGATAATTATCAACTTCACCCTTCGACATACAAATGGACTCGAGATCACCCATTAGTACAAATCATTGGCCATCCAGATGCACCAATCAGGAAAATACAACGACTCCACACAGATGGTGAAACTTGCATCTATGCACTCACAGTATGTCAAGCTGAACCGAAGAACATCAAAGAAGCAATGACTTAAAACAACTGGATTAAATCAATGTAAGTGGAACTTCAGTAATTCGAAAGATTAGAAGTCTGGGAATTAGTTGAAAAACCTGAAGGAGTCTTTGTCATTGGGTTAAAATGGATCTGGAAAAATAAGTTGGATGCAGAAGGCACTGTCATACGAAACAAATCACGCTTGGTAGCTAAAGGATACTTCCAAGAAGAAGGAATTGATTTTGAAGAATCTTTTGCTCCCGTGGCTAGACTTGATGTTGTACGAATTTTTCTGGCATATGTTGCTCATCGGAATATGGTTGTTTATCAAATGGATGTGAAAACGGCATTTCTGAATGGTCAACTCCGTGAAGTAGTTTATGTTAGTCAACTAGAAGGCTTTGTTGATCCTGAACGCCCCAATCATGTGTACAAACTCAAAAAGGCTGTCTACGGACTCAAGCAAGCCCCAAAGGCGTGGTATGACAAATTATCTACATTCTTGCTGGCCAATAAATTTTCTAAAGGATCGGTGGATCCAACATTATTTCCTAGAACATACGGGGTGACTTATTAATTGTTCAAATATATGTCGATGACATTATTTTTGCTTTAACAAACAAAAGATACTCAATTGATTTTGCAAAACAAATGAAAGATAACTTTGAAATGTCCATGATGGGTGAACTTTCGTTATTTTTAGGACTACAAGTTCATCAATCACCCCGTGGAATTTTTCTAAGTCAGTCCAAGTATGCTTTGGGAATTTTAAAGAAACATGGAATGACAAGATGTGATACCTATAATACACCAATGGCTTTTAGCACTAAACTAGATGCTGACATACATGGTACTCTTGTTGACCCTACCAAATACCAAAGTATTATTGGGTCACTCAAGTATCTCACAGCTAGTAGACCTGACATTGTCTTTGCAGTATATATGTGTTCACGATATTAGTCTAAAGCTACTGAAAGGCACCTCAATGAGGCTAAAAGAATCATTCAATACATAAAGGGAACCATTCACTTGGGAATCTGGTATCCGAAGGATTCTGGTTTTGAACTAATTAGTTTTTCAGACGCTGACCATGCAGGGTGTTTAGACACACGCAAAAGTATGTCAGGAGGATTAAAGAAACAGGACTGCACATCTTGAACTAATTACTTTCTCGAAAATAAGCTTGTATCTTGGCAATCAAAGAAACAGGACTGCACATCTTTGTCATCAACAGAATCAAAATACGTAGCAATGTCTGCTTGCTGTGCTCAAGTCATCTGGATGCGATCACAGCTTAAGGACTATGGCTATCTATTCAACAAGATTCCTATCAATTGTGACTCCAAAAGTGCCATAGCAATTTCCTGCAACACCGTTCATCACTGCAAGTCCAAACACATTGATCTCCACTACCATTTTATCAAGGAGCATGTCATAAATGGTACAATTGAATTATATTTTGTGGGAACTGAATACCAATTGGCAGACTTGCTCACCTGATACGTGGGAATTGCCCCCTCGCAACAGGTTTTACCTCTCAAGGGATCTTGAGAAGCTTACAACCCCCACCAGGAAGTGTACCTGATCGTTGTAGTATAGTATAGTGACAAGTACCGGGGGATTGATCGTTCAACTCAGGAATAGTGTCGCTAGGATTAGAAAGCCTACTAAACTAGGTTTAGAAGTGAGGGATGATTCTTTTTGTATTTTTATATTTTATAAAAAGCAAGTAAAATCTCGGGTTTTGAAGGAGTGGGCGGAATTACTTGCTAGCCAACTAACCCAATTAACTAAAGATGCAATCAAAATAAAATAAAAGAAATAAAAATTAAACTATCATACAAATGTGGTGGAAACAAATGAGGAAAGTTGTGTTTACTTAGATTTCATTACTCCCTAGATATCTTGTACAGGTTGATTAGCTTGTTACAATTGCGTGGATGACGGGTTATATTCCTTAATACTAGTCGTAGGGCCGTGTACAATATTCCCTAACTCTATAAGATCCTACTTCACTCCTATGTCGAGCCGTTAGAAGCTCCTAACATGGGATCAATAGAATTCTCTTACGCATTAAATACAACCAAAAATCGTAGTACACCTCCGATCATGTTTCTTAAGACGTTCAAGCAAGTTACCAATGGAAGTCTGCTAGTTTTCTTAAGCCTAACATCGAATACAATCATCAGTAACAATTATAAACAAACAATCAACCCATAATCAACTTCTAGGTTCAACTACATCTAAGCAAACACAATAAAAATCTAGCATAGCATGTTAAAGAGAAGATAAGCATAAGATATAATCACACAACACAGACATATTTGTCACACCCCCAAAATACCTAAATGGCAGCGGAATAGAATACCTGGGGGTGACTGCCATAGCATCGCAGTTACAGTCATATTAAACGACCTAAAGTGTCGTTTAGAAAATACAGCGTTTGATCATTAAAACATTCAGAGTTTACAAAACATAGGTCCCAAAAGGTGTTGCAAGTTTATGAAAAATAAGTCATACTAGATCAAACATTTCATAAGTGCAGAAAATATAGTAAGACGCGTCGACTCCGCGACTCTATGAAGATCCAAATGCATGCAACATGAGCTACCTTAATAACCTGAAAATACATTGCTAAAACGGTCAACATGAAGTTGGTGAATACTCATAGGTTTATAGGTTAAATCATAAGTACAATAGCCATAAGTAAAAAGTAAAGTAATAAGATTTCAGTAATAAAATTTACATTGCTCTTAAGCTCATGACCCCGAATCTAGACGCAATTAAATTGGCCCCAAATGAGTGTTGACCAGACACTCTAAATATATTAGACATGAAATGCATCCATAATTCCGTTGGAGCAACCCAAACACGGATGGAGGAGTCACCCTCAATAGATCTATTCACTCACTCTCTCTTGTAGATTAATTAACGGTCCATGATAATAAAGGGGACTTGTCGTGACGTGGTAATAAGGCAACTTAAGCAATGTAAGGAATTTATACTTTGGCATGTACAAAAATAAGTTATGCAATGTATTCTCCCCCGTGGGATTTGAAATCAAAAAACGGGGCTATGAAAACTCACCTGAAACCATGATACTATGACGTGAAATGATAGGGACAATAAGGCGCGAATATTAGTCGCAACCTAATATAAGTAATAATGATCTACTTTAGATCATGACGTGATGTAATGAATGCACATGCACATGATGCCTATACCACTCGTAACTTGAAAATACTAGTTATTGTCAAAATAAAATATTTTCCATACTTAGGAAAAATAAGTCTACCTAGACTTATAAAAACTAGTCGTAAGATATCGTATATAAGATGTTAGTGTTATATTCATCCCTTTGAAAACCTTAAAATAACGTCAATTAGTCGTAATAATAAGCTTTGGGTCATACGTACTTCATTGGTTAAAAATATAGCTTTTGAACAATATATCTAGAAAATATAGTATTTAGTACGAAGTTTATTATTTCTATTAGTGACTACTAATATATATATAGTTTTGACGATTTTGAAACATGTATATCTTTGTCGTTATAAGTTCATTTTCCTCGTTCTTTATATCCACGGATTCGTCTTAACATGTATTAATATATTTTTGATAGCTCGGCTCCTCTAGGTTACATCTAATGCCTCAGTTTGTCTGTCGAAAATCGTCCAAGAGCATGAATATTTTCAGAAAAATAGTTTTCGTCGTTAAACTTGCAAAAGTCATATCTCCTTCGTTATAAACTCGTTTTAATCCGTTCTTTCGCCAAAAGTTTCGTTTTTGAAAGTAGTTTCTAAATCTTTGGTTAAAAATGACCCATGAGTTCCTGAGTTTTCTGGGTTTGGCGTTGTGGGACAGTAGGTTCCTAGATAGGTTCCAAACTCATTTCTAATGTTCCAAACTAGTTTCTAATCCACCCAAATCACTTTCAATCACCACAAATCTAGTCTATTCCTACCATACACCTTCTTAAGGTGTCATGGGTTCTTAAACATTATCCACCAAGTTTATCTACCAAGGATCTACCTATTATCCATTTCTAAGGCTTAAAAGATATAAAAGTTTAAATAGAGTGGTATAAACTAGCATATGCGTGTAGATCTTGTATAAAAATCATATAAACATAATAAAAACTTGGTAAAATTAAGAAAATGAGTTTGACATACTTACTTTGATGGATTAGTGAGTTTTGATGATGAAAACCTATAAAACCTTGAGTTTTTATTTCAAACCCCTAACAAGGATTACTAAATAAGCTTGAATATGACTTGAACTTGGAAAATCAATGGATTTGGACTTCCTTTTGATTCTTGGCCGTGGACTAGGAGAAGAGAGGAAGAGAAAATGAATTTTGCTTGTTAAAGTGATAAGTCTTGACGTTTTAGGTAAATATCTTGATCTTGATCTTGATGGCATAATGGTAAATAATAGATCAATTTAAAGTAACCACATGTGTTAGTAGTTAAAGGGGGTGGCACATGTAATTAAGGAAGAGTGTATGGGAAGCTTGGGGTTAAAATGTAGATATTATGTGTTTTAGTTTTAGTTATTTTGTTATCGGGTACCGAGTTAACTAAAAATAAATCGTGACGAGTTGAAATAAAACATGATGAAGTTAATGGGGACATAATAAAGTCATAAAAGTTGTGAAAATATATTGGGTACAAGTATTGGGTGTTTGGATGATTATTGTTTAGTTTCTACGAAAATTGTCGTAATTATATTAAACTTATGATATAAATTAAATAAATTTCCAAAATACAGGGTAAGTGAATTTTAAAATCTTTGTGATGTTTTAAGGGGTGTAAAAATATATCAGGACCATTGTGGAGATGGTCGGATACGTTAGTCACTTTTATCGATCGCGTGTTAACGTTTATTTAAAAATAAACATACGTAAAACGTCAAATATACCAAAATATTAATTTGAATATACTACGAGTGGTATAGTATGCAAATGCTATTGTGATAATATGCAGACTATTTCTAGTCCATATGAAATGTCCCTACTGATAATACATGAATTCGCACCTGAACCAATTCGGTTACGCGAATTTAAATATCCGTAAACTAAATTTACGATGAAATGAGTAATGCACATGAATAGTGTTTTTCTTCCGGAAATGAATAGTGTCATGTGAATAGTAAAATTTCTGAACTCTCCTCAGAATCTCAAACTGACTCCAGAAATTATGAATAGTAAAATGATGAATAGTGATCGGTGAATAGTAACTGATGAATAGTAACTTTTTGAAGTTCGGAAAATGACCTGAAATGGTGAGTTGTGATAGTCGCCCACCCAAAAAGGAATTCAGTCCTTGAATTCAGCTGGTGTTGGTCTCGGAAATAGACTTGGTGAAAAGATGTGGATACTTAAGTCGCATTTGGTCTTCCCGTTCCCAAGTAAACTCAGGACCTCTTCGAGAATTCCAACAAACTTTCACGATAGGAATTCGACTCTGCTTCTTCTGTTCGACCTAACTGTCCATGATTTATACTGGTTCTCCTACCAGGTTTTGGTTTGTCATTGGGTTGAATCCCTTCCAATGGAATCGTGAGTGACTCAACTGAAAGTCATTTCTTGGGATTTGAAAATGTGAAACATGTTTGTATAACCTTCTGTTCTCTAACAAGGCTCAAGTCTGACGGCCACTAGGCCTACTATGTCTGAAATATTAGATGGTCCAGTATATATTGGGTTTAACTTCCTGAATTTTTCTGAATGGTATCATACCTTTCCTAGGCAGAACCTTCAACATGATCCTGCCATTAACTTGAGATTCTAAGGGTTTACAACTTATCAAACTTGTAACTGATTCTTGATTTGTAGGAAATTCCTAGTTATTTCATGAATGCCTACTGAACTAATGAGTTGAGCTTTTCCAAATTTCGATCCGTCAGTGGATATTGGCACTTCGACAATAGAGTGCATCAAATGGTGTAGTCTCTACTCTCACGCGATAACTATGTTTGCAAGTGATTTTGATTTATGGTAAATGGTTATTCCAACCATTTCTAGAGTCAATCACTCATGCTCTAAGCATATCTTTCCTATGTTGGAATTGTCCTTTCATTTTGACCATTGGTCTGAGGATCGTAGGCGGTGTTTACATCTAAATGGGGTTTCGAAGGAAATCTAAAAATGATTGATAGGAGTCTGAGGTGATTCGATTACCTTTATCAGGAATAATTGAAATGGGTACAATAAATCTTGTGACTAATTCCACAATGTTCTATCTTCGAACTTGGCGTTATCTGAAGGAGGTAGAATATAGGTAAAAATTTTGATTCCTTATGTTTTGTTCCAACGGATGATAAGACATGTGTCTTTCTTTGCCTATTGGGCTTGGTCTCTATTACTAAAGTTCGTAATTGATTTATAGTGTCCCTCCTAATTTCCTTCATCACATATTCCAAGGTTCTCTGTTGTCAAGTCACAAAATCCTAAATGAATAAGCGATGTAGTATGGTGATTAGTTTTGGAAATTTGTCTTGCGATTGTGAGTTTTGGTTGAAATCTTTTTCTGAATAAACGAATTTAGAAAATGGAGCTAATGATTTACTAAGTAATATCCTTCTTGATGATTCAAAATTCAGTAGTTATGAAATGGGAAACGGTTTTCAAACATGTTGTGATTAGGACTGTTTACCAAAGTTTGATGTTTATATATATATATATATATATATATATATATATATATATATATATATATATATATATATATATATATATATATATATTCATTGAATGATGGTTTTGTTAAATATTGGAAGGATCGTACTTGTTCAAAATAGGAATTTCAGAAATTATTTTTTACAAGATATGTGATTCGTATAAATGTATTTTAAATAAAATCCGTTTAAAAGCAAAAACATAAACGAGGATGAA
Source organism: Artemisia argyi (assembly GCA_030686995.1). Lineage (NCBI taxonomy): Eukaryota > Viridiplantae > Streptophyta > Magnoliopsida > Asterales > Asteraceae > Artemisia > Artemisia argyi. The sequence continues at coordinate 124,472,497 of CM060679.1, forward strand.
ACGGTCGGATAGGTATATTCGCATAGATGCATGGATGTCTACCGTTTAATTCCTGAGGTTGGATAATGCCTATTGGTGGTTACCAGGCAAAACTACAAGCCGAGGTATTCAAACTAACTTAAGTCCTGAAATGATTTATCGTTGCAATTGTCATCATGTTGGCAAAATGAGGGTGTCCATTGATACTACGTCGATGAATGTCTATTTTATTTCCACATGAAGCTGGGGAGATATGCTTGGGCCTGATGCCTCTCTTGATGTATAGGTGAGGTTACTTAGAATTTCTTGAGGACACAACGCTTTAGGGGAATCTATATCGATATCCTTAATTTGAATCAGTTATTCTTTGCGTAAACTCACTGCAGGGAAGTTTGCGTATGGATGAGGCCATGTTTAATTGAAATGCTTTACAGTATCGGTTAAGAGGATTGGTTTATTTCTATAGTGTTGCTTAGCGTACCTTCATAGTGTATTCGATCCTACAACTCAATCTAGCTAGTACTTTTGAATGATAGAGCTGGACAACTAGGTCGGAGATGGTGGTTCGGATGGTCTCGTGGTATCTTAGAATTGTTGTTGAGTCATGAATTGTCTTACTGTATACTTCTAGTCTAGGTTAGTAGTTCTGTAATCCTTTTATTGCTTCTTGTATAGAGGAATCCTCCTTGTAATTGATTTGGAAGTCTCTCCTAGAGAAGTCAATAGAAAAATCCGACTTAATGGCTACGTGAGTGACAAGTGGGGTAAGTATCCAGGGAGGGTTTGTCAAAAAGAGATGTCTATGAAAGAGTTTGTTTGTTTAAAATGCTTTTGGATGAAGATTGTTATTAATAATCCTTCAAAAAAATTATTTTCTTCATGGCATAATCCTTCATGAATTATACATAGGTGATCAGGCTATGTTTAATTTAGGACGAATGATGCGATGCTTGATTTAGTCAAAATAGCATTATTTTTCTCAAAAGTTTTAGATGGTGTTCAACGTTTTGTTACGAAAAATGGTATTCTAGATATTTCCTTTCAAGTAACATGAAAATTGTTTCGTATAATAATAGTAGATATTTGACGTAATGACGGAAAAATCAATTCATAGGGTGGTAATAAAATAGTTTCTTTTAATAATTCCGTAAAACAATTTCCCCATATGGTAGTAAAATAGCTTGTAGTAAAATTCGTTGAATGGTTTATTGGATACATGGGTGAATCTTATGGAATGGTAATAGTCGACTAATCCACTTATTTAAAGAATGTAAACATCTTAGTTCATAACAGGGCAGTGGTTTATGATTATGAAGTGGTCGAGAATATGGTAGTGATATTGAGAGTGTGAAGGATGAGCATATCGTTAAGGCATCTACAGTCAACTGAAGATGAAAGTCTATGTGTTAAAGGATATAGGGTAGAAATTGGTGCCAATGATGTGAAGTATTCAAGAATTTATACTAGGTAAAGATCGCAGGTTCAAATGCTTAATCCTTCTAGGCATGACTAAAATGTATAAAGAATGGAAATTGTTGTACGGGTGATCTGAGTCAAGTATGTACCACATCGAATGATGTTTGATTTTCCATGAATGCAAGCTAAATGCCTTATGGTCAGGTGAAACTTCTCGATGTCCTTTCATGAAAATGAGGTCTTGTCCCAATGTGACTAAGCTATATCGATCTCCGAAAAGAATAGAAATTTTGTTGAGTAGTTGTACCTTGATCTTTTAATCCAACGAGCTCATACTAGCGTGAGGATCTTATAATATGGAATGAGCGAAAAAGTCATAATTTGAAGTAGTGGTGTTAAGGCATGGTGTATCAATATTGACAATCTCTGGTAGGGGTGTTTCTTTCGCATCTAAGGTCAAATAGTAAGTAGGTATAGTGGTTGCTTTCGAGATTCGTTCATGAGTTATGCGTGTTCCTTCTTGGAGATATGGTTTCTAAAATTTACAACATTTATTTGAGTGAAACATTGTGAAATTTGGTCATAAATGTATTTTGGAGTGACTTTATTTGAATTTTGTAATGAATATAGTTATGTAAAAGATGTGACTACAAAATATTTTGTATTTTGATAAAAACAATATCTCATATATATATATATATATATATATATATATATATATATATATATATATATATATATATATATATATATATATATATATATATATATGTCTTTGGAAAAAGGGAATTCAAGAAGATTGTTGCTTAAACAAAAATGAGTTTTAATCCAACCATTGAAAATCAATAATTTGTCGTACTTCGTAAGGTTTGCAAGAAATCTTTTTGTTTGTACAAAAATTTAATTTGGCTTTGACTTACTTGAATTGTTATTATCTCCGAAACACGAAAACTAGGGTAGTCACTTTTATCTTGGTCAACATGACCATTTAATCATAAAGACATCTTCGTCTTTATTAATCCTATTGTCTTACTTGCATCTTCCTAAAGTTGTAATTATATGTTAAAACTACTAATGTGACCACATTGGTCGGTGGAGTGTTGCTAGAGCGACTAATGATGTGATTATCGACTTAGAATGTGGTGTAATCAAACTTGATAATGAAGGGAGAGTTGTGATGAGTTCCATTATGATGGTATAATACCGTTCAAAGCATCTTGTTGGTTTATTGTGTTATGGAGGTATGAGTCGATCATATCTAAGATAATATAGAGTCCTTGTGATAGATTCCACCCTTGGGCGATTGGTTGCAATTCTTATTGTGTTTGTGAGGCTTGTGGTATTATTCAGAGTGTATCGTCCAAACACTCGTGGGTAATCTCAAATAATTAGAGATCATCATCTAACGATGAAGAGTAGTAGGTTTTCAAGCAGTAGAGGCTCTCAAACTCTCACCAACCTCAAACCTATAAGGTGGTGTAACGTGTGGTAGATGGTAATGGTATGTCAAATACTGGTTGCTTCATAAGCGGCCTGTCATATATGGGTGTAGGGTCTCTGAGATGTGACGGTGTTGGTGGTGCTTTAGATGATGAGAACAAAGTTGCTAACGATGAGATCCTAGTGGTGAGTTAGGAGACGATTGTGATAATAGTGAATGGAATACTACCCTCTTTCACGCTATCTCGCGACATCTAAGAGGTAAAACTGAAGTACGCACTATGGGACGACCAATAGTGAAATAAGTAGCTGACGGTGGTGGTAGTACCTGAGTAGTAAGCGCCCTACTAGTGAAGGAAAGAAAACATACTATCTCCCTTGCAATAAGCATCCTAATAGGTCCATTAAGATTAAGTCTGAATACTCTACCAAACGGCATTCTATGTATGGGATGAATAATAGAAAAACCCTGTTCCAATAACAAATCAATGGTGCTAATGGTGGTGTAATTGCAACTGGTGGTACAATTGTAGTGGAAGATGACAAGGCATCTTGATACGTGGGAATCGCACCAGGCTTTACCTCTCAAGGGATCTTGAGAACCTTACAACCCCCACCAGGCAGTGTACCTGATCGTTGTAGTATAGTATAGTGACAAGTACCGGGGGATTGATCGTTCAACCAGGAATAGTGTCGCTAGGATTAGAAAACCTAAATACTAGTTCTAGAGATGAAGGATGATTATTTTTGTATTTTTATATTTTTTAGAAAGCAAGTAAAAATCTCGGGTTTTAAGGATTTGGGTGGAATTAGTTGCTAGTCAACTAACCCAATACTAAAGATGCAATCAAAATAAAATACTAGAAATGAAAATAAACTAAATTAACTAAGGTTGTGAGCAATAAGTGGAGAAATTGTGTTTACTTAGATTTCATTACTCCCTAGATATCTTTTACACGTTAATTACTTGTTATAGTTGCGTGGATGACGGATTGTATTCCTTAATACCATTCATGGGGTGGCGCACTTAATTCCCCAATCCTATGAGTGCCTACTTCACTCCTATGTCGAGCCGGCTAAGAAGCTCCTAACATGGGATCATTAGAATTTACTCATGCATTAAATACAACCAATAAAACCTAGTGCACGTCAGTTCATGTTTCCTAAGACGTTCAAGCATGTTACCATTTGGAGATCTGCCAGTTTTCTTAAGCCTAACATCGAAATCATTCATCCAATACAACCATAAACAAGTAATCAACACATAACTAACATCTAGGTTTCATTAGATCTAAGCAAACACAAGACAGATCTAGCCTAGCATGATAGGATTAAGACAAGAACAAGATATAGACAACCAACACATAGACATATTGATTGAATTAAAAGAATACTTATCTCAATTACACATGAAAGGGTTCAAGGGCTGAGAACCCTTGAAAAACCTGTAAAATTCGTAATAAGTTCGGCCTTAGGGTTTCTCCAAAACTTCTCTCTTTTATGAATGAAAATTAGAAAACTATATATAGAAAACTGAGGCTGACGGCGTCAAGACCAAATAGGTGACGCCGTCATCTCGCCGCCAAAATACTTCTCGGACTGCTTTAATCTTCATCTGACGCCGTCACGTGATATGGTTTTCCAGGCCGTCACGCCTTTTACTCTTGACGCTCTACTTGTGACGCCTTCACGTTTGTACTGGACCGTCATGCAATTTACTCTTGACGCCGTCATGATCTTCCTCTTGACGCCGTCACCTACTGTTCCCAGCAAGGAAAATTAAGACTTTGGCGTTTTCTTCACTTTTATGCTCCAAAAACGTCCGAATTGCTTCCTTTTCCAGATTTCTCTCCCAAAGTACCTAAAATCACAAAAGGAATGATTTAGGGCAATATTTGATCAAATAAATTCAATTCCGGGCTTAAATGACCCCCTAAAAGTGGTTCATTTTTCGCCTCATCATATACCCTTACACTTGAGATTTGCTTGTCCTCAAGCAAATGCGCTTTTATTCTACTCAAAATACAAGTTGGGGGTCATTTAACACTAATATAAAAGTAATTACAACAAATAATTGTTCCACTAAAGACCAAAGACAAGCACGGAGGTCATATACTAGCACCTCATAAATAGTGTTTAGATACTCACATCTCTCGGGTGTAATAAAGTATAAATTACAATATGGAAACGGAAGATATCTCTCACTACCTGTCATAGCAAAATAGATTACCATAGGCTTGGGAAAGGATCAAACCTCCACCACATGGCGTAAGCACCTAGAATAAACTATCAAAGAGGTCTTTTAAAGGGTTGTAACGTTAGGTGTAGGGATATGAAATACACGGTTTTGTTGGATATAGGCAGTCTTTACTGGTGGCGAGTTAACAATCTTGGTTAATTACATGTACAATATGGCGTTGCTAAGCCAAGACTATACTCGACTTAAGCTAATAAATGAAAAATAACAAAAACATAAAATAAACATAGAATGAAACGGGATGGTAGTCCGTATTTTTTTTCTCTTTTCCTTTTTCTATTTTTTTTTTCTTTTTCTTGATTTTTCGATTTTTTTTTTTTTTTTTTGTTGCATACACTCTTACCCTACCATCCAAAATAATACATCATAGGGAATGAACATTTCCCTTACACTTGAATTTTTGCATACTTTACAATAAACTAATCTAATGACTCGAATTAAGAAAATCAAAACACTTGGAGTACTTTTAAGATTAACGCACATATGGGGGTAATATATGATGTTCTTCCCCATTACTCCATAAAATAAGTACTTTACCCATGAGTCCCAATCGTCCCAAAACAATATGTACAAGGATTTGACTCGACTTAACAACCATGTAATAAAATAGATAATTAACTTAGGGTTTAAACAAATAACAATAATGCACTAAAAATGAGCGCATACACTGAAGGCTAAGGCGATTTGGTTGTACATTTAGTGGGGTGTAACAAATTCTTCCTTTAAGTAAAATGCTTAAAGTTAGAAATGAAAAGATAGGCTCGGAGGGGTGTACTAGGGGTTTCATGTACTAAAAATGAGTACAACGCTAAGGGTGTGGAAAAACTAATTGACTTAACTAGCCAAGTAATATGACTTAAATGGTCAAGTAATTATAATACGGGTTTAACACAAGGGTGATCCTAATGCCTCTTATCATGTAGTAAATCCTACCACACGAATGTAGTCTCACTAGCGGTCTCGGGATGCATCACTAATGCAAGTTCTAGAATCTAAATGCTACCGGTACACTCATAAGCACTAATAGTAAATGCTTTTCCTATCAAATCTAAAGGCGAACCTCACATATTTGGGTGGAAAATTTTTCTAAATAGTACGGTTTTGTGCTAGTCATACAATCTCCTATCCATGAGTCGCTTGCTAAGGCTAAAGTTTCACTCCTAAATGTTGTAAAAAAATTTAAATTTGGCGCTTAAATTACACTAACAAGTATTTCTCATAGTTTTATTACACATCTACCATCAAACAAACAAACTCAAGCGAAAGTGTATCTGTAAGGTATCATCATTTTACCCTCCCCTTACACTTAGGATGAACATTGTCCCCAATGTTCAAGTAAAGAATGTAAAAGTGAAAAAGTAAAAAGAATGAAATCAAATACTCCCCTGATTTGCTCGGTATGGATAATAAGGTGGCCAGGTTAAATCTTCCTCCAAGAAAATGAACAATCAAAGCTTCCCTTCCAGAATATAAATCATCTTCTTGTCATACATAACCTGTAAATCCTGAGAAAACAAACAAGACAACCTCGCGTAAAATCGGCGGCAATCTATATAAGTTACTAAATCCTAGAAAACAAAGTAAGATATAATGCTTGTGGAATGAAGTTTGCAGATTTCCTAGAGATTATAAAACTTAGTAATTCACAAAAATGATAAGACTCCGTTAGAAAAACAAAACCGGTAAAATTTCCAGATTTTTACACGTGATGCCGTCAAGAGTAATCTCGTGACGCCATCAGAAGTGATCTGCAGAAATTCTTATGTTCACTTTTCGGAAAATTTCTGGAAAAACTTGGTCCTACTTCCTGGAAAATCCTGCAAAACTTCATTATGACTCAATACAAGCATTTGACTCTAACAAATACGAATATACATGTTCATTTAATATTGTGGAGAATCATGATCGGTTTGTTTCTTGAAAACATATTTGGGGTTTCCCCTTACACTTATCTTTTACAAAAATACTTTTAGGTGGAGTTAAGACTAGGCCAAAACAACAAAGTAAAGTATTTCCACTATTTAATTGAGAAACATGATCTACCAACAATAAAAATAAAGCATGCATAAGGAAGCAAATAACAAACAAACAAAATAAAATCACACAAAACATGGGTTGCCTCCCAAGAAGCACTTTTCTTTATTTACGAGTCTTGTAGCTAGACTCAAGGTCATGGGTTACTACGTGACCTCATCGTTGGTTTCACTCTCTGATTGTAAATATTCTTTGTAGAAACCAATCACCTTTTTCTCAATCGCTCCTATAATCCTATGGGCAAATTCCTTATCAACTTTATACTTTAGTCCTAGAGCCAAGCAATCTTTGTAGAAAAGACTCATCTTTTCCCATACATAATCCATGCCCCTTTTCTTATCCTCTTCATTTATGTCCTCAAAAGCACCAACGTTATCCTTATCAAATCGGGATATAAAGCGAAATTCTTTCATTCTATTAGGCATCCTATAAGTGATCCTATCGGTGTTACTTGCAAATCGGATTGTCCCTTCTATCTCATCATATTCTAATTTTGACTCCTCAACAAACGGTTTGCCAAACACAACATTGGACAATCGACAATCAATAACATTAGCAAGATCTTCCACAATCATAAAGTCGGTGACAAAAGTGAAATTTCCAACAAAGACATGTAGAACTTTAACTCTCCCGACAAAGTTACAAACTCCACCGGGGTATTTAGGATCTCTTCTAGGTTCAAGTCTTGTTTTCACTATATCATTATAAACATTTGAGGACATAATGTTGATTGGGGATTTAAAGTCAACGTAAGCATTTTCAACGTGTCTATACCCAATCATACATGGTATTTTAGCATTCTTAGGATCGCCTCTCTTTATCTTAGGTTCAATTATAGTAGAAGGAGATCGCGGGTTATCAATAAGATTATTATAATATGCAATCTCCTCCTTAGTGGGGTATAGATTAAAGTAGTCATTAAGCTTCGGATCTATTTCCCCCTCTTTTAGTCCCTCAACAACATTCACAAAGTCATTAGGCCCTAGGTCCTCATTTGAATACAAGGCGGTCGCTAGGTCACTAAATGCATGTTCGAGCTCAACCTTAATCAACCTATTAAGCTCTCTAAGTTCCCTAATCTCACTCTCAATTTGTTCACGTAACACAGCTACTTCTCTAGGGGAAAGGGGTGGATTCGCGTTTTCCATAATGGTCAACGGAATACTCAATGAATTTAATTTACTAACAAAGCCACAAAGAAAAAGATAGACTAAAGAAACCTAAAAATAAAAATAAAATCATACTAGAAAGGAATCTAGCAAGTAGACCTAATAAAAAGAGATTCTAACCTAGACAATAACTATTCCCCGGCAACGGCGCCAAAAACTTGATACGTGGGAATCGCACCAGGCTTTACCTCTCAAAGGATCTTGAGAAGCTTACAACCCCCACCAGGCAGTGTACCTGATCGTTGTAGTATAGTATAGTGACAAGTACCGGGGGATTGATCGTTCAGCTAGGAATAGTGTCGCTAGGATTAGAAAACCTAAATACTAGTTCTAGAAATGAAGGATGATTATTTTTGTATTTTTATATTTTTTAGAAAGCAAGTAAAAATCTCAGATTTTAAGGATTTGGGCGGAATTAGTTGCTAGTCAACTAACCCAATACTAAAGATGCAATCAAAATAAAATACTAGAAATGAAAATAAACTAAATTAACTAAGGTTGTGAGCAATAAGTGGAGAAATTGTGTTTACTTAGATTTCACTACTCCCTAGATATCTTTTACACGTTAATTACTTGTTATAGTTGCGTGGATGACGGATTGTATTCCTTAATACCATTCATGGGGTGGCGCACTTAATTCCCCAATCCTATGAGTGCCTACTTCACTCCTATGTCGAGCCGGCTAAGAAGCTACTAACATGGGATCATTAGAATTTACTCATGCATTAAATACAACCAATAAAACCTAGTGCACGTCAGTTCATATTTCCTAAGACGTTCAAGCATGTTACCATTTGGAGATCTGCCAGTTTTCTTAAGCCTAACATCGAAATCATTCATCCAATACAACCATAAACAAGTAATCAACACATAATTAACATCTAGGTTTCATTAGATCTAAGCAAACACAAGATAGATCTAGCCTAGCATGATGGGATTAAGACAAGAACAAGATATAGACACCCAACACATAGACATATTGATTGAATTAAAAGAATACTTATCTCAATTACACATGAAAGGGTTCAAGGGCTGAGAACCCTTGAAAAACCTGTAAAATTCGTAATAAGTTCGGCCTTAGGGTTTCTCCAAAACTTCTCTCTTTTATGAACGAAAATTAGAAAACTATATATAGAAAACTGAGGCTGACGGCGTCAAGACCAAATAGGTGACGCTGTCATCTCGCCGCCAAAATACTTCTCGGACTGCCTTAATCTTCAACTGACGCCGTCACGTGTTATGGTTTTCCAGGCCGTCACGTCTTTTACTCTTGACGCTCTACTTGTGACGCCTTCACGTTTGTACTGGACCGTCATGCAATTTACTCTTGACGTCGTCATGATCTTCCTCTTGACGCCGTCACCTACTGTTCCCAGCAAGGAAAATTAAGACTTTGGCGTTTTCTTCACTTTTATGCTCCAAAAACGTCCGAATTGCTTCCTTTTCCAGATTTCTCTCCCAAAGTACCTAAAATCACAAAAGGAACGATTTAGGGCAATATTTGATCAAATAAATTCAATTCCGGGCTTAAATGACCCCCTAAAAGTGGTTCATTTTTTGCCTCATCACATCTTCAATGTCGGAATCCGATGAAAGGATGATAGGGTGGGTATCTGAAGAAATGTCACTTGTGAACCAGGTCAATGTAATTATATATATGAATATAGGTATAAATAACTCGCACAGTGTGTGCATGAAACAACATGTATAATGAATATGCACCTACGATGAAATGATGAGATGCTATGATGATGTGGTTATAGTCTAGGGTCCAAGATACATCCTAGTTCGCTATAGCCTTAGCTCTGATGCCAATCTGTCACATCCCCAAAATACCTGAATGGCAGCGGAATGGAATACCTGGGGGTGACTGCCATAGCATCACAGTTACAGTCATATTGAACGACCTAAAGTGTCGTATAGAAAATACAGCGTTTGATCATTAAAACATTCAGAATTTACAAAACATAGGTCCCAAAAGGTGTTGCAAGTTTATGAAAAATAAGTCATACTAGATCAAACGTTTCATAAGTGCAGAAAATATAGTAAGACGTGTCGACTCCGCGACTCCATGAAGATCCAAATGCATGCAACATCAGCTACCTTAATAACCTGAAAATACATTGCTAAAATGGTCAACATAAAGTTGGTGAATACTCATAGGTTTATAGGTTAAATCAGATGTACAATAGCCATAAGTAAAAGGTAAATTAATAAGATTTCAGTAATAAAATTTACATTGGCTCTTAAGCTCATGACCCAGAAGCTAGACGCAATTAAATTGGCCCCAATTGAGTGTTTACCAGACACTCTAAATATATTAGACATGAAATGCATCCGTAATTCCGTTGGAGCAACCCAAACACGGATAGAGGAGTCACCCTCAATAGATCTATTCACTCACTCTCGCTTGTAGATTAATTAACGGTCCATGATAATAAAGGGGACTTGTCGTGACGTGGTAATAAGGCAACTTAAGCAATGTAAGGAATTTATACTTTGGCATGTACAAAAGTAAGTGATGCAATGTATTCTCCCCCGTGGGATTTGAAATGAAAATATTGAATTAAAACGGGGCTATGAAAACTCACCTGAAACCATGACACTATGACGTGAAATGATAGGGACAATAAGGCGCGAGTATTAGTCGCAACCTAATATAAGTAATAACGATCTACTTTAGATCATGACGTGATGTAATGAATGCACATGCACATGATGCCTATACCACTCGTAACTTGAAAATACTAGTTATTGTCAAAATAAAATATTTTCCATACTTAGGAAAAATAAGTCTACCTAGACTTATAAAAACTAGTCGTAAGATATCGTATATAAGATGTTAGTGTTATATTCATCCATTTGAAAACCTTAAAATAATGTCAATTAGTCGTAATAATAAGCTTTGGGTCATACGTACTTCATTGGTTAAGAATATAGCTTTTGAACAATATATCTAGAAAATATAGTATTTAGTACGAAGTTTATTATTTCTATTAGTGATTACTAATATATATATATAGTTTTGACGATTTTGAAACATGTATATCTTTGTCGTTATAAGTTCATTTTCCTTGTTCTTTATATCCACGGATTCGTCTTAACATGTATTAATATATTTTTGATAGCTCGGCTCCTCTAGGTTATGTCTAACGTCTCAGTTTGTCCGTCGAAAATCGTCCAACAGCATGAATATGTTCAGAAAAATAGTTTTCGTCGTTAAACTTGCAAAAATCATATCTCCTTCGTTATAAACTCGTTTTAATCCGTTCTTTCGCCAAAAGTTTCATTTATGAAATTAGTTTCTAAATCTTTGGTTAAAAATTACCCCTGAGTTCCTGAGTTTTCTGGGTTTGGCGTTTTGGGACAGTAGGTTCCTAGCTAGGTTCCAAACTCATTTCTAATGTTCCAAACTAGTTTCTAATCCACCCAAATCACTTTCAATCACCACAAATCTAGTCTATTCCTACCATACACCTTCTTAAGGTGTCATAGGTTCTTAAACATCATCCACCAAGTTAATCTACCAAGGATCTACCCATTATCCATTTCTAAGGCTTAAAAGATATAAAAGTTTAAATAGAGTGGCATAAACTAGCATATGCATGTAGATCTTGTATAAAAATCATATAAACATAATAAAAACTTGGTAAAATTAAGAAAATGAGTTTGACATACTTACTTTGATGGATTAGCGAGTTTTGATGATGAAAACCTATAAAACCTTGAGTTTTTATTTCAAAACCCTAACAAGGATTACTAAATAAGCTTGAATATGACTTGAACTTGGAAAATCAATGGATTTGCCATTCCTTTTGATTCTTGGCCGTGGACTAGGAGAAGAGAGGAAGAGAAAATGAATTTTGCTTGTTAAAGTGATAAGTCTTGAAGTTTTAGGTAAATATCTTGATCTTGATGGCATAATGGTAAATAATAGATCAATTTAAAGTAACCACATGTGTTAGCAGTTAAAGGGGGTGGCACATGTAATTAAGGAAGAGTGTATGGGAAGCTTGGGGTTAAAATGTAGATATTATGTGTTTTAGTTTTAGTTATTTTGTTATCGGGTACCGAGTTAACTAAAAATAAATCGTGACGAGTTGAAATAAAATATGATGAAGTTAATCGGGACATAATAAAGTCATTAAAGTTGTGAAAATATATTGGGTACAAGCATTGGGTGTTTGGATGATTATTATTTAGTTTCTACGAAAACCGTCGTAATTATATTAAACTTACGATATAAATTAAATAAATTTCCAAAATACCGGGTAAGTGAATTTTAAAATCTTTGTGATGTTGTAAGGGGTGTAAAAATATATCGGGACCATTGTGGAGATGGTCGGATATGTTAGTCACTTTTATCGATCGCGTGTTAACGTTTATTTAAAAATAAACATACGTAAAACGTCAAATATACCAAAAATATTAATTTGAATATCCTACGAGTGGTATAGTATGCAAATACTATTGTGATGATATGCAGACTATTTCTAGTCCATATGAAATGTCCCTACTGATAATACATGAATTCGCACCTGAACCAATTCGGTTACGCGAATTTAAATATCCGTAAACTAAATTTACGATTAAATGAGTAATGCACATGAATAGTGTTTTTCTTCCGGAATGAATAGTGTCATGTGAATAGTAAAATTTCTAAACTCTCCTCGGAATCTCAAACTGACTCCAGAAATGATGAATAGTAAAATGATGAATAGTGATCGGTGAATAGTAACTGATGAATAGTAAATTGTCGAAGTTCGGAAAATGACCTGAAATAGTGAGTTGTGACAATATTGAATGATTTGAATGAATACTTATCTTCAATTGAACTTGGAAGAATTAAGGGGTTGAAACCCTTGAAAAAGCTGTAAAATTCGTCTTAGGGTTTATCCCTAATATCCCACACAAAGTTCCACTCTTTACAATGAAAAATTGGAAAAATATATATAGACTATGCATCCTGACGGCGTCATGAGTTAACCTCTGACGCCGTCAACTCGCCGCCATGACGAAATTCGTGTTGCCTAGATCCACTTCTGACGCCGCCATATAGTGATGAGCTCTGGGCCGTCACGTGTGTTTGGACCCTGACGGCCTTGGTGACGCCGTCAGGCCAATAAGCTTAAAAACTTTCTGGGCCGTCACGTTATAAGTTCCATATCCACCTCTTTTGTTACTCTTGACGCCGTCACGTGTAGAAGCTTGACGTCGTCAGGTACTGTTCTAGCAAGTAAATTTGAGACTTTGTCGTTTTCTTCACTTTTACGCTCCAAAAATGTCCAAAATGCTTCCTTTTCCATATTTCTCCTCAAAAATACCTAAAATGGCAAAAGGAACGATTTAGGGCAATAATTGATCAAATAATCTCGAATTCGGGATTAAATGACCCCTTAAAAGCGGACACTTTTCACCTCATCAAATACCCTTACACTTGAGATTTGCTTGCCCTCAAGCAAATGTGCTTTTATTCTAATCAAAATACAAGTTAGGGGTCATTTAACACTAATATAAAAGTAATTACAACAAATAATCATTCCACTAAAAACCAAAAACAAGCACGGAGGTCATACACTAGCACCTCACAAATAGTGTTTAGATACTCACATCTCTCGGGTGTAATAAAGTATATATCACAATAAGGAAATGGAAAACATCTCTCACTACCTGCCATAGCAAACAGATTACCATAAGCTTGGGAAAGGATCAAACCTCCACTACTTGGCGTTAGCACCTAGGATAAACTATCAAAGAGGTCTTTTAAAGGGTTATAACGTTAGGTGTAGGGATACGGAAAACACGGTTTTGTTGGATAAATGCAATATTTACTGGTGGCGAGTTAATCATCTTAGTTAATTACATGTACAATATGGCGTTACTAAGCCAAGACTCGACTCGACTTAAGCTAATAAATCAAAAATAACAAAAACATAAAATAAACATAGAATGAACCGGGATGGTAGTTCGTTTGTTTTTCTCATTTCTTTTTCTATTTTTTTTTCTTTTCTTTTTCTTGATTTTTTTTTTTTTTTTTTTTTTTTTTTTTTTTTTTTTTTTTTGCATACATTCTAACCCTACCATCCAAAATAATACATCATAGGGGATGTACATTCCCCTTACACTTGAATTTTTACATACTTTACAATAAACTACTCTAATGACTTGAATCAAGATAATCAAAACACTTGGAGTACTTTTTAAGATTAATGCACATATGGGGGTAATGTATGATGTTCTTCCCCATTACTCCATAACACTAGTACTTTACCAATGAGTCCCAAACGTCCCAAAACAATATATACAAGATATGACTCGACTTAGCAACCATGTAATCAATTATATAATTAAGTAAGGGTTTAAACATTTAACACTAATGCACTAAAGATGAGTGAATACACGGAAGGCTAAGGCGATTTGGGTGTACGTTTAGGTGGGTTGTAACAAATTCTTCCTTTAAGTAAAATGCTTAAAGTTAGAAACGAAAAGATAGGTTCGGAGGGGTGTACTAGGGGTTTCGTGTACTAAAAATGAGTACAACGCTAAGGTGTGGGAAAAATTAATTGAATTTACTAGTAAAGTAATATGACTTAAATGGTCAAGTAATTATGGTACAGGTTTAAACACAAGGTGATCCTAATGCCTCTTCTCATGTAGTAAATCCTACTACACGAATGTAGTCTCACTAGCGGTCTCGGGATGCATCACTAACGCAAGTTCTAGAATCTAAATGCTACCGGTACACTCATAAGCACTAATAATGAATGTTTTTCCTATCAAATCTAAAGGCGAACCTCACATATTTGGGTGGAAAATTTTTCTGAATGGTACGGTTTGTGCTAGTCATACAACTCCTATCCATGAGATGCTTGTTAAGGCTTAAGTTTCACTCCTAAATGTTGTAAAACAATTTAAATTTGGCGCTAAAATTACACTAACAAGTATTTCTCTTAGTTTTATTACACACCTACCATCAAACAAATAACCTCAAGTGAAATTGTATCTTATAAGGTATCATCATTTACCCTCCCCTTACACTTAGGATGAACATTGTCCCCAATGTTCAATTAAAGAATCTAAAAGTAAAATAGGTAAAAGAATGAAAACAAATACTCCTCTGATTCATTCGGTGTGGATAGTGTGTCAACAAGGTTAGATCTTCCTCCACGAAAATGAACGTTCAAAGCTTCCCTTCCAGAAATATAAATCATCTTCTTGTCATATATAACCTGTTAAACCTGAGAAAACAATAAAGGCAACCTCGCGTAAAATCGGCGGCAATCTATATATACTAACAAATCCTAAAAAACAATTTAAGATATAATGCTTGTGGAATGAATGTTTGCAGATTTCCTGGAGTTTATAAAACTAAAGAATCAACAAAAACTTTAAGACTCCGTTAGAAAAACAAAACTTGCAAAATTTCCAGAATTTTACACGTGACGTCGTCTGGTGTTAAACCCTGACGCTGTCAGAAGTGACCTGCAGAAATTTTTATGTTAAGTTTTTGGAAAATTTCTGGAAAAACTTATGTCCTATTTCCTGAAAAATCCTGCAAAATATCATTATGACTCGATACAAGCATTTTACTCTAACAATTACTAATATACATGTTCATTTAATATTGTGGCGAATCATGATCATTTTTGTTCTTATAAACAAATTTGGGGTTTCCCCTTACACTTAGCTTTTACAAAATACCTTTATATGAAGTTAAGACGAAGTTAAACAACAAAATAAAGCATTTTCACAATTTAATTTGAAACATGATCTACCAACAATAAAAATAAAACATGCATACGGAAACAAATAACATCAAACAAATAAAAATCAAACAAATAAAAACACACAAAACATGGGTTGCCTCCCAAGAAGCGCTTTTCTTTATTTACGAGTCTTGTATCGTTACATTGAATTCTCTATTTTCATCGTCCATTAACACAACAGCGCCCGCTTTAGAGGAGCTTCTCACAGTAAAAGGTCCATACCATCTAGACTTAAGTTTCCCGGGAAATATCCTTAACCGGGAATTATACAATAGAACTTTGTCCCCTTTTGAGAACTCCTTAGGTTTCTTAATTCGCTGGTCATGCCATCTTTTTGCCCTATCTTTATATGTAACGGAGGATTCATACACTTCTAGCCTTAATTCGTAAAGCTCATGGAGCTGCCAGAACCTATTCGTTCCAGCGACCTTATGTCCAAATTACATGCCTTAAGTGCCCAGTAAGCCTTGTGTTCAAGTTCCACTGGAAGGTGACACGCCTTGCCATAAACCATGCGGAACGGGGTCGTTCCAATAGGTGTCTTGTAAGCCGTTCGGAATGCCCATAAGGTATCATCGAGTTTAAATGACCAGTCCTTTCTGTTCTGATTAACCGTCTTTTCCAATATTCACTTAATCGCCCTGTTGGTGTTTTCAACTTGACCGTTGGTTTGCGGGTGATAAGCAGTCGAGAACCGGTGGGAGACTCCATATCTTTTCATGACCTTTTTCCATTTGTGCATTGCAAAAGTAAGTCCCCCTATCACTAATGAGAGCTTTAGGAATGTCGAACCTAGCAAATAGCTTTTTTAGAAAATGAATGACTACCCTAGCATCGTTGGTCCTAAGGGCTTGTGCTTCCACCCATTTTGAAACATAATCAATGGCCACTAATATGTATTCATTCCCCCCTGAAGATGGAAAGGGTCCCATGAAATCAATTCCCCAAACATCGGAAACCTCACAAACTTGTATAAAATTCTGAGGTGCTTCATCTCTTCTTGATATATTTCCGGCTCGTTGACATGCATCGCATGCTTGTATCAAATCCTTCACATAACGAAATATTGTAAGCCAATAAAATCCTGCATCAAAAATTTTTTGTGCGGTGGTGTTTATCCCATGATGGCCCCCCAGAAGGGCCCGAATGACATTCTTTCATAATCTTCATCGCCTCTTTTCCCGAAACACAGCGCCTGATTACTTGATCAGGACATCTTCGGAATAAGAAGGGTTCATCCCAGAAGTAGTATTTTAGTTGGGCAAAGAACCTTTTCTTTTCATGTCTAGTCAAGTGTTCCGGAATGAGCCTGCTTGCAAGATAATTAGCATAATCAGCGTACCATGGCTCAGAATCTGTCATTGACATAAGTTGTTCGTCAGGAAATGAGTCCCAAATCTCACTCTTGTCAAGCTCACTAAGGAGAGGATTTTCGAGACGAGAGAGATGATCAGCAGCTAAATTCTTTGCCCCCCTTTTATCACGAATTTCAACATCGAATTCTTGTAACAACAAGATCCACTGAATTAGTCGTGGTTTAGCGTCTTGCTTAGCAAAAAGGTATCGAAGAGCCGAATGATCAGTAAAAACGACCGTCTTTGAAAGGACAAGATATTGGCGGAATTTGTTGAAGGCGAACACCACGGCTAATAGTTCTTTTTCGGTGGTAGAATAATTCTCTTGAGTGGGATTCATAGTTTTGCTAGCGTAGTATATTGGTTGGAATTCTTTGTTAAGCCTTTCGCCTAATACTGCCCCAACAGCATAGTCTCTAGTGTCACACATGATCTTGAAAGGTAATTCCCAGTTGGGTGTAACCATGATTGGGGCTTGCGTGAGTTCCTTTTTCAGGAGATTGAATGCATCCTTGCATTCTTGAGAAAAATCGAAAGGAGCATCCTTTACAAGCAATTGAGTCATTGGCCTAGCTATTTTAGAGAAGTCCTTAATGAACCTCCTGTAGAATCCGGAATGACCCAAGAAGCTACGTATTGCCTTAACAGTAGTGGGATAAGGTAGTTTAGATATAGCTTCAACCTTTGCTTGGTCCACCCCAATCCCATTTCCTGAGAACTTATGCCCTAGCACAATCCCTTCTTTTACCATAAAATGGCATTTCTCCCAATTCAGGACCAAGTTGGTTTCCTCGCAACGTTTGAGCATTTTTTTGAGGTTAGCGAGACAGCGGTCGAAAGACTCCCTGAAGATTGAGAAATCATCCATGAAAACTTCCATAATGTCTTCCCTTAACTCGTGAAAGATTGCAGTCATGCATCGCTGAAAGGTGGAGGGAGCGTTGCACAGCCCAAAAGGCATCCTCTTATAGGCGAATGTTCCATAAGGGCAAGTAAATGTGGGTTTTCTTGGTCCTCGGGGGCTATGGGGATTTGGAAATATCCTCAGAATCCATCCAAGAAACAGTAGTTCTCGTGCCCGGATAATCTTTCCAACATTTGGTCAATGAACGGGAGGGGAAAGTGATCCTCTCTGGTGGCATCATTGAGCTTTCTATAATCGATGCATACCCGCTAACCAGTAACCGTTCTCTGGGGTCCCATCTCACGGTTGTCATTTTTCACCAGTCATTCCTCCTTTCTTAGGTACAACCTATACATGACTAACCCACGGACTATCCGAAATCGGGTATATCAGCCCTGAATCCAAGGGTTTGACAACTTCTTTTTTCACCACCTCCTTAATGTTGGGATTCACCCGCCTCTAGGGTTGCACGGCTGGTTTATAGTCTTCTTCCATAAGAATCGTATGCGTGCAAAAGGTTGGGTCAATCCCCTTAATGTCGGCTATACTCCATGCAAGGACTCCTTTATATTTATTTAAAACTCCTGAGAGTCTATCCTTTTGCTCATGTTTAAGGGAAGAATTTATGATAACTGGTAGTTGATCCTCTCCCTAGAGGAAGGCATATTTCAAGTGGTTTGGGAGTTCCTTAAGTTCTAGCTTGGGTGGTTCGATAATGGAGGGCTTTTGCTTGTTTTCGGGTTTACGGAGTTCGAGCGGTTCAGTGGTCTCTTGTTTGGGGTAGAAGGAGACTGCGCTAGCATTCTCCGTCTTCTCCTTCTCCATTATAGGGAGGAAACTCTCATCACGTAACCAGCCTTCTTCAATTTGTTCATCAACACAGTTGTCAATGACATCAGTTAATTCATCGACCACTCCGATGAAATAGAGTCGGTTATCCGCTTTGAGAGATAGGTTCATGGTGTCTTTAATATCAAAGGTCAAACTATCGGTCCCTACTCGTAAGGTTAACTTGCCGTCGTGAACATCGATAATTGCACGAGCGGTGGCAAGAAAGGGTCTCCCTAAGATGATGGGCACCAGGTCATCCTCCTCCATTTCCAAGATCATGAAGTCAACCGGAAATTTGAACTTCCCTACCTTAACTAGCACATTCTCGCATATCCCCAAGGGATATTTGATCGATCTATCGGCTAGTTGGATGTTCATACGGGCAGGTTTTAGTCCGGAATATCCTAGTTTGAGGAACATGGAGTGAGGCATGAGGTCGATGCTTGCCCCTAAATCGGAGAGAGCATTCTTTATCGATAGAGATCCTATAGAACAGGGTAAGGTGAAGCTTCCTGGGTCGTCTATCTTTTTTGGTAGCCCTCGTTGGGTCACCACTGAACATTCTTCTCCCAAAGTCACAAGACCCTCGAGTTTCTTTCGGCTGGCAAGCAATCTTTTAAAGTATGAGCTATACTTGGGCATGTGATAGCAAGCATCAAGGAGATGTATGGTGACCACTGAATCTTTTAGATAGGACAAGAATCTCTTATTATCGTTTTCAATCTTCTAATTTTTTAGGTGGGATGGGAATGGGATTCTCACAGGTTGGTTTGGTGGAGTTGGTGGAGATGGGGTAATAAGAGGAGGTTGTTCAGGAGCCTCGTTGCTTACATTACCTTCCTCCTCGTGGGGATCATTTGGCTCAACGGCGACTGAATGTTGGTTCGGATAAGGAGGGTCCTTGGTTGTTGTTCCAGCTCGAGTAGTAACCGCGAGCAAGGGATCTTTTTGGCTTATTGGAGGCCTGTTATTGCCATCAAGGGTGGCATTAAGCTTGTTGAACCATTTTTCCATGTCACTCTGTTACTCAGCGATGAGCTCGTCAAGCCCCTTCAACTGTAAGCCTTTTTCCTGAGTAAAGTGCCCAAGGTCATCCTCAAAAGTGCTCCTGATTTTGAATTCAAGGCCTTCCACTCCTTCTTTTCTTTTCACCAGATTCCCCCATAGGGTATAATCATCGTTTTGGTAGAAAGGCAGAAGGGAGGGGTCAGCGTAGATGTCATGTCCCAAAAAACACGCATGTTTGGTTGTGGTTTCTCCTCCGCATTCCTCTACTTCGTGTGGGCCCCCACAGTAGTCGCAGATCAAGTAAGGATTTGAAAGTTGTTTGGTTGTTCACGACCCTGCAAGGTATACCACCCTTTCGTGAATTTTCTTCAGCCAATCCGAAGGTGTTTGTGTGATTTTGGATATGCTCATAGTCGAATCGGCTTCATCCCAAGTATCTTCCTGGTCTTGAGCATATTCCTCAATCCTATTCCACAGTTCCTCGGCGCTCAGATTAGCTATTTTCCCTTTTCTTGAATTATTGATTCCGTTCTGGTCGTTTGGGGAGACATTGTCTTAGAAGATTTGGACCAGAAGCCAGAGTTCGATGCCATGATGGGGAACTTGTCTTATTAGATCCTTGAATATAATCCATGATTTATGGATGGGTTCGTCCTTTCCCTTTCGGAAATGGAGAATCCTATCCCTAAATTCTGAGGTTTTCCCTGCTGGGAAGAACTTCTCATAAAACTTGGATATAAGTTGCTCCCATGTAAAAATAGACTCGTAGGGAAGTCTATCATACCACTCCTTGGCTTTTTCATTAAGAGTGAAAGGGAAGAATCGTAATCGGGACGTGTTTCTAGTGGCCCCATCCGTATGGAGGGTGTCCACTATCTTCAAGAAATCCCTTATATGTTGAATTGGGTCATCGCTATGTAGTCCGTGAAACTTGCATACACTTTGGACAAGCCAAACATCATTTGCACACAAGACCTCATTGTTGCGTTCGTTTGGGAAAACAATGGCATTTGAGAAGCCACGAGAGTAGTCCTTAAGGCGCTTAGGGGTGGAAGTTTCGGGGGGTGCTCATATCGTTGTTAGATTGGGGGCTAGAGGGCGTGAGGTGATTATCTGAATCTTCTTCAGAAAGGGCCTCATCAAAGTTGATGGCTATGCTAGATGGTTCGGGTGTTGAGAGAGATTGTTTTAGCCTATGCATTTCCCTTTCAGGTTCTGAATATGGCAAAACAAGATTTCTTACAAAACTATGACTCCTAGTGATTCTAAGGTAGAGAGATCTTTATTTGCCATGATGGCGGATGGTGATGGTTACGAACAAAAAAATGAAGAAATAAGATAGACTAAAGAAAACCTAAAAATAAAAATAAAACCTTACTAGAAAGGAATCTAGCAAGTAGACCTAATAAAAAGAAATTTGAACCTAGTCAATAACTATTCCCTGGCAGCGGCGCCAAAAACTTGATACGTGGGAATTGCGCCCTCGCAACAGGTTTTACCTCTCAAGGGATCTTGAGAAGCTTACAACCCCCACCAGGCAGTGTACCTGATCGTTGTAGTATAGTATAGTGACAAGTACCGGGGAATTGATCGTTCAACTCAAGAATAGTATCGCTAGGATTAGAAAGCCTACTAAACTAGGTCTAGAGGTGAAGGATGATTCTTTTTGTATTTTTATATTTTATAGAAAGCAAGTAAAATCTCGGGTTTTGAAGGAGTGGGCGGAATTAGTTGCTAGCCAACTAACCCAATTAACTAAAGATGCAATCAAAATAAAATAAAAGAAATGAAAATTAAACTATTATACTAATGTGGTGGAAACAATAATGAGGAAAGTTGCGTTTACTTAGATTTCATTACTCCCTAGATATCTTTTACAGGTTGATTAGCTTGTTACAATTGCATGGATGACGGGTTATATTCCTTAATACTAGTCGTAGGGTCGTGTACAATATTCCCTAACTCTATAAGATCCTACTTCACTCCTATGTCGAGCCGTTAGAAGCTCCTAACATGGGATCATTAGAATTCTCTTACGCATTAAATACAACCAAAAATGGTAGTACACCTCCGATCATGTTTCTTAAGACGTTCAAGCAAGTTACCAATGGAAGTCTGCCAGTTTTCTTAAGCCTAACATCGAATACAATCATCCGTAACAATTATAAACAAACAATCAACCCATAATCAACATCTAGGTTTCACTACATCTAAGCAAACACAATAAAAATCTAGCCTAGCATGTTAAAGAGAAGACAAGCATAAGATATAATCACACAACACATAGAAATATTGAATGATTTGAATGAATACTTATCTTCAATTGAACATGGAAGAATCAAGGGGTTGAAACCCTTGAAAAATCTGTAAAATTCTTCTTAGGGTTTATGCCCTAATATCCCACACAAAGTTCCACTCTTTACAATGAATAATTGGAAAATATATATAGACTATGCATCCTGATGGCGTCATGTGTTAACCTCTGACGCCGTCAACTCGCCGCCATGATGACATTCGTATTACCTAGATCCACTTCTGACGCCGTCATGTAGGAATGAGCTCTGGGCCGTCACATGTGTTTGGACCCTGACGGCCTTGGTGACGCCATCAGGCCAATAAGCTAAACAACTTTCTGGGCCATCACGTTATAAGTTCCATATCCACCTATTTTGTTACTCTTGACGCCGTCACGTGTAGAAGCTTGACGTCGTCAGGTACTGTTCCAGCAAGGAAATTTGAGACTTTTCCGTTTTCTTCACTTTTATGCTCCAAAAACGTCCAAAATGCTTCTTTTTCCAGATTTCTCCTCAAAAGTACCTAAAATGACAAAATGAACGATTTAGGGCAATAATTGATCAAATAATCTCGAATTCAAGCTTAAATGACCCCTTAAAAGCGGTACACTTTTCGCCTCATCATCACCAAAGAATTACCTCCCACAAGGTTTGCTGATCTAGTCCACCAAATTGGTATGCGATGTTTGACTCCAGAAGATCTGAAATTTTTTTTAAAACATAAATGATTGTCAAACATCAAAACAATATTTGTAAATATTTTTTCCTAAAACAAAATATAAAAATATAAAACCAAGAAAAACACAAAAAAAAAATTCTTTTTCTCTTTACCATTAAAAAAACATACACACACACACACACACATTTTCTTCATCTTAACAAAATTTCTCGTCAAAATATGTTCTCGTCAACCAATTTTTCACATTTTTTTAGATAACATATTTTGAGGGGGAGATGTAATTTTTCAATCCAAAGAGAGTTCATGGTTCTTCAAAAGTTTCATCATCCAAACATTGATTTTTTGATTCAAGGGAAAAAGTAATCAAAGTGCTTGTTAAATATCCTCATCATATGTTGACTTCATAACTCTAGGGTCTAGTTTTGTTAATATACTAAATTAATTGAGTTTATGGTGTCAAACATTGATTGATAACAAGTACAGGGGCCAATATTGTCAAAAATGAAAATATGTCACTATATATATGCTTAACATAAGACTGATAACTCTTTCACAAATCAAAAAAACACCACACCACGCTGCCAAAATTTTTATGCCCAAGATTTGAAGTTTATTTGTTCTTTTTAACTAATCGTAAGTGTTTTTGCTCGTTTTAGTTCTCTATTTTATGTGCTTACTCGATTAGTGACAATTTTCTGGTGCTTAATTACTTTATCAAAATTAGGGTTCATGTGAAATATTGGGCATTTTTCTATGTGATTGTTATAGGCTAATTAGTGTTTGTAATAGTCTTGGGTATGTGTTTAATTGCTTGTATTCTTCATTTGTTATGCTTAGTCATTATCTATTACCTATGATTCTTGTGATTTTAAGGTTTTACTGGTCGACTTTTTGATTGGTACTCATGTGCTTGATGATTAAGTGTTTTCATGAATGGGATTTGTTTAAATATGTACTAGGAACATTTTCCTTCATTCACTTGCAATCTGATATACAATCGCATGGAAAAATTGTTTGTCGCCTAACTATTTGATCTTTTGCCGCTAATATGTTTAGCTTATGAAAGAATTTCAATTGGATTATGCTTTAGAATACTCATTCTCAACTAAACTGAGCATTCCCGTTGCCCAAACATGTCAAATGTAATATCTGGATTTTTTGAATATTAGCGAGTTAATTCATGAACTTAGCGAGTTAGGGGGTGTTTGGCGAGTTGGATGATACATTTTTTGCGAGTTATCATACGTGCTTAGCAAGTTGATATTACATTTAGCGAATTGCAACTATCTTTGCGAGTTTCATATGTGCTTGGTGAGTAACATCTTCCTTTAGCGAGTTATAAGATATGCTTAGCGAGTTATAAGATATGCTTAGCGAGTTACTAGCGAATAAGGACAGCTTGGCTTGTTACTTTCATATGTGCTTAGCGAGTTAAATCTATCTTTTAGCGAGTTAAATGTTCTTGGCGAGTTATCATTTTTGCGAGTTACAAATCCTTTTCTCTCCGAGTTAGGAATCTTTCTCCAAAAACCATCATGGATGGGTTTTGTTATTTACAATCTTTATGGAAAGAAACTATGTCAAAAATTTAATAACTCTAGCGAGTTAGGACTCTTTTCAGCGAGTTATGAAATGTTTTTTTTTTTTGGTCAGCGAATTATGATCTGTTTTTGTGGTCAGCGAGTAATCAAATGCTTTTGAGGTCAGCGAGTTATGTAACTTTAATAGCGAATTAGATTTTATTTTCTGTCTCAGCGAGTTAAGTAATTGTTTAGTAAGATTAGTGCATTTATGTTGGATTTGCGAGTTATGTTACTATTTTAGCGCGTGTTAGGATTACATTTGTATGAACTTGGCGAGTTTGGAGGACTATTGCTCAATACTTTCACTAACATATATACATGTTGTATTGTGTTTGTTGTTTGTGATTGTGCATTTCAGGGAAATCATGTCTCAAGGTTCAGTTGCTAAAAATGAATTGATACGAGGAGAAGAGAGAACTATAAGCAAGTCAAACATGATTGTTGATCTGAATAAACTTCCGTGTCCACCTACTTGTCAGATTATTCTTGATGTACACCAGAATCACTTCATAAAGCACATTCTCATCAACACCGCCAAAGTATCTGAAGTTTACTTAACTCAGTTCTGGGAATCACTTCAAGTCAGTCGAGACAGCAAGATTATGATAGTTCTAATTGATAAGAAAACCATTAAGTTCGATGTTAAGATACTTTGCTCTGTTCTTGGATTACCTTCAGAAGCTACAAAAAATCATAAAGTATTCCATTCTCTTCCCACGTTTGATAAGCTTGCCATTTTTCTACGCGATCTTGGATATGATGAATCCGTCTCACCCATCACCACTCACTCAACACTTGATAGAAGATACATCCCTCAACCGTGGCTAACTTTGTATTCAATCCTTACAAATTATGTTATGGGCAAAGAGACTGGTCATGAACATCCCACACTGGAATTTTTGCAACTCTTCTGGGGAGTCATTAAATTGGCTCACATTGACTATGCTCAGTTGATATGGTCTGACATGGTTAATCAAGCTAATCAGTTCTCTAAAGATCCCAAAGCTAAAATTTTGTTCGCCCGCTTCACTAAACTTCTCATAGCTCATTTCATGGAAGAAGATTCAGATATCGATCCTAGAATTGAAGATAAGTTTCACTCAGCAGCCATGGATAAGCCATATATAAGGATCAGAATTCAGGGTACAAACACTAAAACGCAGGGTATGAGAATTCCAGAGTGGTTGCTGGCAGAAAAGATTCGTAAGTCTAATGCCTTTCAAGTTTATTACGAAGCTGAAAAGAATCAGACTGTTGGAATGGCAAAAACTAAGGCAGCAACAAAAGCTAAAGGTGGAGAGAAAGGTAAGAAGGTTATGATAAGATCCAAGAAGATTGCTCGTCAACCAAAAAGAAAGCTCACCATAACAGATGAAACAACTGAAGAAGAAGATGAAGGTGAAAGGTTAAGAAAAAACATTGTGAAAGTGAAGAATGAAAAATAAAATAAGGATAAAGGTAAAGTTTTCGAATCTAAAGAATCAAGCCCATCTCCCCTAACCAAAAAGAAAGAAGCAAAATTATTGAGACTAAAACTTCGTGAAAGTAAGATGCTAGAAGAGGAAAGAGTCAAAAAGCTTCAAAAGAAAGGTGAAGGTTCTGGTGTACATGACACTGAATTACAAAAGTCGTTGTTAGAAGAAGAAGAAGGGCAAGAAGATTCTGAAGGTTCTCCAGCTAAATCTAACACTAATAACGATGATGAAACTGGTGATGAAGCAGAATCCTCAAGTTCTGATGAAAACCAAACAGATGTTGAAAAAGAAAGAGATGATGAAGAAGATCAAGAGGATGAAGATTCAGATGAAGGAAGTCAAAATGAATCTGAGAATGATGAAGAAACTCAGGATGAAGATGATAATGAAGAGGATCAAAAATGTTGATATCACTGGTTTTGATGATCGTGAGCAAACTCCATCCATTGAACCTCAGACACAAGACTCCGACACAAATCCCTTGACTCTACAAGAACAACTCAAACAGCTACAAGCTGAAGTTAGGGATCATAAACGTGATATTAAAGATATCAAGGGTTTCAATATGAAGAATGCTATTGACAATGCAGTCAAGGAGAATGTACCAAGTGAAGTCAACTCTCACTTACGTGATGCTCTTCCAGAAGTAATGAAGTTATATGTCAAAGAAAAACTTGATGGAATAGTTGCACACCAATTTCAGACCACTCCTATCACCATTCAGACTAAACCGCCAAAACCATCAAAAAGTGATCTCAAAGGTAAATTGTTGGAATTGATACACGATGATTCTGAAGAAGAAGAAGAAGAGCATCGCAAAGCTTTGATCAACTCAAGGAAGAAAGCAGAAAATAAAGGTGAGTCATGCAAGAAAATTAAGTCTTCAAAATGTCGCAATGATGATTCAGACAAAGACGACGATCCCAAGCCTCAAGAGAAAAGAAGAAAGACTACTAGATCTTCATCAAGATCATAACCTTTGAGAGCCGATACTGGAACAAGTGAGGAAATTCCTATGCGTACCAATGAAGAACTTGATGATACAGAAGCCATGGATGACTTCCACTTTCCCATAGCTGAGAACATTCCAGAACCACCAAAGGATGCTCCAATGGAACCTGCTCCCGAATGGATCAATCCCTCGGCTCCAACTTTCGACTGGTTTGAAGAAATGGTTGATGCTCATGTAGATCCTTCTGAGTTGGACGAGCTTATTGTTGGGTCAATTATAGATTTCACCAAAAGAATAAAGAAAGTCATGAAGATCCAGAAACTATCGTTGTATGACATCATTAATATATGTAAAGCTGGTTTCATCGAGTTTAAGACATGCACCACATCTCCACTCGAGTTTGAATACAACGTTGATCAAGTTGCTCGAGCTCTGTCTGAATAAGTGAATTGGTATGGTTCTAAATCATTAGTATATCAAGACTTCTCTAAACCATTACCTTTGTTCGGTCATCCTAAAGATACCAAGCTTCCCAATCAATATTTCTTTAATCATGATTTGAAATATCTCATATATGGTAACACTAATCCTGAGGAACGATATGCCTCTTCACTAGTCAAGTTCAAAGCTGCCTCATATGCTTTGGAAAGTCTTGAGGAATAAATGTTAGATCGCTTCAGTACTTTAGTTTCTACATATAATGATGAAGCATAATTGGGAGTGTTTCACTGGCCTATGATGCGAAAGTGGTTCTACAAGTATAAGATTACATTCTGTACAAAGGTAAAGTCTTCTCTCATCACAAGATTCTCTCTGTATTGAAGGTCGTAAAGGAACCAAAGTGTGGTTATAACTTCCTCACCGAGATCAATGTAAGAAGACATGACGACAAGGAGTACACCTTCAGTGAAGCTGATTTTTGCCGCTTGAACATCCATGATATTGAAGATATGTACTTGTTAAAGAAACAGGGAAAACTTGAAAACCTTTCTGGTGATCCTCAGTATGATCTTATCAACTCTATCCTCATGTTCATTCGTCAAATAGTGATCAAGGCAAGAGTTGAAGATGTTCATCTTGGTGCTGAAAGTTATCAAACACGCCTAAATCTCACCAAACCTAAGCTCAGAATACCGGGTTTGTTGAAAGATTGTTGATGACTTTGACTTTTTTATAAAAGAGACTTGGTTTTGAAACATTACTTGTCCTAATATGGTCTAATGCAGTGTACTAATACCCAAACAACAACAAATCAACAACAAGATAACCCAATACACCACTAATCCAAACACCCCTTTATGTTGACTGTTTGAAAGATTTGTGAGTCAAATGGGATTCTATAAACATGAAACTGAATTTAAGCTTACAATAACCTAAAATAAGCACAAATAAGTAGATTTAAACAACAAGGGGCAACCATAGCTAATAAGTACACAATTTGGAATGGGTACTTGAAAGTAGAAAGGAGCTTACACTGAGCCTTTGTCCTCAAAGCCAAAAACAGATACCCACTATTCACCTACTATCTCCCTGAGATTCTAAACCATACATTCACCATCTCCTTCTTCTTCCTTCTGTCTTTTTGAATTTTCTACAAATTTTCTTATATTTTTGGTATATAAGTGAAACTGACTTACTTACTTTCCAAACTTTTACAAAGCTTATAATTAAGCTAGAATAAGCTCAAGGAAACAGAGAACAACTTCTTTCAACAACTTTAACAAGCTAAAATGGATTTTTCAATTTCAGAATTGTAAATACTAAATTTGAACCAAGTTATGGAAATTAAGGTGATACAAAGTTTTTATAACATTAATATGACTGATTACAAGCTTGATGACTGAAAATTACAGCTTGAAAAGATAACTTTAAACTAATTCGACATAAAATCTATACTACAACTATTCTAAACTAAAACTAATACATTTCTCTCCTTTTCTTTAACTTAAATAGACCCTGATACTTCTCTCCTTCTTTCCCACTCCAATCACAGCCCTTGGATGGCCTCCATTAATCTAAGCCGTTCAATTTTCCTTTTGGCGGGAAAGTTATCTTAGCAGGTAACTTGTGGGGTTTGTGAGCATTTAATGAGGTTTGGTGGTATTAGCAAGTTGGGGGGAACATGGTATGGGATTGGTGACAGAGGAGGGGGGATGTGGAGTGTGGAAGTGGTGTTGCAGGCAAGTGGAGAGAGGAGGTGGAGGGTTGACTATTTGACCTAGGAGGGTAAAAAACGGGGTGGTGTTTGTTTCATTTTTATGTTTTTGGGCTTGGGGTGGAATTTGGGCCAAGGTGTTGTAGTGGATCAGGGGTTGGACCAGGTTTTGTTTTGGTGGATTTGGGATAATAATACAAAGGGTGGTTTGGTTTAAATAAATATCACAAGGACCAATTTGTAATATTCTGAAATTCCAGGGGCTGAAATTGCAATCTTTCCCAAAGTACTCACAAGGGACCAAACTTGCCATAGTGTAATAATATAAGGACCAACTTTGATAATTTTCTATTTTCGAAATTCAGGGACCTATTTTGCCAACTTGTGAAACTCAGGGACCAAACATGTAAATTCTCAAAAATTTTCACCCAAGTACCATTTTTGCCAAATATGAATAGAACAAGGACAAAAAATTATTTTTCACAAAGTTTTTACATCCCAGGGACCATTTTTTTCAATTTTGCAAAGTTGAGGGACTAAACTTGTAATTTTCTGAAAATTTCACCCAAGTGTTATCTTTGATAACTTTTTATTTTAAAAGGACTTGGGTTGACTTTTCTTGCAAAATAAAAGCAAACTTTGTACGTTTTTCATCTGTTTTTTATTATTTTGCATCTGAAACATATAAAACACATTCTTGTGATATTTTCATTATTTTGATGCAATTTTGAGTGTTTTTAGATGTTTTGGCAGCTCAGAATAGGTAAAAATGATGAGTATTTGAGCACTCATCACGTTCTCCCAACGAAGGTTTGAATGGAATCAAAGAAATTCGATTCGTGAAAACCGTGTCGTGAAAAGTGAAATGTGAAAATTGTGATAGAGAAATTCAAATTATGAAAAGAAATGATGAAATAAGCAGAAAGTACAAGCTATATATGCACAAATGTTAAAAACCTAAAAACGAAAATTCAAACACGATTTTTAAACGTAACGTACGAAATAAAATGTAACTTTTTATGAAAAATGATCCTAAAATTATGAAATAAATTTCTAAAAATCTTAAACTACTTAAAATAATTTTGAGAAAAAGAAAAATATTTTTTTGACTTTTTATTTATTTTCTATGAATTAATTTCTTTTTTTTTTTGGAATTAAAAAGTAATTAAAAATAAAAGAAAGTGTAAAAATTAATGGGAAAAGTATAAAATCAACTTTGAAAATTCTAAAATAATAGAAAATAATTATCTAAAATATTTTTTGGATTTTTAAAGGCTTTTTCTGATTTTTTATTGATTTTTATTTATTAAAAATGATTAAAAACTAAGAAAAATTAAGAAAAATAGTAAAACAACTCAGAAAAATATGAAAAATTCACAGAAAATCTAAAATAATATAAGAAACTTAGAGAAAAACTTTGAATTGAAAATAAGCTGCAAAAGTGCTTATTGAGTAGAAAACAGCTTATTGCAAGTGGTTATTAATAACCACTTGCAATAAAACCAAATGAAACTTTGAGCTCAGACTTAAGACACTCAAATTAGCTTAATGAAACTCAAATAAGACCAATAGTTCCATAGAATCACAAGATAAATGCTATAAGCAGTTACCAATAAGCCAAACAATAAGCAAATGAGAAACAGAACAAGCCAACAAAAAAGGACTTATGCAATTATAGTTAAATACTCTAATGGAACTCAGAAACTTAAAATAAGCTAAAGCTATAAGCTGAAAATCACTACTCCACATTATAAGATCACAACAGCAACCCTAAATAGCAGGCCCCATTAAGCACTCTAAATAAGCTCTATATACACAATTAAGCTCAGATATAATGAGCTTATACTACAAGTTCTCAAAAAGATCAAATTGCAATTATATCTACCCCATGATCAAGCAGATAAAAAGACTAGGAATTCAAGTACTAGGACAGTTAAAATAAGAACAGGGTTGCAGTCACAGGGGCAACTTTGGACTAATATTCAAGCTAGAAAATGGAACACTAAAGAACTAAAAGTTGTAGATAACAAAGATCAGCTACCAGGGAGTACACATAAACAAGAATCAGGAAAGTAGGATGAGTACCAAGGTTACAAGGTGATGAGTGCTCAAACACTCATCATTTTTGGTCAAATCTGAACTGCAAAACATACAAAAACACTCAGAAATGCATCAAAATACTGAGAATATTTCAAAATTGTGTTTTATATGTTTTAGATGCAAAATGAGCAAAAACAGATGAAAAACGCACAAAGTTTGCAAAATTGGCAGTTTCAGTCCCTCAACTTTCAAAAATTAACAAAACTAGTCCCTGTGCATTTATTTTGCAAGAAAAGTCAACCCAAGTCCTTTTAAAATAAAAAGTTATAAAAAATAACACTTGGGTAAAAGTTTTGGAAAATTTACATGTTTGGTCCCTGAGTTTCACAATTTGGCAGTTTTGGTCCCTGGAGTTATGGAAAATTACAAAAGTGGTCCCTGGGTTATTCAGTTTGGTAAAAATAATCATTGTAAGAACTTTTGCAAAATATCACAGCAGGTCCCTCAGTTTCAGATTATTGCAGTATTAGTCCTTGTGCTTTTGTTACTTTAAACTAAATGGACCCTTGATTGTAATTACTTAAAACCAAAATTAACACCCCAAAACCACAACCGGATCCAAAACAATCCCTTACCCATTTACAAGCCCACCATTCCCTTCCAATACCCAAGCCCAACCTTTCAAAAGCCCACCATCAATAATAAAACTCACCCCCCTCCCCCCCCCCCCCCCCCCCCGTTTTTTATTATTACCAGTCAAACAAAAAGTCAACAAACCCACTCCACATCATCACCCCCTACCTCTTCACGTGCCCTGCCACAACCTGCACACTCCAAACCTCATCATCACCACTACTCCCACAAGCCACCCCTACCCCTCCCTTTCCTCCATATACCTCCAAACCTTGCCCCCATGCCAAAAGCTAACTGCCAAAGTACTTCCCCAACTTTTCCCGCCAAAAAAGGATTGAAAGGCTAGGATCAAATTAATCTAATCCAAGGGATGAGAAGAAGCTCAGAGGAAAGAGACAAAGAAGACAAGATGGAAACCCTAGAGTTTTAATATATATAGATAATGTGTATGCCATTTTTTTGGCAGTTAGGTTTTAATATTAGGAAGTAGTTTAATTTAGTGTAAAATTAGCTGTAGATTAATTTTTATTAAGTATTTTGGTATCTTAGAATCAGTTTGTAATTTCATTTTTTAAATTCAATAAAAATTTAAACCTTGTTTATGTAGAACTGATTATTTATTTTCTGCTTTGTAGCACTGCTTATATTTTTAGCTTATTGAATCTGCTTATTATTGATTAGGAATTGTTTATTCATGGTTGTAGTACCTGTGTCTACCTTATTGCAAAAATCAGCTTGTAGTAGTGTATAATCAAAAACAGTTAGTAGGATAAAGGGTGTTTGGCAAAAGCTCGTTTCAATTTTTAAAACTGTTTTATCCATGATTTTCTTAATAGATTAGCTTTAGTTTATGGTCATTAGTTATTTTCAAGTTAAAAGTCAGTAGGTCTAAGTAGCTCTTAGGATTTTGAGTTGTTTACTAAAGCCATCACATTGACACCTTTTTAACTTAGCAAGAAATGGTAAACTATTGATTTTAGCTTGTCCAATGTTTTTATTGCCCAAATCACACTCCACATCAGATTCTATTTTAGGCTGCTTGTTGTTGTTAGTCTTGTGATCTCTTGGTTAAAACCAGATTTCAAATCATTTCATTCCTGGTCATTGATCTTTGTGGGTCAAACAACTGCCATTTGACCCATTTCTGTTACAGCAGCCCTGTCCCAGTGGCTACTTTTCATCAGCTCACAATATGCTCAAATGAGCTTGTGAGGGTCTGGTATTTAGTTTGTAAAATCTTTGATAGCTCATCTTTATGGTTTAATAAATTTCAGATACTAGCTTTTGGGTTTTTAGCTTGTGCTTGAGCTTAAATTAGCCCCTTTAGGATTGCTCTGCACCAGGGGTTGTGATCCCATAAGACATTTTTCCTAGCTTGTATCTTGCTAAACAGTGATCCCTAGCCTATGATTTTTGTTGATTTGAGTAGCTTGTAGTTCAGTTTGTCTATGAATGTGCTTATTGTGTTCATTTATGCTTATTTTCATTGCTTATTTTGCTCTCAAAATCCACCCAACTGAATACATTACACTGAGTCCTCAGTGTAAAATCACCACCTTCACAAGCCCCTAATGAGCTTATCAGTCAGGCTTATTCTGAGCTTATGGGTTCTTTGAGTAGCCCACTACCCCTATTTGTGGAATCCAAGCTTCCCTTGGTCTCCAAAGCTTATTTGATAAGCTGAAACAAGGGCTGCAGTTGCCCTTGCGGTCTGCTTAGGTTTCATTTGTAGGGAATTGCTTATTGCATACTCATGGCTTATTCAGTGTGATACTCTGGATGTTTGACCTTGTTCTCAGGTCATTACATGGTTGTTTAGCTTATTTTATGTTTTAGGTTATTGGTTTAGCTTATTAACAGCTGGTGCTTCATCAAAAGCTCACTCCATTAAGCTGTTGTGAAAATAAGCTCTCCAAGTGCTTATTAGGTAATTAAATAGTATAAATAGTTTTTATTAAGTAACCTTATGTTTTTATATTTTTCCTAGGTTTAAAATGTCATAAAATATTTTTAGAAAAAGTTTTAGGATTTTTGCTATTCATTTGCTATTTTTCTTTAATTTAAATAGTCTAAGTAGTATTTAAATCTTAATTAATTAATAATAAATAGAAAAAAAAGTAGGAAAAATATATTTTTAGTTTTAAAATTACTTTTATATTATTTTAAAATTTTTAGAATTAAATTTTCATTTTTCTAGCTTAATTTCATAATTAGTGTAATTTAAATATTATTAATTTGTAATTAAATAGAAATTAGTTAATAATAATTAATTAAAATAGTGTAAAAATTATTTTTCTTTTTCTAAAAATTTTCTTTTATCATTAGGATTATAAAAATGTAATTTTCATATTCGTAGGTATTTTATTTCACTAAAACTCGCGTTTTATTTCGTACGTCAATATAACTTAAAATCATACGAACGCGTTTTTAGGTTTAGCTCACGTTTTTAGTAAATCTGATCATCAGTAATCGTTTGTATAGTGTTTCTAAGTTATTTTCATTCCTCATTCCGTAGTTTAATCATTCACAACCTTTTCCTGTCCAAATTCACCCGATCACGAAACCGTTTTATAACCATCACACCTCGTCGGGACATAACGACCCGGGGAAACCACTTTACTTCCACGGAGCATTGGTTCTAGACGTTTGACTTGGTTGACCATCACCTGGTCAGTTTAGGTTGACCGTTTGGAGCCAATCAAAATTTTTAGCGCCGCTGCCAGGGAGGTTGTATGCGTTTTCTAAACGGTTTTTCTAATTAGTGACTTTGGAATTCGTTCCATTGTACATTTACCCATCCCTTGTTCATATTTTCTTATTTTCAAAACAAAGCCTTTCACGAAAACTTTTTAAATCAAGTTTTCAACGAACACAAAAATACAAAAACATTTTCTTTATCATTGGTACAAAATGATTATCCAAAAAACCAAAAACATTCTCCTTTACCCTCTCACATCTTTGATTCTTCATCCCTACCCCTCCCAAACCTTTTGATTCTTTCTATGTCTCATCCACACTTTCTGGTTTGCCATTGGTGTGGTAATCCTCATAATGGTGGCAATTGCCCCAGTTGTGGCATGGTAGAATCTAGAAACAGGTCTGTCTATAACCCAGATCCCTATTCCTACCATGACACGACTGATTCATTCCATCAGTTACCACACCATGATACTCAGCAGTTTTACTGTTGTGAGTACTGTGGTGGTTCACACTACAGTTCTGATTGTCAATCGGGAAACACGCTTGTCTATGAGCAGTTTCCTGATTACAATTATGACTTAAGCACATACGACTCACAGCCACATCAGTTTTACTGTTGTGAGTATTGTGGAGGTCCACACACTAGCTCTGATTGTCAAACAGGGAATCCATTTCCTTATAACAATTACGACTATTCGTATTCAGACCCACCTCCACAATACCAGATGATCCAAGCAACTCCTCTTGTTATTGGGCAAGACCTTTTAATAGAGGCTCTTGATATATTGAAAGAACTTAAGGAGGAGTTGGCTACTTCATTGTTTCAAAGCTCTCGTGAGAAATCTATGGCAGAATTACTTGCCGAAGAACGAGCAGCTAGAAACGAATTGAGCAAGGAAGAATTGCTAGTCTTAGAACAAGCAGCTAAAACACGTGCCATATTTCGCCGTGCTGCTCTTTGCGACGATGATAGTGATGATGAAGTCACCCTTGATATTTCTAAATTTTGTACGGGTTCATCAAGTTCATCTATAGCAATTCCTTCCATTGAAAATCAGGGAGGAAATGATGAGACGGAGAAATTACTAGCAGAAGATCAAATGGAACTCGTACAATCCATGAATGCTAGCTCCTCTCCACTCCCTCAGTCTGTTATCACACCCAAAGTTCACACTCACTCTCTGAACATGGGGGATGAGCATCTTAGCACTGTTCCTAATAAGGAATCGGACAAATTAATAAAGTCTAGTGTTGAGATCCTTGTCCCAATCCCGAGAGAGTCACAGGGAACTTTGGATCATGTATGTGATATTCCTTCATCTATTGAGTGTCCTAAAGATCAATTTGAGACTTTCTCAGATTTTAGCGATGATTGTACATCTTATGGAGACATCGAGTATGTTGAGGCGTCAGTTCCACATTCTGATGCTGATCATCTTCTTGAGGAGTTCGCTGATGAACTTGCTCACATCAATCCACTTTCATTGGAAAGTGATGATGGTCTCCTCGATTTCTAAGCCGATCTGGGAGAAATTGAAAGTCTCCTTTATCATGATCCGTCACTCACTTCTTATCCCGACAATCCAATTGAGAATAATAATCACTTTGTTCCCGAAACATTCAATACTACTCTCACCAATCCTCTATTTGAATTCGATTCTGAATTCACTTTGATTTCTGATAATCCACTCTTTGATATTCCGAATGAGGATTGTGGTGAGTCTATTTCGGAACATGAATTCACTAATTCACATCTTGTGAAAGATTCTCTTCATGAGGAGTTCTCCGGTGAACTCACTCATCATATCATGACTCCTTCGGAGTTTGATAGCCCGGGGGGAGATACACTCAATTATGAGAATTTGCAAATTCCCACCCACCCTCCCGGGATGTTTTCGAGCTTAACCCTTGAAATCCAAATTCAGGCTACGGAGCCTGCTCTCGAGGAAGAAGATCTCATCATGATTTTCATCATGGTTTTCTTCCTTTTCTTCACCTACAAGGTGACTTCTCTTGTTCTTCACTCCTTCGGGAATGACGACACCATCTTTGATCCCGGCATTTTCATATATCATTATCTTGAGCCGGATACTTATCTCATCGGTGTGGAACTTTCACGTGCTTCAAATGTTTGTCCAAACATCTTGAATGAAAGTCCGATTGAGATTGCTTCTTCCACATCATGCTTCCCCAAGGACAAATGAATTCGGGGTCAAGTCAAGCTAGCGACTCGGTAAACAAAAACAGTAGTATGCATATAGGGTTTTCACCCTAAGTGTGGGGGAGTCCCCCATGCTATGGTTACTTATGAAGTGAAAATACAAAATGGTGTTTTCCATGCTTAGCTTGTATTGTTTCCCTTTTACGTTCAAAATGTCGGCATAATAGCCGGGACTTTGAATATTGAGGACAATATTCATCCTAAGTGTGGGGGGTATTTCGCTATTCTAGCGAATTTTATCACATTTTACTATATAATACCCCCGTTTTTAGCCAAAATTTCAAAAAAAATTCACTGGTGCTTCAAAATTTTTGTGGTAATCAGTCCGCCTTGTCTAACCGACAAAAGGGATTGGCTAGTCCAAGAGAAAACGGCTCTTGGTAAAGACATCTCAAATCCGTTTATGGCTTGCAATTTGCCCAAAATTCTATGGTTCCTCAACTCCCCAAAAGCAAATGAGTTGGCTAGCCCACAAGATTATGACTTGTGGTAAAGGCCGTGGAAAATCCATAATTGGTAATCAGCTCACCAAGATGTTGACTATTCCATCAAGAGTTGGCTAGTCCAGAAGCAAACGGCTTCTGGTAAAGACTAATCAAATCCGTTGACAGCTGGTGGTTTGCTCAAAATCACACGGTTATCAGGTGTGCCACAGTTCTTACACCTGGCTACTCCAGAAGTGATGGCTTTTGGTAAAGAGTTTTTCAAATCCATCAAGTTTTCAAAACAGTATTGCTAGGGACTAGCAATAGTTTAGTGTGGGAGATTGATGAGTGCTCAAACACTCATCATTTTTGGTCAAATCTGAACTGCAAAACATACAAAAACACTCAGAAATGTATCAAAATACTGAAAATATTTCAAAATTGTGTTTTATATGTTTTAGATGCAAAATGAGCAAAAACAGATGAAAAACGCACAAAGTTTGCAAAATTGGCAGTTTCAGTCCCTCAACTTTCAAAAATTAACAAAACTAGTCCCTGTGCATTTATTTTGCAAGAAAAGTCAACCCAAGTCCTTTTAAAATAAAAAGTTATCAAAAATAACACTTGGGTAAAAGTTTTGGAAAATTTACATGTTTGGTCCCTGAGTTTCACAATTTGGCAGTTTTGGTCCCTGGAGTTATGGAAAATTACAAAAGTGGTCCCTGGGTTATTCAGTTTGGTAAAAATAATCATTGTAAGAACTTTTGCAAAATATCACAGCAGGTCCCTCAGTTTCAGATTATTGCAATATTAGTCCTTGTGCTTTTGTTACTTTAAACCAAATGGACCCTTGATTGTAATTACTTAAAACCAAAATGAACACCCCAAAACCACAACCGGATCCAAAACAATCCCTTACCCATTTACAAGCCCACCATTCCCTTCCAATACCCAAGCCCAACCATTCAAAACCCCACCATCAATAATAAAACTCACCCCCTCCCCCCCCCCCCCCCCCCCCGTTTTTTATTATTACCAGTCAAACAAAAAGTCAACAAACCCACTCCACATCATCACCCCCTACCTCTTCACGTGCCCTGCCACAACCTGCACACTCCAAACCTCATCATCACCACTACTCCCACAAGCCACCCCTACCCCTCCCTTTTCTCCATATACCTCCAAACCTTGCCCCCCATGCCAAAAGCTAACTGCCAAAGTACTTCCCCAACTTTTCCTGCCAAAAAAGGATTGAAAGGCTGGGATCAAATTAATCTAATCCAAGGGATGAGAAGAAGCTCAGAGGAAAGAGACAAAGAAGACAAGATGGAAACCCTAGAGTTTTAATATATATAGATAATGTGTATGCCATTTATTTGGCAGTTAGGTTTTAATATTAGGAAGTAGTTTAATTTAGTGTAAAATTAGTTGTAGATTAATTTTTATTAAGTATTTTGGTATCTTAGAATCAGTTTGTAATTTCACTTTTTAAATTCAATAAAAATTTAAACCTTGTTTATGTAGAACTGCTTATTTATTTTCTGCTTGGTACCACTGCTTATCTTTTTAGCTTATTGAATCTGCTTATTATTGATTAGGAGTTTTTTATTCATGGTTGTAGTACATATGTCTACCTTATTGCAAAAATCAGCTTGTAGTAGTGTATAATCAAAAACAGTTAGTAGGATAAAGGGTGTTTGGCAAAAGCTTGTTTCAATTTTTAAAACTATTTTATCCATGATTTTCTTAATAGATTAGCTTTAGTTTATGGTCATTAGTTATTTTCAAGTTAAAAGTCAGCAGGTCTAAGTAGCTCTTAGGATTTTGAGTTGTTTACTAAAGCCATCACATTGACACCTTTTTAACTTAGCAAGAAATGGTAAACTGTTGATTTTAACTTGTCCAATGTTTTTATTGCCTAAAACTAGCTCATTGAAGGAATACAAGCTCACTCTTTTTGGTATTGGACCTGTGTTGTTCATAGTTTCACAAAAATCAACCCATTTGCCCACTGCTGCATCAGCAGGCCTATTGTCCCAACACCCTTCATCCCACTATTTTTAATTAGTTAATTACTAGCTTATTAGGTCTGGGAATTTGTCCATAGCTTGTCTCCCAGCTTGTTCTCATGTTTGTATTTTCATTTCAATTTTATGCATTTTCTTTCAGCTTATTAATAAGCCCAAAGTGAGCCCCCTAGGCCTGTTTTCCACATAAGTTACCTTTGGCTATTTTACCTTCTTGTGCTTTTAGCTTAGTATTTGCTTATCTTCTGGCCCCATAGTGTTCATTTAAGTTTCCCTAGATAACTAAAATGCTTCCCATTAGATTAGCTAGTTTGTGTGATTATGGATTTGATGTTAGCTCCTTGTACCAAATTTCAAGCCTGCAAGCTGCTAACCCAAATCACACTCCACATCAGATTCTATTTTAGGCTGCTTGTTGTTGTTAATCTTGTGATCTCTTGGTTAAAACCAGATTTCAAATCATTTCATTCTTGGTCATTGATCTTTGTGGGTCAAACAACTGCCATTTGACCCATTTCTGTTACAGCAGCCCTGTCTCAATGGCTACTTTTCATCAGCTCACAATAAGCTCAAATGAGCTTGTGAGGGTCTGGTATTTAGTTTGTAAAATCTTTGATAGCTCATCTTTATGGTTTAATAAATTTCAGATACTAGCTTTTGGGTTTTTAGCTTGTGCTTGTGCTTGTGCTTGAGCTTAAATTAGCCCCTTTAGGACTGCTCTGCACCAGGGGTTGTGATCCCATAAGCCATTTTTCCTAGCTTGTATCTTGCTAAACAGTGATCCCTAGCCTATGATTTTTGTTAATTTGAGTAGCTTGTAGTTCAGTTTATCTATGAATGTGCTTATTGTGTTCATTTATTCTTATTTTCATTGCTTATTTTGCTCTCAAAATCCACCCAACTGAATACATTACACTGAGTCCTCAGTGTAAAATCACCACCTTCACAAGCCCCTAATGAGCTTATCAGTCAGGCTTATTCTGAGCTTATGGGTTCTTTGAGTAGCCCACTACCCCTATTTGTTGAATCCAAGCTTCCCTTGGTCTCCAAAGCTTATTTGATAAGCTGAAACAAGGGCTGCAGTTGCCCTTGTGGTCTGCTTAGGTTTCATTTGTAGGGAATTGCTTATTGCATACTCATGGCTTATTCAGTGTGATACTCTGGATGTTTGAGCTTGTTCTCAGTTCATTACATGGTTGTTTAGCTTATTTTGTGTTTTAGGTTATTGGTTTAGCTTATTAACAGCTGGTGCTTCATCAAAAGCTCACTCCATTAAGCTGTTGTGAAAATAAGCTCTCCAACTGCTTATTTTTAAGTTTCCAAGTTTTTGTTTTCACAAAAGTTCATCATTTTCAGTAGCTAATTAGTTTTGAAAAAAGAAAAATCCAAAAAATCAAATTTAATTTTTAGTGATAGCTTCTATTTAATAGAAGTTATCTTTTTCATTTTTTTTCTTTTAGCTTATTATTAAGTACTTTTGTAATTTCATATTTTTCTTAAGTTCCTGATAGTTTAAAGTATTTTTAGGAATTTTTCTAGATTTTTTCCTTTTTATTTGCTATTTTTAATAATTAATATTAGTTTATTAGTAATTAATTAATATTAGGTAATTAAATAGTATAAATAGTTTTTATTAAGTAACCTTATGTTTTTATATTTTTCCTAGGTTTAAAATGTCATAAAATATTTTTAGAAAAAGTTTTAGGATTTTTGCTATTCATTTGCTATTTTTCTTTAATTTAAATAGTCTAACTAGTATTTAAATCTTAATTAATTAATAATAAATAGAGAAAAAGTAGGAAAAATATATTTTTAGTTTTAAAATTACTTTTATATTATTTTAAAATTTTTAGAATTAAATTTTCATTTTTCTAGCTTAATTTCATAATTAGTGTAATTTAAATATTATTAATTAGTAATTAAATAGAAATTAGTTAATAATAATTTATTAAATAGTGTAAAAATTATTTTTCTTTTTCTAAAAATTTTCTTTTATCATTAGGATTATAAAAATGTAATTTTCATATTCGTAGGTATTTTATTTCACTAAAACTCGCGTTTTATTTCGTACGTCAACGTAACTTTAAATCATACGAACGCGTTTTTAGGTTTAGCTCACGTTTTAAGTAAATCTGATCATCAGTAATCGTTTGTATAGTGTTTCTAAGTTATTTTCATTCCTTATTCCGTAGTTTAATCATTCACAACCTTTTCCTGTCCAAATTCACCCGATCACGAAACCGTTTTATAACCATCACACCTCGTCGGGACATAACGACCCGGGGAAACCACTGTACTTCCACGGAGCATTGGTTCTAGACGTTTGACTTGGTTGACCATCACCTGGTCAGTTTAGGTTGACCGTTTGGAGCCAATCAAAATTTTTGGCGCCGCTGCCAGGGAGGTGAAAAAGAAAATGGCCAAGCTGGACAGCAAAGCTGCTGATGCACAGACAATCAAAACAGCTTACTATGAAAAAAAACTATGAAATGGAAAATGCACAAGAGTTCTTGATATGCAAACGACTAAAACTACACAAGTTTGATGAACTAGATGAGACAGAAATATGCTAAAAATTACAACTAAAAGCAACTAATAATGATTATGCTATAACTACTAGTTTAAGCTATATTATGTGAGCAGATGTAAAGAGCTGGTTGGGTCAGTTTTCTAAAGAGCAGGGCATCAGTGGACTTAGTATGGAACCTGAAAAAAAACTATTAAGGAAAATACTATAAAATAAAATAAAATTAACAGCTTAAAGAAAAGCTGCCAAATAAGCATAATACCAAATTATAGGCAAAGGGGATTAAAGGGGTAGAAACTAAAAATGTAAACATAAGTGCTGTTATGACTAAAGTGTAACAGCTATGTAGTGACATATATGGGTTAAAATGGGCACAAAAGTGAATTTGTTGACTAAGGTAACTAAGGTACAAGATGAGGTGCAACAAAGTTATTCTAATAAACTGATTTAAGCAATATAAACCAAGTAACACTAACTGATGCAATCTAAACTATCTATAAACTAAGCTGCTATGGTGTTCTCTAAAACACAAAATGAGCAATAACTAACACGCTACTATTCCTATGTTCTAATCTAAATTGCAGCTTATAAAGCAACTATCTAAAGCCTAAAGAAGCACAATTTGAATTACTCTATAAAAATATCACCAAAACAGTTTAAGGCTTCAATTTTTGAAAGATTAATACTAAAGCTTCAAATCTAGATAAAAACGCAGCAACTGACTTTTAAACATCAACTAGGATTAAAATAGAGAAATTCCAAATTCAGATTATGATCAAAACAGATGTATCCAAGAAAATTAACCTTGACCCAAACACTACCTTAATACGAAACTGATGAGATTTTTGGGATGAAAAACAAGATTAAACAACTGAAAACTTTCAATAAGCTATTCATGAGCTTATAAGAGCTGATTAAAACAGTAAAAACAAAATAAAAATATGAGAAAGAATTTAAGGAAATTAACTGAACTTTTGTTTAAACTAAAAATTTGAGTTACAAATACTTGAAAATTAAGTAACATTAATAATAAGCTGAATACAAGCTAAAACTAAAATTAAGCTAATCCTAAATCTACAGCTACTCTACTTTACCCTACTCCTAATAGCTTGAAAGTGTGAGTGAGGAGAGGTATATATAGCCAGTTGAGGAGAGATGAGCTTGAGCTTCTAAAGCTTCTAGAAAATCAATCATAACCACACGATCACCTTGTGTTTCTTCCATTTGATCAGAACCCTTGGATCAAAATTGTGATGTGTCTCAACCAATAGGAAGCCTTCATTTTGCTGATGCTGGCAATCCTCATGCTCTATACTCTCTGTCCTTGTCAGATTATCTAGAAGCAGAATCCAAGGAGGAAGAATGAGGTGTTGCATCCAATAGTACTTTGCAATGTGTCCTTGTGAACCAATCATACGATAATTCTTCTCTCTGACATACTCTGAGCACGTGATTGGACTTCTAGAAGGATTAATTTTGGGTAATTGATGTGGGGAATGATAATTATTGAGAAGGTAATTTTAGGGTTCATGGGGTTGGGAGGAAAGGGATGTACGGGGTAAAATTGGGGGAAGGGAGAATTAGGTGATTTATTTTTATTTTTATTTTGACCGTGTGTGTGAGTTTGACTGAATGGGAGTTGGGCTCGTGTCAAGGAGATTGAATGATGGGCTTGGTTTGGGCTTGTTATTTATTTGGCTTTATTAGTTTAGGATTATTGGTTAATAGATTTAAAGGTTTAAGGGTAAGTTATGCCAATTGGTAAAATCAAGGGACCTCTTCTGCCATTCTGAAAAATACTTCCAAGGGCTGAACTTCACAAACTTTTGATTCTTCAAGGGCAGATTCTGACAATCTGAGCATAAAAGTGATCCATAATGAAAATTTCTCCCCGGATTCAGCTCTAAATGCTCTTTCCAAAATCTCGTGCTCGTGTTTGCCGTTTTTGCTTGATTTTTGTCTTTTCTTGAAATATTTGTGCCTGCACATTCATAACACAAAAACAACATATATTTGGCATAATTGGCTCGGTTTTTGGTCTTTTGGTCCATTTATTAAGGCTAAAAGTATGTGTAAAATAACACATACCAAAATCCCCCAGACTAAGGTATTGCGTGTCCTCACGCAATGTAATCACATCACGCTTTTGAGATAAATAATTTTGATACTCTTTCTACTAACTTTGAAAAGTAGCAAGGAGGTTCAAAAGAGATTACAAAATCATTTATTCCAGCAAACGCTCCGTTTTC
This sequence comes from Artemisia argyi, assembly GCA_030686995.1. Classification (NCBI taxonomy): domain Eukaryota; kingdom Viridiplantae; phylum Streptophyta; class Magnoliopsida; order Asterales; family Asteraceae; genus Artemisia; species Artemisia argyi. Next base: position 124,516,616 of record CM060679.1, read on the forward strand.
CAAAATTTATTCTTTATTCTACTTTTCACTACTATTTTTGAACTTTTCATACTTCATACTTGTGACGGTTTGTTGACCTTTCATTATTTTATAATACTGTATTTTTTTAGGGTCAACGAGTAGAAACACTTCTCATAGAAAAGTAACCATACGGATAAAAATCGTCATCCTTGATTATTCACAAGCCCCCAAACTAAGCGTACAAACAAGATCACAGCTTATCTACAAGTTAGATGCTAACATTACTCATAATAGTTACTTGTGGAAACCTCTTACTCCCATGTCCTAAGTCTTTGTATCTCAATATTTTACTTTTGTTGAAAACGAATTTCTTCATATTTTCTCGTTTCAATATTTTTTAGTCCGATAGTGATACCAAGTTTAAACATTAAGTAGTTTTTCATTTTCTCTCAAGAATCACTGCAATAGAAATTCGTTCCAAATCAAGGAATTTTGGGTACATACAATATCATATATAAGTTGCAGAGTACTACACGTGCACCTCATGTGTCCAATTCAAAATCATTCACATGCACCTCACGCGCCAACAACTTATTTACATTCAAGCTCTTATTCATCATAACTTTCAACTTTCACTTTTCATTTTTTTCATTTTTCACTTTTTTCACTTTTCTCATATTTTTCATACTTTTTTCTTTCTTCACTTTTCTTATAACATCAATGGAAGCTTATCGGGTAGCTCCAAAACCACATACATAATCAACTTCTGACTTTTGATTTTTTTTCATTTTTGCTCTTATTTTTGATGTTCATTGATATGTACCCAACTTCTAAAGCAAAGATTCTCTTAAGAAAATAAAGAACTAAATATTATCCAAACCTAAATACCACTAATTAACCTAGAACATCTATTTTATATCAGTGACGTATTTTATGGGAGTAAAAAGCCACAAGTACCTTCCATGAGCTCTAAAGAGAACCACTACTCCACGTTTAGCATCTAACTTCTAAATAAACTCAATCATTTCTCGCTCTTCACAATTTAAGATTCCAAATAATGAAACCAGCGAATACTTAGCCGATAATCAGCCACGCATATATAAAGTCAGTTACGGAAACTTGCAAATTCTAGAAGAAGAATTCACGTTCTAGCTCCTTATGTAAAAGATTAGCGAAAGCTTTTAAGCTGCATATGTATAAAGTCAAGTACGGGAACTTGCAGACTCTTAAGAAAGAATTCGCATTTTATAGCTCCTGGTGTACAAGACTAGCACAAGCTTATGTGAATATCATTCGTTAAGGGAACAAGCTAGGGCTCAACACGCCCAGTCAAGTCAAAATATTTATTTCTACTCTCGCCAGCAATAAAGTCAACAAGGTGTCAAAACACTTATTCAAACTTTATTATACTTTTGCGCAACTTTTCAACTTTTCTCATTTTTTTGTGCTTTTTCATGACATTTTCATCATTTTTCTTCAAATTTTTTTTAATATTTTCAATTTTTTTCAATTTTTTCATTTTTGGTGGAAAAACGGAGTTGCAAGAGTACACGACAAAGTGCAAGGCAAAAATCAGATCGAAAGATCAACCCCCCCCCCCCCCCGACTAAAACGAAACATTGTCCTCAATGTTTAAAAGGTAAGGGTTTTCCTACATAAATTTAAGGCCGTTTATTAATTATGCCAAAAGATAAATGTTAGTCGATAAGATTAGGATATTTTTGGATAAGCAACGAATGATGAAACTCGAGCGGAGACAAAACAACGAGCACGAGAGTCTTCATTATTCGGGCAAATCCTAGACATAAACAACAACAAGCACAAAACACGAGATATGGAAGAGGTAGCCCTCCTCACGTCACGTTATTAAAAAATAAGAAATTTAAGAAGATGAAAAGGATAAGCATGGGGTGCCTCCCACGAAGCACTTGTTTTTTAACGAGTCGTATAGCTTAGACTCGCCCCGAATTTAATTAATCATGGGGGAGCAAATCAAACGAATACCCAGCACAAAAGACAGAGATGTCGGGGTCAAAAACAGTATCCTCACTCCCGGTGGAGTGGAAAAGTGAAGAAATGACGGGATAAGTAAAGAATGGTTGAAACACTCGGATGGCAAAAGCATAAACATTATCAGAATCATGGTTGGGTTGGGTGGGTAAAATATCAAGCACGATATTATCATAATCATAAGTCTCGTCCACCACTCCAATAATCTCTTCATTCGTAACTTATTCAAAATCTACATCCGGTGGTTTCGCGGGTGGACGAAATGACGGTAAATCAAAGAGAATCGAGTTGGTATTAGGAAGTAAATCATCATTACGTATTTCTTCAGTAAGCACATTCTCTCGAAGGTCATTTACGTCATTCTCTATACCTGAAGAAGAAATGATATGAGAAAGTTCACCAGAGAACTTCTCGTGAAGAGAATCAATCAAATTATGTGAATCCTGAACCTCGGGTTCCATTTCGGACTTATCACAAGGAATATCGAAAATTGGATTACCAGATTCAATTCCAAATCAAAATCAAATAACGGATTTGTGAAAATCATATTGAATGTTTCGGAAACCCTTGGAACAAGATCATCAATATCTTTAGGATGATTGATTTCAACTTCATTTTCGACATTATTCTCTTCTTTTAATCCGACGAGCTCAGAAGGTAATTCGTTCACAAAGTCGATGTCTCCACAAGATATATAATCGTCATCATCATAATCGGAGAACATCTCAACACGATCATTTGGATTATCAAGACGATTATTTTTAACAAATTCACCATCACCGTTAGAAATTTCCCAAGACTCAATTGGGATTGGGACGAGGTCTTCAACACTAGACTTATTGAATTCGTCCGATTCCGTTGCCAGAATAGTGTTTAGATGCTCGTCCCCCATTTTTAGAGAGTCCTCGGGTTCTACGGAAGGAGAGATATTTGAGGGTTAAGAACGATCGTAATCATGGAATCATCATCATCGTACATACAACACTCACAGAATTTAGCTTTTCTTTCTTCGGCAAGAATTTCTTCCATTGATTTCACATGAGGCTTGGGAGTATATGTTTCACGATTAGCCACCAACTCTTTTAACTTCTCGATAACGGATTTCATTTCAGCAATAAATTCAATCAAAACTTGAAACTTGTCGGGAATTTGTGGGGGTTAGTTAAAACTATGAGGATCGTAACACAAATTAGGTTCATAATAAGAATTTTCAAACGATCCCCCACAATTTTCAAAATTTGATGAATTTTGGAATAAATTACCATTAAAATACGGTTCTTGCTCATAAAAGTTTTGGGAAGGAAGATTAATATCATTTTGAGGATAATTATCAAAACTTGTATCATAAGCGTAAGACGTTTCAGCACTCGGGGCGTAGCACATACAATTTGTGAATCCACATTGGTTACAAAAATATTTCCCACACGGTAATCCTTCGTCGGATGGATTTCCACAATTAAAGCAAGTGAACGGAGACGGCGGTGGTGTTGGATAGTAATCGAGAATGTTTTGAAGGATTGATCTTTGAACATACGCGGGAGAATTACAAAACCAACAAACTCCATCATTAATATCACTACCACATTGTTCGCACGTACACCAAACACATGAACCTTCAAAGAACGGTTCTCCACACTTAACACAAATCGGATCCATAAGAATTAAACATATAAAGGAGAAAGTGAAAGAATTATCGGTTTAGAGGGTTAAAGAAAAAGAATCGAATGATAAGAGGATAAGAAGATTATTTTTGGTTTTTCGTATCATAAAATCAAATCAAAATAAAAGTGAAAATCAAATATGAAAAGGAAAAATATTTTTCGATTTTTATTATTTATTGAAAAACAAATCTCAAACTTTTATTTTCTTTTTTTCAAACGTTACGTTAATCGTAATCGTTTCCTTCAAAACTACTCGCGACGAAACGAGAGAAAAGAATTTCCCCGCTTAATCTGTTTTTGAATTGAAGTAATCCGATAAACAACTAATTTCACGTTTTTCTTAGGTTGTGAGGCTTATTTGGTTTCCAACGCCCTCCCTTCCATGGGAGAGTGGAGGCTGTAACTTTATTTTCGTATTTTTGTTAACACTTTACGAAAAGTGTTTATGATTTTTTAATTTTTATATTTTTATAGAAAATATATACAAGATAGAGGAAGGTTTTCAAAACACGATTTTTCAAAACGAATATTCAAAAACTCACTTCCAAAGAAATACTCGTGAAAGTATTTCTCCGGGTCGTTCTCCCAACGAAGGTTTGAATGGAATCAAGGAAATTAGATTCGTGAAAACCGTGTCGTGAAAAGTGAAATGTGAAAATTGTGATAGAGAAATTCTAATTATGAAAAGAAATGATGAAATAAGCAGAAGGTACAAGCTATATATGCACAAATGTTAAAAACCTAAAAACGAAAATTCAAACACGATTTTTAAACGTAACGTACGAAATAAAATGTAACTTTTTATGAAAAATGATCCTAAAATTATGAAATAAATTTCTAAAAATCTTTAACTACTTAAAATAATTTTGAGAAAAAGAAAAATATTTTTTTGACTTTTTATTTATTTTCTATGAATTAATTTCTTTTTTTTTTGGAATTAAAAAGTAATTAAAAATAAAAGAAAGGGTAAAAATTAATGGGAAAAATATAAAATCAACTTTGAAAATTCTAAAATAATAGAAAATAATTATCAAAAATATTTTTGGATTTTTAAAGGCTTTCTCTGATTTTTTATTGATTTTTATTTATTAAAAAGATATTAAAAATGATTAAAAACTAAGAAAAATTAAGAAAAATAGTAAAACAACTCAGAAAAATATGAAAATTTCACAGAAAATCTAAAATAATATAAGAAACTTGGAGAAAAATTTTGAATTGAAAATAAGCTGCAGAAGTGCTTATTGAGTAGAAAACAGCTTATTACAAGTGCTTATTAATAAGCACTTGCAATAAAACCAAATGAAACTTTGAGATCAGACTTAAGACACTCAAATTAGCTCAATGAAACTCAAATAAGACCAATAGTTCCACAGAATCACAAGATAAATGCTATAAGCAGTTACCAATAAGCCAAACAATAAGCAAATGAGAAACAGAACAAGCCAACAGAAAAGGACTTATGCAATTACAGCTAAATACTCTAATGGAACTCAGAAACTTAAAATAAGCTAAAGCTATAAGCTGAAAATCACTACTGCACATTATAAGATCACAACAGCAACCCTAAATAGCAGGCCCCATTAAGCACTCTAAATAAGCTCTATATACACAATTAAGCTCAGATATAATGAGCTTATACTACAAGTTCTCAAAAAGATCAAATTGCAATTATATCTACCCCAAGATCAAGCAGATAAAAAGACTAGGAATTCAAGTACTAGGACAGTTAAAATAAGAACAGGGCTGCAGTCACAGGGGCAACTTTCGACTAATATTCAAGCTAGAAAATGGAACACTAAAGAACTAAAAGCTGTAGATAACAAAGATTAGCTATCAGGGAGTACACAGAAACAAGAATCGGGCAAGTAGGATGAGTAACAAGGTTACAAGGTCAAAAAGAAAATGGCCAAGCTGGACAGCAAAGCTGCTGATGCACAGACAATCAAAACAGCTTACTATGAAAAAAAAACTATGAAATGGAAAATGCACAAGAGTTCTTGATATGCAAACGACTAAAGCTACACTAGTTTGATGAACTAGAAGAGACAGAAATATGCTAAAAATTACAACTAAATGCAACTAATAATGATTATGCTATAACTACTAGTTTAAGCTATATTATGTGAGCAAATGTAAAGAGCTGGTTGGGTCAGTTTTCTAAAGAGCAGGGCATCAGTGGACTTAGTATGGAACCTGAAAAAAAACTATTAAGGAAAATACTATAAAATAAAATAAAAATAACAGCTTAAAGAGAAGCTACCAAATAAGCATAATACCAAATTATAGGCAAAGAGGACTAAAGGGGAAGAAACTAAAAATGTAAACATAAGTGCTGTAATGACTAAAGTATAACAGCTATGTAGTGACAGATATGGATTAAAATGGGCACAAAAGTGAATTTGTTGACTAAGGTAACTAAGGTACAAGATGAGGTGCAACAAAGTTATTCTAATAAACTGATTTAAACCATATAAACCAAGTAACACTAACTGATGCAATCTAAACTATCTATAGACTAAGCTGCTATGTTGTTCTTTAAAACGCAAAATGAGCAATAACTAACACGCTACTATTCCTATGTTCTAATCTAAATTGCAGCTTATAAAGCAACTATCTAAAGCCTAAAGAAGCACAATCTGAATTACTCTATAAAAATTTCACCAAAACAGTTTAAGGCTTCAATTTTTGGAAGATTAATACAAAAGCTTCATATCTAGATAAAAACGCAGCAACTGACTTTTAAACATCAACTAGGATTAAAATAGAGAAATTCCAAATTCAGATTATGATCAAAACAGATGTATCTAAGAAAATTGACCTTGACCCAAACATTACCTTAATATGAAACTGATGAGATTTTTGGGATGAAAAACAAGATTAAACAACTGAAAACTTTCAATAAGCAATTCATGAGCTTATAAGAGCTAATTAAAACAGTAAAAACTAAATAAAAATATGGGAAAGAATTTAAGGAAATTAACCAAACTTTTATTTAAACTAAAAATTTAAGTTACAAATACTTGAAAATTAAAGTAACATTAATAATACGTTGAATACAAGCTAAAACTAAAATTAAGCTAATCTTAAATCTATAGCTACTCTACTTTACCCTACTCCTAATAGCTTGAAAGTGTGAGTGAGGAGAGGTATATATAGCCAGTTGAGGAGAGATGAGCTTGAGCTTCTGAAGCTTCTGGAAAATCAATCATAACCACACGATCACCTTGTGTTTCTTCCATTTGATCAGAACCCTTGGATCAAAATTGTGATGTGTCTCAACCAATAGGAAGCCTTCATTTTGCTGATGCTGGCAATCCTCATGCTGTATACTCTCTGTCCTTGTCAGATTATCTAGAAGCAGAATCCAAGGAGGAAGAATGAGGTGTTGCATCCAATAGTACTTTGCAATGTGTCCTTGTGAACCAATCATACGATAATTCTTCTCTCTGACATACTCTGAGCACGTGATTGGACTTCTAGAAGGATTAATTGTGGGTAATTAATGTGGGGAATGGTAATTATTGAGAAGGTAATTTTAGGGTTCATGGGGTTGGGAGGTAAGGGATGTACGGGGTAAAATTGGGGGAAGGGAGAATTAGGTGATTTATTTTTATTTTTATTTTGACCATGTGTGTGAGTTTGACTGAAAGGGAGTTGGGATCGGGTCAAGGATATTGAATGATGGGCTTGGGTGAGTGAAAAGGTTGGGCTTGTTATTTATTTGGCTTTATTAGTTTAGGATTATTGGTTAATAGATTTAAAGGTTTAAGGGTAAGTTATGCCAATTGGTAAAATCAAGGGACCTCTTCTGCCATTCTGAAAAATACTTCCAAGGGCTGAACTTCACAAACTTTTGATTCTTCAAGGGTAGATTCTGACAATCTGAGCATAAAAGTGATCCATAAGGAAAATTTCTCCCCGGATTCAGCTCTAAATGCTCTTTCCAAAATCTCGTGCTCGTGTTTGCCGTTTTTGCTTGATTTTTATCTTTTCTCGAAATATTCGTGCCTGCACATTCATAACACAAAAGCAACATATATTTGGTATAATTGGCTCGGTTTTTGGTCTTTTGGTCCGTTTATTAAGGCTAAAAGTATGTGTAAAATAACACATACCAAAATCCCCAGACTAAGGGATTGCGTGTCCTCACGCAATGTAATCACATCACGCTTTTGAGGTAAATAATTTTGATACTCTTTCTACTAACTTTGAAAAGTAGCGAGGTTCAAAAGAGATTACAAAATCATTTATTCCCGCAAATGCTCCGTTTTCAAAAATTTATTCTTTATTCTACTTTTCACTACTATTTTTGAACTTTTCATACTTCATACTTGTGACGGTTTGTTGAACTTTCATTATTTTATAATAATTTTTTTAGGGTCAACGAGTAGAAACACTTCTCATAGAAAAGTGGCCATACGAATAAAAATCGTCATCCTTGATTTTTCACAAGCCCCCAAACTAAGCGTACAAACAAGATCACAGCTTATCTACAAGTTAGATGCTAACATTACTCATAATAGTTACTTGTGGAAACCTCTTACTCCCATGTCCTAAATTTTTGTATCTCAATATTTTACTTTTGTTGAGAAACGAATTTCTTCATATTTTTTCTCGTTTCAATATTTTTTAGTCTGATAGTGATACCAAGTTTAAACATTAAATAGTTTTTCATTTTCTCTCAAGAATCACTACAATAGAAATTCGGTCCAAATCAAGGAATTTTGGGTACATACAATATCATATATAAGTTGCGGAGTACTACACGTGCACCTCATGTGTCCAATTCAAAATCATTCACATGCACCTCACGCGCCAACAACTTATTTACATTCAAGCTCTTATTCATCATAACTTTCAACTTTCACTTTTCATTTTTTTCATTTTTCACTTTTCTCATATTTTTCATACTTTTTTTCTTTCTTCACTTTTCTTTAACATCAATGGAAGCTTATCGGGTAGCTCCAAAACCACATACATAATCAACTTTTGACTTTTGATTTTTTTCATTTTTGCTCTTATTTTTGATGTTCATTGATATGTACGCAACTTCTAAAGCAAAGATTCTCTTAAGAAAATAAAGAACTAAATATTATCCAAACCTAAATACCACTAATTAACCTAGAACATCTATTTTATATCAGTGACGTATTTTATGGGAGTAAAAAGCCACAAGTACCTTCCATGAGCTTTAAAGAGAACCACTACTCCACGTTTAGCATCTAACTACTAAATAAACTCTATCATTTCTCGCTCTTCACAATTTAAGATTCCAAATAATGAAACCAGCGAATACTTAGCTGATAATCAGCCACGCATATATAAAGTCAGTTACGGAAACTTGCAAATTCTAGAAGAAGAATTCACGTTCTAGCTCCTTATGTAAAAGATTAGTGAAAGCTTTTAAGCTGTGCATGTATAAAGTCAAGTACGGGAACTTGCAGACTCTTAAGAAATAATTCGCATTTTATAGCTCATGGTGTACAAGACTAGCACAAACTTATGTGAATATCATTGGTTAAGGGAACAAGCTAGGGCTCAACACGCCCGGTCAAGTCAAAATATTTATTCCTACTCTCGCCGGCAATAAAGTCAACAAGGTGTCAAAACACTTATTCAAACTTTATTATATTTTTGCACAACTTTTCAACTTTTCTCAATTTTTTGTGCTTTTTCATGACATTTTCATCAGTTTTCTTCAAAAAATTTTAAAATTTTCAATTCTTTTCAATTTTTTCATTTTTGGTGAAAAAACGGAGTTGCAAGAGTACACGACAAAGTGCAAGGCAAAAATCAGATCAAAAGATCCCCCCCCCCCCCAGACTAAAACGAAACATTGTCCTCAATGTTTAAAAGGTAAGGGTTTTCCTACATAAATCTAAGGCCGTTTATTAATTATGCCAAAAGATAAATGTTAGTCGATAAGATTAGGATATTTTTGGATAAGCAACGAATGATGAAACTCGAGCAGAGACAAAACAACGAGCACGAGAGTCTTCATTATTCGGGCAAATCCTGGACATAAACAACAACAAGCACAAAACACGAGATATGGAAGAGGTAGCCCTCCTCACGTCATGTTATTAAGAAATAAGAAATTTAAGAAGATGAAAAGGATAAGCATGGGATGCCTCCCACGAAGCACTTGTTTTTTAACGAGTCGTATAGCTTAGACTCGCCCCGAATTTAATTAATCATGAGGGAGCAAATCAAACGAACACCCGGCACAAAAGACGGAGATGTCGGGGTCAAAAACGGTATCCTCACTCCTGGTGGAGTGGAAAAGTAAGAAATGACGGGATAAGTAAAGAATGGTGGAAACACTTAGATGGTAAAAGCATAAACATTATCAGAATCATGGTTGGGTTGGGTGGGTAAAATATCAAGCACGGGATTATAATAATCATAAGTCTCGTCCACCACTCCAATAATTTCTTCATTCGTAACTAATTCAAAATCTACATCCGGTGGTTTCGCGGGTGGATGAAATGACGGTAAATCAAAGAGAATCGAGTTGGTATTAGGAAGTAAATCATCATTACGTATTTCTTCAGTAAGCACATTGTCTCGAAGGTCATTTACGTCATTCTCTATACCTGAAGAAGAAATGATATGAGAAAGTTCACCGGAGAACTTCTCGTGAAGAGAATCAATCAAATTATGTGAATACTGAACCTCGGGTTCCATTTCGGACTTATCACAAGGAATATCGAAAATTGGATTACCAGAGTCAATTCCAAATCGAAATCAAATAACGGATTTGTGAAAATCATATTGAATGTTTCGGAAACCCTTGGAACAAGATCATCAATATCTTTAGGATGATCGATTTGAACTTCATTTTCGACATTATTCTCTTCTTCTAATCCGACGAGCTCATAAGGTAATTCGTTCACATAGTCGATGTCTCCACAAGATATAGAATCGTCATCATCAGAATCGGAGAACATCTCAACACGATCATTTGGATTATCAAAACGATTATTTTTAGCAAATTCACCATCACCGTTAGAAATTTCCCAAGACTCAATTGGGATTGGGATGAGGACTTCAACACTAGACTTATTGAATTCGTCCGATTCCATTGCCGGAATAGTGTTTAGATGCTCGTCCCCCATTTTTAGAGAGTCCTCGGGTTCTACGGAAGGAGAGATAGATTCTTTTTTAGGGTTAAGAACGATCGTAATCATGGAATCATCATCATCGTACATACAACACTCACAGAATTTAGCTTTTCTTTCTTCGGCAAGAAGTTCTTCCATTGATTTCACATGAGGCTTGGGAGTATATGTTTCACGATTAGCCACCAACTCTTTTAACTTCTCGATAACGGATTTCATTTCAGCAATAAATTCAATCAGAACTTGAAACTTGTCGGGAATTTGTGGGGGTTGGTTAAAACTATGAGGATCGTAACACAAATTATGTTCATAATAAGAATTTTTAAACGATCCCCCACAATTTTCAAAATTTGATGAATTTTGGAATAAATTACCATCAAAATACGGTTCTTGCTCATAAAAGTTTTGAGAAGGAAGATTAATATCATTTTGAGGATAATTATCAAAACTTGTATCATAAGCGTAAGACGTTTCAGCACTCGGGGCGTAGCACATATAATTCGTGAATCCACATTGGTTACAAAAACATTTCCTCCACGGTAATCCTTCGTTGGATGGATTTTCACAATTAAAGCAAGTGAACGGAGACGGCGGTGGTGTTGGATAGTAATCGAGAACATTTTGAAGGATTGATCTTTGAACATACGCGGGAGAATTACAAAACCAACAAACTCAATCATTAATATCACTACCACATTGTTCGCACGTACACCAAACACATGAACCTTCAAAGAACGGTTCTCCACACTTAACACAAATCGGATCCATAAGAATTAAACATATAAAGGAGAAAGTGAAAGAATTATCGGTTTAGAGGGTTAAAGAAAAAGAATCGAATGATAAGAGGATAAAAAGATTATTTTTGGTTTTTCGTTTCATAAAATCAAATCAAAATAAAAGTGAAAATAAATATGAAAAGGAAAAATATTTTTCGATTTTTATTATTTATTGAAAAACAAATCTCAAACTTTTATTTTCTTTTATTTTCTTTTTTTCAAACGTTACGTTAATCGTAATCGTTTCCTTCAAAACTACTCGCGACAAAACGAGAGAAAAGAATTTTTCCGCTTAATCGGTTGTTGAATTGAAGTAATCCGATAAACAACTAATTTCACGTTTTTCTTATGTTGTGAGGCTTATTTGGTTTACAATGCCCTCCCTTCCACGGGAGAGTCGAGACTGTAACTTTATTTTCGTATTTTTCTAAATACTTTACGAAAAGTGTTTATGATTTTTTTAATTTTTATATTTTTATAGAAAATATATACAAGATAGAGGAAGGTTTTCAAAACACGATTTTTCAAAACGAATATTCAAAAACTCACTTCCGAAGAAATACTCGTGAAAGTATTTCCCCGGGTCGTTCTCCCAACGAAGGTTTGAATGGAATCAAGGAAATTCGATTCGTGAAAACCGTGTCGTGAAAAATGAAATGTGAAAATTGTGATAGAGAAATTCAAATTATGAAAAGAAATGATGAAATAAGCAGAAAGTACAAGCTATATATACACAAATGTTAAAAACCTAAAAACGAAAATTCAAACACGATTTTTAAACGTAACGTACGAAATAAAATGTAACTTTTTATGAAAAATGATCCTAAAATTATGAAATAAATTTCTAAATATCTTAAACTACTTAAAATAATTTTGAGAAAAAGAAAAATATTTTTTTGACTTTTTATTTATTTTCTATGAATTAATTTCTTTTTTTTTTTTTTTTTTTTTTTTTGAATTAAAAAGTAATTAAAAATAAAAGAAAGTGTAAAAATTAATGGGAAAAGTATAAAATCAACTTTGAAAATTCTAAAATAATAGAAAATAATTATCTAAAATATTTTTTGGATTTTTAAAGGCTTTTTCTGATTTTTTATTGATTTTTATTTATTAAAAAGATATTAAAAATGATTAAAAACTAAGAAAAATTAAGAAAAATAGTAAAACAACTCAGAAAAATATGAAAAATTCACAGAAAATCTAAAATAATGTAAGAACTTGGAGAAAAATTTTGAATTGAAAATAAGCTGCAGAAGTGCTTATTAAGTAGAAAACAGCTAATTACAAGTGCTTATTAATAAGCACTTGCAATAAAACCAAATGAAACTTTGAGCTCAGACTTAAGACACTCAAATTAGCTCAATGAAACTCAAATAAGACCAATAGTTCCACAGAATCACAAGATAAATGCTATAAGCAGTTACCAATAAGGCAAACAATAAGCAAATGAGAAACAGAACAAGCCAACAGAAAAGGACTTATGCAATTACAACTAAATACTCTAATGGAACTCAGAAACTTAAAATAAGCTAAAGCTATAAGCTGAAAATCACTACTGCACATTATAAGATCACAACAGCAACCCTAAATAGCAGGCCCCATTAAGCACTCTAAATAAGCTCTATATACACAATTAAGCTCAGATATAATGAGCTTATACTACAAGTTCTCAAAAAGATCAAATTGCAATTATATCTACCCCAAGATCAAGCAGATAAAAAGACTAGGAATTCAAGTACTAGGACAGTTAAAATAAGAATAGGGCTGCAGTCACAGGGGCAACTTTCGACTAATATTCAAGCTAGAAAATGGAACACTAAAGAACTAAAAGTTGTAGATAACAAAGATTAGCTATCAGGGAGTACACAGAAACAAGAATCAGGCAAGTAGGATGAGTAACAAGGTTACAAGGTCAAAAAGAAAATGGCCAAGCTGGACAGCAAAGCTGCTGATGCACAGACAATCAAAACAGCTTACTATGAAAAAAAAAAACTATGAAATGGAAAATGCACAAGAGTTCTTGATATGCAAACGACTAAAGCTACACTAGTTTGATGAACTAAATGAGACAGAAATATGCTAAAAATTACAACTAACTGCAACTAATAATGATTATGCTATAACTACTAGTTTAAGCTATATTATGTGAGCAGATGTAAAGAGCTGGTTGGGTAAGTTTTCTAAAGAGCAGGGCATCAGTGGACTTAGTATGGAACCTGAAAAAAAAAAAACTATTAAGGAAAATACTATAAAATAAAATAAAAATAACAGCTTAAAGAGAAGCTACAAATAAGCATAATACCAAATTATAGGCAAAGAGGATTAAAGGGGAAGAAACTAAAAATGTAAACATAAGTGCTGTTATGACTAAAGTGTAACAGCTATGTAGTGACAGATATGGGTTAAAATGGGCACAAAAGTGAATTTGTTGACTAAGGTAACTAAGGTACAAGATGAGGTGCAACAAAGTTATTCTAATAAACTGATTTAAACCATATAAACCAGGTAACACTAACTGATGCAATCTAAACTATCTATAGACTAAGCTGCTATGTTGTTCTTTAAAACGCAAAATGAGCAATAACTAACACGCTACTATTCCTATGTTCTAATCTAAATTGCAGCTTATAAAGCAACTATCTAAAGCCTAAAGAAGCACAATCTGAATTACTCTATAAAAATTTCACCAAAACAGTTTAAGGCTTCAATTTTTTGAAGATTAATACAAAAGCTTCATATCTAGATAAAAACGCAGCAACTGACTTTTAAACATCAACTAGGATTAAAATAGAGAAATTCCAAATTCAGATTATGATCAAAACAGATGTATCTAAGAAAATTGACCTTGACCCAAACACTACCTTAATATGAAACTGATGAGATTTTTGGGATGAAAAACAAGATTAAACAACTGAAAACTTTCAATAAGCAATTCATGAGCTTATAAGAGCTAATTAAAACAGTAAAAACTAAATAAAAATATGAGAAAGAATTTAAGGAAATTAACTGAACTTTTATTTAAACTAAAAATTTAAGTTACAAATACTTGAAAATTAAAGTAACATTAATAATAAGTTGAATACAAGCTAAAACTAAAATTAAGCTAATCCTAAATCTACAGCTACTCTACTTTACCCTACTCCTAATAGCTTGAAAGTGTGAGTGAGGAGAGGTATATATAGCCAGTTGAGGAGAGATGAGCTTGAGCTTCTGAAGCTTCTGGAAAATCAATCATAACCACACGATCACCTTGTGTTTCTTCCATTTGATCAGAACCGTTGGATCAAAATTGTGATGTGTCTCAACCAATAGGAAGCCTTCATTTTGCTGATGCTGGCAATCCTCATACTCTATACTCTCAGTCCTTGTCAGATTATCTAGAAGCAGAATCCAAGGAGGAAGAATTAGGTGTTGCATCCAATAGTACTTTGCAATGTGTCCTTGTGAACCAATCATACGATAATTCTTCTCTCTGACATACTCTGAGCACGTGATTGGACTTCTATAAGGATTAATTGTAGGTAATTGATGTAGGGAATGGTAATTATTGAGAAGGTAATTTTAGGGTTCATGGGGTTGGGAGGTAAGGGATGTACGGGGTAAAATTGGGGGAAGGGAGAATTAGGTGATTTATTTTTATTTTTATTTTTACCGTGTATGTGAGTTTGACTGAATGGGAGTTGGGCTCGGGTCAAGGAGATTGAATGATGGGCTTGGGTGAGTGAAAAGGTTGGGCTTGTTATTTATTTGGCTTTATTAGTTTAGGATTATTGGTTAATAGATTTAAAGGTTTAAGGGTAAGTTATGCCAATTGGTAAAATCAAGGGACCTCTTCTGCCATTCTGAAAAATACTTCCAAGGGCTGAACTTCACAAACTTTTGATTCTTCAAGGGTAGATTCTGACAATCTGAGCATAAAAGTGATCCATAATGAAAATTTCTCCCCGGCTTCGGCTCTAAATGCTCTTTCCAAAATCTCGTGCTTGTGTTTGCCGTTTTTGCTTGATTTTTGTCCTTTTCTCGAAATATCCGTGCCTGCACATTCATAAAACAAAACAACATATATTTGGCATAATTGGCTCGGTTTTTTGTCTTTTGGTCCATTTGTTAAGGCTAAAAGTATGTGTAAAATAACACATACCATGGTGCTCAATTTGTTGGTGAAAAATTAGTAAGCTGGTCGTCAAAGAAGTAAATGAGTACATCTATATCTTCCACAGAGGCTGAATACATAGCCATGTCGTCATGTCGTGCTCAAATCTTATGGATGAGATCCCAATTATCAGACTATGGCTTTGCTTTCAACAAGATTCCTTTGTAGTGTGAAAACAAAAGTGCAATTGCTCTTTGCTGCAACAATGTCCATCACTCTTGATCAAAGCACATCGACATCCAACATCACTTCATAGGGGAACAAGTTGAGAAGGGAGAGGTGGAACTTTACTTCGTGAGGACTGAGTATCAGGTGGCAGATATCTTTACAAAAGCATTTCCGAGAGAATGATTCAGTTTATTCTCCCGTGACTTGGAATGAAGAGTCTAACGCCAGAAACACTCGAAAGTCTTCAGGAAGATAATGAGGAGTAATGGATTTGTTTCATATATCCTTTGCACATAGTATAAAACCAAAAGAAAATAGAAAATTATAAAATCATCAAAATCCATAAAAATTAGAAAATCATAAAACTCCAAAAATAGTCTTCTCGCGACATGTCTTTCGTATAATCAATATTATGCACGTTTCTTGAAATATCTTTCAATAATGACATGGAAACATACATATGCTTGAGCGAGAGTTTTTCTATTTTTTAATAATAATGTTTTCTAAAACATGTCGCTTCTCAAAATCTTCTTTCAAAATGTCTTGCTATTACTTCAAATAGCAACCCGTCTTTCAAAATGAGGAAAAGACGTCACCAAAAATACGGTTGTTCCTAACAACGGATGAAGTTCATCCAGGCATGGGTTACTTTACATCCATGCACACTTGACCTAATGTACGCCTCAGTGCACTATTTCTTGATTAAGAAGAGAAGTCTTCTTTTTACCAAAAACAAATATTTTTCCGTCTATGATTCTTCAGAAAATTATTTGTAGTTAAAAATGGTGGTTTAAAAACATATTTGAAATTCCATCGGACTTAGTCTTTTCATAAAATTTACCACTCAATCTATGACAAAAGGTTTATTATTTCTCATTAAAAATTTAATAGAAAACGAGTCATATATTGAGGGGGAGAGTGGATTTCAAATTTTAGTTTAGATCAACAAATGTCTATCTTTGTTCGTTTTATGCAATGAATAAAAATGTGGTGTTATGTGTCAATATATGATTTTTTCATGAGTTTTTCGCTTAACTCCAAATCTTTTATAAACTCATCATATCTGACATTAATTGTCTCCCTTATTAATTGAGGGGGAGAATTGAGATGTAACGGTGTAGAAATTAGAACCATTCATTCACGTATATTCTGAAAATGATACATGATAACGGTGTAGAAATTAGAGACAATGTAGAAAAGGATTATGACTTATTGAAAATGATACACTTACCAAAAAGTAATCAGTCTTCTTTTGCTATTAATGCTTTTATGGTAGATATTCATGAAGCTAATTCAAAAACTGATGTTTAAAGCCAACCTCAATATGAGTCCGACACAATTCCTGAGGTAAAAGATTATGTTGCTATGGTGGCAAACAATCCATTTGGTCAAGAGATGTACCATTATGAACTTCCCATTTCCTTTAATGAAAATGAGTTTGATCAGAATGAAGCAAATCATGAACAAGAAACTACTTTCTATGAATCATTAATGAATAGTTGTCAAAATGAGATTGACAAAGTTAAATTGATCAATCACGAGGTTAAATCCGTGAATGAGAAATTAACTTCTGAGCTTGAGAGATACAAGGAAGATCAAAAAGTCTTTGACTTTAACAAAAACGAGGTCTGAATTAGAAATTGGATACCAAAATTCCGTTTAAAGAGAAAAACAACTGCATATCAAATTCGATACACTTGATGTAAAGTCAAATATGAAGATCAAATCCTTAAATGTGGAAATTTCAGATCTAAAAAACCAAATTTCTAAGATACAATCAACTTGCTCCAATCTTGAAAAAGAGAAGAAACAATTGAAAACAGACTTTTCAAAACGTGAAAATGAACTTCTTGATGAAATCATTGATCAAAAAGAAAAAATCAAAGAGTTGTAAACTTTGCCTATTAAAACTAGCACTCACATTAAACAATTAATATGATTATTAATAACAAAAATCTACTTTTGTATACAACAGACTATTGGCTATGAAAACCCATGGAACCTGAAGAAATCTCAGAAAGAACAGAAAGTGTTGTACTATTGCAATGTTTAATTTGAAAAACATGAACCTCTTGTTGTCTTAGATTCTAACGAAACGATCGAACTTGAGGAACAAAGTCGATCAAAAATGAAAAAAAAAAAAGAATCCTGATTTACAACCAATTGATTAAAACAAGTTAAACAAACTTTTTGAAGTTGTATTTGTTCCTTAAACCCCCCAAATCAAAGGAACAAATATACAAATCAAAGTTTTCCAAAAAAACCAAGTGTTACAAAAACTGTTTCAAAACAAGTTGTTGTCTCAAAACATCTTTCCAAAATTGAACAAATGTCTTCTAACAACACTTGTAACACAAGTGGCGCAAGAAAATATCTTGATCATGTCAAAACAAGGATTGGGCAACTTTAACGGACTGTTGAATCTAAAACAAGTCTAAATGTAAACACTTGGAACTCCAGTTTTCATAAAGAGATGAAAAAGATTTTTGATACTGATATTGCTACTCCATTGAATAACATCTATGCGAGAGTAATCCTTTTGAAAAAGATTTTTTAAAGGGAACAGTTGACTTTGTCAAGGACTACAAATCCCTGGTAAAGGAAGCAACCAAATCACAAGAAAACATTCAAATGTTGGAAAATCTAAATGATTCTCTTTTAGAAGCAGTCATTTCAACAGATGTTATGTCTATCATTTTACAAACCTACTCTGTTGAAGATGATGAAAACTACGAGCTGGGCATTTGGAAATTATTTCGAAATATGAAGATGTTCTCATAAAGCTCGAAAAAGAAAGCATGGCATATTTTAAACAAATTGATCATAAAAAGGAAGAATGCAAGTATGACCAACTGTCTTACGAGCGTGCTTATAAAGATTTGGAAGAGAAAATAAAAACTTGAATGCTCAGTTAGTAACTATGAAAGGAAACTGTGTGGATACTAATTTTGCAACACCATTGACTGCGGTGAAATCTCAAGGGTCAAATAGTGTTTCAAATCCCGTTCTTCAAAAAACAAGATTTGCACCGTCGGCCAATGTGAACAAGGTTAACACAAAACTAGTCACTCCACATGTTGTTCCAAAATCGGATCAAAATGATTTGAGAAACAAATCAGTCAAATTTTCAAATGTTCCAAAGAGTAAAAATAAATCTGTGTTAAAACTAAACATACCTTATGGTAAATATATACATCAGGAAAAGACTCTAAAAAACATAAGAATATCAAACCAACTGACAAGGCTGTGATGATTAGCAAACAGTGACACCCTCTTTAGGAATAGAAAAACCTACAAGATGTAGTACTTCAGACCAAAGAGTCTACAATACCCAAGATGTTGAATTTGATTGTCCAGCATGTCAAAAATGTGCTTTAAAAGCTACTCATGACTTATGCATTTCTCAATTCATAGATGAGGTTAATTCAAGTGCTAGAAAAATACAACCAATAAGACAAAAAAATAAAGAAAACCTCATAGGAGACAGAGAAACTACAATCAGTTACCTACAAGGTCACCCACAGGAAATAAGTTTAGTTCACAAGAACCTTCCGCTGCACCCAAAAAGAAAACTAAGTCTAGAACAAAACTTAGGTGGCAACCTATAGGTAAAATATTTAACACTGTTAGTCTTGTCTGGAAACCTACGGGCATATTTTTTTGTCAAAGAGTAGCACAATAGGTAGTGACAACAATCCTTCTCCGAAAAATGTAACTAATTGCAAGTATATCAAACAATACTCCGGATGTGGAAATGCAACCTACCTCCAAAGATGAAAGTGCAAAATCTCCAGAAGTGCTACAAGGTACGTCCTATGACTTAAAAAGTATTCCATCATAAGATTCAAAATCTTTCACAAAACAACCATCATCCTTTTCATTTTTTAATTCGTCAATGTTTGATTTCCATTCGTATTATAAAAAACAAAAACAAAAACTACAAAATCAAAAAATCAAAAAAAAAGTTGAAAAATCAAAAAATCCAAAAAAAAATTTCAAACACGACATGTCTGTTGTCTAATCGATATTATTTACGTTTCCAGAAATGTCATTCAATAATAATACAGAAATGTAATGCTTCAGCAGGAGTTCAGTTAAATGTTTTTCAAAACATTTCGTCTATAAAACAATGACTTTTTAGTACTTTAGCTAAGGACTAGTACTTCAAATCAAAGGCTTGTGTACACTCAGTCCAGAATCCATGCTTCAAAAGGTGTGCAAACAATGTGTCTCCTTCCAAGAAATATAAATTGTGCTTCAAGATGTCATTTACAATTCTTAAATTTAAAATGGAATACATTTTAAGGGGGATTTAAACAAAAAGAATGTTAATCTTGTCAAAACATGTTGCCGGATACCTGTCCATTCAACTCAGAATTTTTGGCCTCTAACCCAGATACCGTACCTGAAAATTCCGCTTTCTAAACCTCTAAACTTGAAATCTTTTCATTTTTCACTCTAGTGTCCGCCTCCAATTGAGACACCCAGCCACGGAGTCTCTGAAAATCCTCAGACTCCTTCTCAGCACCTACCAATCTCTCCCTCAAACAAATGATCTCCTTTTCCCTCAGCTCCACTTTTCTATCTAGCTTCTCCCATTGCTCTATTGATGTGTGGGATTGCGCCTACGCAAAAGGTTTTACTTCTCAAGGGATCTTGAAACGCTTGCAATCCCCACCAGGCAGTGTACCTGACCTATGTAGTATAGTGTAGTGGCAAGTACCAGGGGATTGATCGTTCTACATAGGGAATAGTGTTTGTTAGGATCAAAACTTAATTAAACTAGGTCTAGAGGTGATGGATGATTCTTTTTGTATTTTTATATTTTATGGAAAGCAAGTAAAAATCTCGGGTATTGGAAGAGTTGGCGGAATTAGTTACTAGTCAACTAACCCAAATAACTACAAATGCAATAAAAATAAAATAACAAAAAAATAAAATGTGAGAAAAACCTTATAATGAGAGAAACGTGTTTACTTAGAGTTCACTACTCCCTAGCTATCTTTCATTAATTGACTAGTTTGTTACAATTGTGTGGATGATGCGTTATATTCCTTAATACCATTCGTGGGGCCGTGTACGATCATCCCTAACTCTATAAGCTTCTACCTCTTCCTATGTCGAGCCAAAAACTGGCTCCTAACATGGCATCCTTAGTAGTCACTTATGCATTAAATACAACCATTAAAATCGTAGTACACATCCGATTCATGTTTCTTAAGACGTTCAAGCAAGTTACCAACTGGAGATTAGCCAGTTTTCTTAAGCCTAACATCGAAATCATTCATCCAACAACAATTAATAACAAACAATCAACTAATAATCAATAGCTAGGTTTCATTACATCTAAGCAAACACAAACAAACCTAGCCTAGCATGTTAATGTAAAGACAAGCATAAGATAGAATCAAACAACACATAGACATATTGAATGATTATTGGAAGACTTATCTTTAATCAAACATGGATGAAAGAAGGGGTTGAAACCCTTACAAGAAGGTGAAAATTTGACCTAGGGTTTGTGGTAAAGTTCCTCCAAAAGTTCTCTCTAATGAATGAAAATTAGAAAACTATATATAGAGTTACAATCTGACGGCGTCACGTTATACATGTGATGCCGTCAACTAGCCGCCAATACTCTCCGCAGATTGCCTAGATCGAGATCTGACGCCGTCACTTACTATTTTCCTCTTGGTTGTATCCTTATAATTTGTATGTGACAGCCTAGGCGTCACAAAGGGTGGCGCCGTCACTCTTTAAGTCCAAAAATATTTCTGGCGCATCTCGTGTAAGCATCATATCCACCACTTTGCCAACACATGACGCCGTCACCTGTAGAGTGTGACGCCGTCAGGTACTGTTTCTAGCTTGATTTTTGAGACTTTGTCGTTTTCTTCACTTTTTGCTCCAAAAACGTCCAAAAGGCTTCCTTTTCTAGATTTCTTCTCCAGAGTACCTAAAATAACAAAAGGAATGATTTGAGGCAATAATCATACGATATGTCTATGTGTTGTGTGATTCTATCTTATGCTTGTCTTTCTTTTAACATGTTAGGCTAGGTTTTTATTGTGTTTGATTAGATGTAGTGAAACCTAGATGTTGATTATTGGTTGATGGTTTGTTTATAATTGTTGTGGATGATTGTATTCGATGTTAGGCTTAAGAAAACTGGCAGACTTCCATTGGTAACTTGCTTGAACGTCTTAAGAAACATGATCGGAGGTGTACTACGATTTTTTGTTGTATTTAATGCATAAGTGAATTCTAGTGATCCCATGTTAAGAGCTTTTAGTCGGCTCGACATAGGAGTGAAGTAGGAGCTTATAGAGTTATGGAATATTGTACACGGCCCTAAGACTAGTATTAAGGAATATAACCCGTCATCCATGCAATTGTAACAAGCTAATCAACCGGTAAAAGATATCTAGGGAGTAATGAAATCTAAGTAAACACATATTTTCTCATTATTGTTTACACCACATAATTACATTAGTTTATTTTCATTTCTTTTTATTTTATTTTGATTACAGTTGTAGTCAATTGGGTTAGTTGACTAGCAAATAATTCCGCCCACTCCTTCAAAACCCGAAATTTTACTTGCTTTCATAAAATATAAAAAATACAAAAAGAATCACCCTTCACCTCTAGACCTAGTTTAGTAGGCTTTCTAATCCTAGCGACACTATTCCTGAGTTGAACGATCAATCCCCCGGTACTTGTCACTATACTATACTACAACGATCAGGTACACTGCCTGGCGGGGATTACAAGCTTCTCAAGATCCCTTGAGAGGTAAAACCTGTTGCGAGGGCACAATCCCGCGTATCACGCACACCTGACCAGTAACCAGGGGTGGAAAGATTATCAACAAAGCTCCTACAAATCTAGGGATAACTCATCTTGATATCATTGGTAACCATCCATTTAGGTGCATGAATGTTCTTGGCCTCAGTGGTATCTACAGTTTGATAATCGTAAAAACCGCGGGAGGAGCTTCCCTTCAGATTTCCTTGATGATCATGGGCAGGAGAGGAATGAGGTTGCTCTGGATGATCATTCAACTATATGTCAGAAAAATCAGCTCCGAAATCAATATTTTCAATCTCTTTCACAAAAGAAGAAGCTAGATTCAAAGGCTCTGTATGTGTTGACTCTGATGATAAAACTGTAGTTCTCCAGGCACGCCTAGTCACCAATTACCATCCAACTCATCTTCATGAACGGATCCTGATTCATCTTGAAGTTCACCATAGACGGGAATCTCAAGGACTGAAGACACAATGTTGTTGGTGGTGGTCTCCAGACCTTTCTTCACAAGTGAGCGCTCGGAGACTTTGGCACACCCAGCGCCCTTCCCCTGTCTCTTCTTGGGCTCAACCCCGGAAGCACTTTGATCCTGATCTTTGTTCTTTTTGTTGCCAGGCCACAGAATAGAAAGACTAACTCTTCTTTCCGGACACTTTCTCAGCCTTCGCATCCATGAGCTCATCCTCCATAGTGCGATCAACAAGCACCACTATGTTCTCAGATGGCTCGATAAACCTACCAATAGTTTCCTCCATCCGATTCTTCTCATTTTCACCCAACGTTTTCTCCCCAACCTTCACCTTAAATAGATCGGCGATTTTGACAATATCAAGCAAAGACGTATCTAGAAAAAAAGTGTTAAAAGGAAAAGGAAGAAGTGCAACAACATTAAAAAAATGACAAAATAAAACAGCGGTAGACACTTACCCTCCCTATTCGCATCCATAAATGTTGGACGGGTCTCCTTGTCATCATACACCCGACTTAAACCAACAACACAAAGGAAGTTTCTGGATATTTCTTAAACTTAACCCGATTCAGATTAAGTGTCTCTAACAAATCAAAATCTATCCCTTCATCGAAAGGGGGGGATCCTTCTCAACAGAAACAGACTCATTCCAGGGTACTGAAATTGGTACAACAGTGGACTTAATCTAGAAGAACCAATCTTTTTATTTTTTTTAAGGAATCCAAACCTCCGTCTGCATAACAGCACGGGACATCCACACCCTTACCACCCCTCCGCTTTTCAAAGGTCAAAACCAACCGTTACTAATTCCATTGCAATAAAACTTTCAGAATAATAGAATAGTAGGGACACCTCCATGAGCGCGACACAATATTTCAAACTAGCTAACCCTGGCTGCCCCTAAAATAGATAATTGGGCAAAGTTTATCCTAAAATACTCTAACAAACTGAGAAAAAACATAGACAGAGGAATTTGATAGTTGGCATACTCTATGAGGCGGGTGTATATTCCTATCTTCCCTTCCGGACTATCCCTAATGGAATCATTTGGTCCCGGTAATTCTGGTTCTAGATCAGGACCTATGTTAAATGTACTGCAAAAAGAGTCTAAACCCTTTTGGGAAAGGACGGAATGAACTGTGGAGATGGTCTCTACCATTCTAAATAAAATTTAATGAAGAAATGGTAGTCGCGAAGGTCTAACCTGAAGACTAGGAGGGGAAATCACACGTGCGTTCGTATAAAAGATAAGAGTAAGTTTTGATTTTGGGAAACAGTAAAAAGTGTTCAAATGAGGCTGGGATATAAATATTTATACCCACACACAAGGGGTGCCATGTAAATAGATCAAGGGCTGGACTCGCGCCACGTGTCACAGTGAAAAGTAAATGGCTGAGATTAAGCAAGATCAACGGCCGCGATGAGTGCAGTAAAGCAATGGTCAAAATAACCAAACGTCGTGTCAGTCAGAACGTGAATAGCTGAGATTAAAGTACAACGATTGATGACAGCTATATAGCGGCAATGAAGCACATGTGACAATCCTCGTCAACACCCAGTGGGATTGAGGAACCCACGAAAAAGATACTAAGTCTAGCACACTTTGCCCCGGTACGGCAAGTATACTAGACTTGGGGGACATAATTACGTATAGTACCCCCGGACCCACAAAGGGCCGGGTCGGACCTACTAAACACAACAATCCAGGACCTAAGGTCATGACGGATGATAACTACCCCGACCCATGAGGCCAGACCAAAACAAGAAGAATACTCCTGACTGCGGAGCGATACCAAGTTTGGAATGTCCCCAATAGGTCTGGACCACGGATCAACCAAAAGAGTAAGGAATATTGTCAGCATCCACATAGCTGACTTAGGCAAACTCCATACAGGTAAGGGCCGCAGTTCCTTCGCAAAAGTATCGCTGTCAACGGCAAGATGACAAGGGGAGGGTTTGACCGTGGAGTTTGCCGCCCAAAAATATCACTGTCATAACACGTGATCCCAAGAATCTGACAAGAAGACCCATGGTATAAATAGAGGGCATTCACCATTCTCAGCTAGGGGTGCTCACGGTCCAAAAACCGGACCGGACCGACAAAAACCGGACCGGACCGAGACCGAATCCGGGAAAAAACATAGACCGAGACCAGACCGAATGTGGTCGGTCCGGTTCAGTCCGGTCCGGTCTCGGTCTAAATAGGCTAAATGTCCGGTTTTTAAGCCGGATCGGACCGAGACCGAAATTATGAATATCCCTAGACCGAGACCAGACCGAATGTGGTCGGTCCGGTCCGGTCCGGTCCGGTCGGTTTCGTCGGTTGGTCCGGTCCGTCCGGTCCGTTTGCTCACCCTTATTCTCAACGATACCTTGACCACTCTCTCACTTAACATACTTTCTCTCTCTATATTTACTTACTATCACACCCGATGTTGACCGCGGAAGCCCTTTCTGTGGTGAGACTAACGATGTTGTTTCTATTCTTAGCAGAATAAAACAAGACACATTCACGTAGTCCAAGATTTATCTAACGTGAAGCTAGCCTACATTAGTCCTTATTTCGAGTACAAGTTTTGTACTAATACATAGTTAATCTGTTTTAAATATTTTGTGTTCATTCTTAGCTAGTCAA
Organism: Artemisia argyi; assembly: GCA_030686995.1. NCBI lineage: Eukaryota > Viridiplantae > Streptophyta > Magnoliopsida > Asterales > Asteraceae > Artemisia > Artemisia argyi. The sequence continues at coordinate 124,542,377 of CM060679.1, forward strand.
GATCGACCGGTGGCGGTTGTCAACTTGATGTGAACTCATAATTTATTTCAGGTCGAAGTCTTAAAAAGGCCAAGTAGAATACAAACCAATGGCAACTGAACCACTTGTGTCAATTATTTAAAAGAAATTAATTTGTTAAGTTAAATGAAAGACCGTTGTCCATACTTGGTTACACTAGCTTCTTTCCCTGGATTTTCTTTTTAAAGGGACAAGTTATCCATACCTTTCAAAAACATCAATGACACCCTTCTATTTTTTTTAATTCTTTAAAAATGTTTCTAGTAATGTTTTCCTTATAAAACTGTGAAACCTAAAATACCAAATAGAAAATATAAAGATTAACAAGTCAAAATTAATAAACTGTCAAAAATATAAAACAGATGCTGAAAAAACTGTATTATATTGTCGAATACAGTGGCCCGGGGGAGGGTGGGTTGGAGGGTGGTGTTAAAAAGTAGAGTAACGGGTATTGATAACACAACTCTTTTCTAAATTGTATGAAAAAAAATTGTTTTTACTAACTTGTTTGTCTTATAATAAAAGTGGACGCTATATTTTATTGAATAATCTGATTTCTAATAATAAAGGTTATTAGACGATAGATGCCCTTAGCCTTTTTTGGGTCCGTCAAGGTTTCTAATATATTTTATGTAGTTGCATTATAAATACCGTATCAAATAATACAATATTTTTTACATGGTTTTCATTGAGTTACCCAAGTACTCTTGACGACGCACAACCAGACTTGGCCATCTATCGACTAATAAAAGTAATTTTGACACAAGTTATTATCCGAAAAGAGTTATCCAACGAAAATTGTCCATAATAAGAGAGCATGTAGCCCTCTAAGGAAGGACGTTTTACATTGTAGCAAGTGTTATTGTTGATTGTGAAGCAGGTTCATTTTATGGGATTTAAAAGTGTGTCGGTCGTACCACATGAATTTAGCAACGAGAATCAATTTGCATCGCAATTTCTTACGGAAACAGATTAGCATGAACCTTTTAGAGTTACCGGCAACGACACTAATAGCATCATGTATTGAGTAACAAAATCGAATGATGTTATTGTTACTCGATTGTTCGTAGGTCGAAATCTTTGCGGGCATTTTGACTTGATTGGATGTACGAATGCACAAATGCTTGTAAAAGCTTTTTGTAGTTGTGTTGTAACTAATATGTATTTTTTTTTTTTTTTATCTAGCTTCTTGCTAGCGAGTATCAATATCACCATTCATAAGCAAGCATTCGATGTATTGAAAAAGGCGTCGTAATCTACCTTCATAATGTTTGAAGGGCATGTATGCTTTTTTAATTAGCTTTTTGCTAGCGAGTAGTTATATCGCCATTCAGGGTTTGTAAGATTAGCGACCGCTTAAGGCTTCACAAATTTAGAGGCCCCAAAATTTGTCTCGTTAAGAATTATATGCATGTATACACATATTTTTAACGAAGAAAAGAGTATTTAGATTTGAAAAATATATTAAATGATTAATATGTTGAATATTTAGATAAATAATTGCATTATATAATATAAACGCTGACACATATAACGTTCTTTCTCGATATATCTTTTTATGTAATTTTGTTTAGGACTCCCAAAAATTTTAAAACTTTAAAGACGGCCCTGTCGCCATTCAAAAGCAATCATTCAATGTATTGTAAAAGCCACTTTTCATGCCCTTGCCATCTCGTGACGTGCCATAAGAGTAAGAAAACAAGTTTAGTCAACTTCTTTGATCTTGAAAATTTGCATGCGGATTTTCTAAATCAACAATCTAATTGTTGATAACAAGGTTTTCAAGATCGGTATCTTATTCAAGATTACTTTTGTTCTTGCAAGATTGAAATTATAAGATTGGATCAGGATCAGGATCATAAGATCCTACTATAGTTTTATTTTCTTAATAGTCTTTGTAATATTATTAAAATCTACCAGTTATTATATATCATAACACAAAATTATACAAATGTTTCATAAAAACGTTATTCTAAATTATGAATTCGGAATGTTTAAAAGATTCGCATGCTCTTTTTTAAATTCTATAAAAACATTATCCATAACGTTTTTTAGTTTGCGGTTACAAAAAAGTAAGATCAGATCGGATTAAATCTTAAGATCCTATGGTTAAGATCGGGATCCTATAATATCTTAAGCTTGCTAAGATCTTACGTGAGATCCGGATCATTTTTGCTTTGTAATATCGTAAAATTATAAGATCATAAAATCAGGATCGTGATCTTAACAAGTAGGGTTCACTACAAATTTTTAGACATTTGCTTACTAAATCAAGTGTGAGCAAAAGATACAAAACAGTCACTAAAAGCTATATATTCAACTCCCACTAAAAGAAAAACAGTAAGTAGTAAAGGGATCACTAAAAGTTTTTTCTTACTAAAAGTTTAGTGAGCAAAAGTTTAAAAGATTTAGGGTCTAAACTTTTTTAGTCACTAAAGGATACACCACCTTTGTACAAAATCACTAAAATGGCATAATTGTTTAGTTAGATTTCAGTAAGCAAAAGGTGCACTATCTGGCAAAAATGCACATAGAAACTGCAATATCAATGTACAAAATTACATTTTGCATTTCTTATAAATAAAAAATTATTAAACCAATACAAATTGCATTTATCAAAATAAGTTCAAACACATCAATCTCTAAAACAATCTCAATCTCGATCTCGATCTCAATTTCAATCTCAAACGTACAAAAACAAGTTGTTCCATTTTGCAATATATGTAATCTCAAATGTACAAAAATAAGCTGTTTCATTTTGCAATAAATGTTCTTGTGAATGGTGCAGCCAATCAACTCAAACCTAGAAAATAAACCCATACAGTTAGAATATGAAGCTACATAAATTGTTTGGACGTTAGTTAGAATACGAAGGAAAATAGGAAAAGAACTATGTACAGTTTACCCAATTCTAGCTATTGTACGCTGCACTTAACTCAGACCTGCAAATAAAAAAGAAAACAAGATTTTAAACCGAAAGCAACACGCGACTGCTACTCTTCAGCAGGGTGTTGCAACTTGCAAGTATAATAAAGATTGATGCTTAGATTTATTTTATTTTTAGTTATAGCTAAAAGGGTTAGTTGTATTAACTTTTATTAAGCTAATAGCCTATTAGTAATTATAATTGCAAACGAAATAAAGAACCATAAGTGGAGTGCAACTATTGTTACAGATGTACCAAATTTATCAAATTCCAAAAACAATACTCTGCATGGTTAAATGTATTTTTCAAGTCGGAAAGCAACACAAAACAAGATACCAATTTTAAACAATATATACCAGTATGTATGTTTGAATGTTTAACTTAACACAGTAGAGTTCGGATGATACGTTAACATTCAAACATACGTACTCCCATCCCATTGAAACATTTCCCGAGAAAAAAAATTAGAAACTACAATTCCATCTCACCTTGTAGCTCCAAAGTCATTTTTAACCTATATAATATGATATTAACACAGTAGAGTTCGGATGATACGTTAACATTCAAACATACGTACTACCAACTTACCAAGACTTGGTCTTTTAACCTATATAATATGATATTAGAATAATACCGCCATTTTAAAATTAATAAAAATAAATAAATAAAGAAAAAAAATTGACTTTTTTAAAATAATAATAATAATAATAATAAATCTTATCTTATACTCCCATGCGTCTTAAAATATAAGTCAAATTTGACTTTTTTAATCGAACTTTTACTTTAAATATTTTTATTTATATTATATAACACTTGATAAAAATTATATCAAACGAAAATATATTTAAAACACAATTCATTTATATATTTTATATCATATAATATATAATACAAACAAAAATATTGAAAGGTTAAATTAGATTTATATACCGTATATATTTATGGACGGAGTCACTAGTCAAACAAGCACATTGTTGTCCCACATTCTTGATTTTTATCATATAAATACCGCTTCAAAGAACTTCCCATACTCAAAAATTAATAAATCTCACGTAAAGACACACCTTTTTTGAAATAATTTTTCTAGTCCTTTACTTCCAAAAACATACACAATGGGTTCATGTGGAACTACTGCAACAAGTGTGAAGCAAAGGGACATCGTTGTGAAGCAAAGGGACATCGTTGCGGCTGCATTGCCTATGCAGGACCACTGGCTACCGATGTCAAATCTAGACCTCTTCCTTCCACCAATTGATGTCGGAGTTTTCTTCTGCTACAAGAAATATCTTCCTCACGATGAGAGCGTGAACATAGTCAAGAAATCGTTGGCACAAGCACTGGCTATATTTTACCCATTTGCTGGAGAAGTTGTCCAAAACAGTCTTGGTGAACCTGAGTTGCTTTGTAACAATCGTGGTGCGGATTTCATTCACGCCTATGCTGATACGGAGCTTAAAAATATTGATCTCTACAACCCTGATGATTCTGTAGAAGGAACACTTGTTCCACTTAAAAAACAAGGTGTTGTTACCATTCAGGTATATTTGAATTTTTTTTAAACAGCTGAAAATTTTATTGTTCAAAACATCCTAATGGAATATACAATACACATGAAATTGGTAGAAACTTTGTTTTCATTATTGACTATGCCTCGTTTATAAACTTTTTTTTTAGAACGGCAAGTGACTAGCTCACAATATATACACCGGCCACAAACTATTTCACATGTCCTAAGCAAGACTTGAACACATAACCATTTGATTGGGGCGTTTCTCAAGGGTACCATTTAACAGTATCGGTACATCATACATGTGATAGTGCCAGATACATATGTCTAATGATTCATATTACAAGTTTAGGTTAATATTTTTAGAACGAGTTAGTTTTAGGCGAAGACAATTATTGGTTAATCTTTGACTCGTTTTATTTGCTGCGTGGGTGCTCATCTTCATATTTATTTGGGTGAAATTAGGTGACCGAGCTGAAGTGTGGAGGTTTAGTAATTGGATGCCAATTTGATCATCGAATAGCTGATGCATATTCAATAAACATGTTCTTGACTGCATGGGCAGAAATTGCTCAATTGAAACCAATTTCGCGTCTTCCATCTTTTAGGCGTTCCATGCTTAACCCGAGACACCCACCGGTTATGAACCTCATCTACGACACCCTATTAGTCCCTATATCGTCTCTCCCTCAACCACAGTCTCAACTGCCAGCCAATCCACTCATAAGCCACATATACTACATTGAAGCAAAAGATATTAATCACCTTCAATCAAATTCAAGTTTTAATGGAAACCCAAAAAGAAGTAAGCTTGTGTCCTTCATTGCCTTTCTATGGAAGATAATAGCAGAGTGTGATGATGGGCACGATACGTGCAAGATGGGCGTTGTAGTCGATGGGAGAGAAAGGCTAGATAATAAGATTAACTTAGACAAACTCTCTTTGTCAAATACCAAGCCTTTTTCGATGCAAAACTACTTTGGAAATGTACTTTCTATCCCTTATGGCGAGGCAAATTCAAGTGCACTTAAAGAAATGCCACTCAGCCTAGTAGCTGACATGGTCCATGATTTTGTGTCTCCAGCATTGAGTGAGGAACATTTTAGGGGATTCATTGATTGGGTCGAATTGCACCGACCAGCACCAATACTTGCGAGGATATACACGAAAATTAAAGAAACTGATGGTGAAGCTGTGGTTGTGTCATCCGGACAACGATTCCCTGTTGAAAGCATTAACTTTGGATGGGGTAAGCCAGTTTTCGGGTCTTATCATTTTCCATGGGGTGGGCAAACTGGATACGTGATGCCAATGCCGAACGTGAGGAAGAATGGGGATTGGATAGTTTATATGCATCTGTTTCAAAAGCATTTGGATTTGGTCGAATCCAAAGGAAGCAAGGTGTTGAAACCGTTAACTCCATCTTATCTGGACTTCTAATGGTCCATCTAGACGGGTTTAACTCTTGTAATAAGATTTTATTTTTATTTTTTGAGGGGTAAAGGTCCTCACATCCCTCAAAGAGCTCCACTCTTGATGCAAACTATTTTATTTTTGTAACTCTTGCGACAAAGAAAATAGTTGTATGTGCACTAACCGAAAAATATGAAACAAATTTTATTAATAGCGAGTTCTTCTATCGGTAATTAAGAAAATGTATGAAAATACCTATATCAAATACAGGTGTAGTTGCAATGAACCAATGATATTATCTTCTAAAAAATAGTCTAGCAGTTAGGGACTTAATGTACTTACTTCTATATATTACGTGATGATTTAAAGTTCAGTCTTAGCTACTATTTCAAGTTAGGCTTTTAGGTATATAACATACTGAGTCGGATTTAGAAGAAATAACTTTGCGATGTACAATATCTATGTGATCAAACAGTCTGTAGATATTTTTAACAAGTTAGATGACACTCTAAAAGCGTGGTCAGTTTGGACTTGCGAAATACGTGGACCTAGGCTAGGGGTGGGCAGAAAAACCGAAATATCCGAATAAACCGAAAACCAAAACCGAACCAAACCGAAAATAACTGAATCGAACTTATAACCGAACCGAATTTGCCAAAACCGAACCAAACCGAACTTTTAATTCGGTTCTCGGTTTGGATATGGTTTTGGTAATCAAAACCGAAAACCGAATTCATATAAATTTATATATTTATATATATAAAAAGATCAATAAAACGTTATATATATATTTATATTTATATTTATATAAATAACAAAAAATTCTATCCTAATATTAAAAAATACTTTTTATGTTTGAAATAACTTTTTTGGCAAAATATATTTGTATATTTTTCTTTTTTTTTAAATAAAGTGTGTAATTTGGTTAAACCGAAAACCGAACCGAACCGAACCGAACTAGAATTTAACCAAACCGAACCAAAAACCGAATTTGAATTCGGTTTGGTTTGGTTCACGGTTTGACCCTAAATTTTTTTTTAACCGAATTAACCGAACCGAATTAACCGAATAACCGAAAACCGAACCGATCAACACCCCTAACCTAGGCGGCTAGGCTTCTCATTGTTTTGGGCTTTTACTTGGTTGGACAATATTGATAAACATCTTTTATCTATCTATATCTATACTATTTATAAAGAGTAAATGGTCAAAAAGTCAAGAAGTGAAAAGTAAAAAACTTAAATTAATGTTTTGCCTAAATTACCATTAATTAATGCATTTAACACTGCATAATACATCTCATTTAAAACTTAATCAAAACTTAAATGAAAACATGAAAACTTACATTACACATTTAATTTTTTTGTCAACTTAAAAACATGAAAAGTTAAATGAATAATTAATAAATGAAAACATAAAAATGCAATGTTTTGAAAACCGGGTTCAAAATCGACCCGGTCGAGTCACCGGGCACCGTGTCCACCGGTTCGACCGGTTGTACCGCCGAGTCAACCCGGTTTTCAATTTATTATTATTTTATTTTTTTGACCGGGTCAACCGGTTCGACCGCCGGGTCAACCCGGGTTTTTATTAAATTTTTTTGAAAAAATGAAACCCGGCCGGGTTTCAAGAACCGGGTTGACCCGGGTCACTCAAAACCCGGCGGGTCACACCGGTTAACCCGGTTTTAGAAACCCGGGTTGTTTTGACCCGTTTTTCAACTTAAGAATGAATACACACGTATATGAAAATAAACTTTTAAATACTAGATGAGTAGCCGTTCATAGAAACGGAATTTTATAGCGGCAGATAGTTATAGTGATATTTTGGTTACACAAAACGTTACACAAACCACTTAACCAAAATATCATTATAATTAAATGCCGCTATAAAATCCCGTTGCTATGCACGGGTACTCGTCTAGTAATGGAAAAATGGTTAAAGGTGAAAAGTGGAAAAGTGAAATAGTCAATATTGTGGAATGTTGAAAAATGTATATAAGGAAATATTGAAATGCATTTAATACTCTTATTAAAACACCTCATTACTTAAAAGTATAATGATTTATTCACATTGTACAACCAATTAAAAACATATCTACCAAATTAAATACAACCAATTAAAACACAAACCGGGTTGACCCGGGACGCTTCAAACACGGCGAGTTGTCCCGGTTTAATTTGACCCATTTTCGACCCAACCTAGCAAGTTGACCCAGTTTAAATCGACCCATTTTTCGACCGGAACGGTTCAACCGGTTGAACCACCCGGGTCGAACCGGGTTTCAAAACATTATCCATTATTTAAAAGTACAATGATTTATTCACATTGTACAACTAATTAAAAACATATCTATCAAATTAAATACAACCAATTAAAACAAAAACTGGGTTGACCCGGGACGCTTCAAACCCGGACGGGTTGACCCAGTTTAATTTGCCCCATTTTCGACCCAACCTAGCAAGTTGACCCTGTTTAAATCGACCCATTTTTCGACCGGAACGGTTCAACCGGTTGAACCACCCGGGTCGAACTGGGTTTCAAAACATTATGTTAAATTCCCATATCTTCAAACTTTTATTATTTTTCGTTTATAACCTATAAACTTTTTTTATCAATAAACTATCTGTAGCTATAAAATTCCGTTGCTATGCATGGGTACTCATCTAGTATACTCGTAATAAGATAACTTACTGATGACGTATAATACGGATAGCAAGCTTACTGGGCCTGAATCGCATCACACACAACTGGGCCCCGGCCCAAAAACAAACATGCTAGATATCGCCAAAGCCCAAGCTATGCGCAAGGCACGGCCCAGACTTATAAGGGCGCACATAGATGACCTAAATGGCACGTCCGAAGTGAGCTTACGACCGGCCTACAGTCCGGTGGTGATCTACATCCGCAATCATGATTAAGCTAACGGATCCTTGCCCGACAAGGGCCCACTCTGGCCACTATAGCAATATGCGAAATACTAGGAAACCCAAGCATTTCGACCACCTATAAAAGGTAATCCCAATACATATTTGCGATGTATGACTTTCTCACACATCTCAGTACACACACATTTCTTTGACAACATGAATACTTACTCTCACGTCGGAGCTTAATCGTGGGGTCCGTCCCCATGATAAGGCTAACGGTTTACTTTCATTCGTGCAGGGAAATGACCTATCACTTAGATTAGTGCAAAACATATCATAATGGATAGTCCATCAAGGACGGCCCAACGCATAACTAAGCTCAATCCTAACATATCACACATTTTGCACTAACAAGTTAGCGCTATCCATGGGACCCAGTACATAACTTTGTTCTCGAAAAATACTCACCATGAGCAAAAACTCTGGCAAGACCACTCCAGCCTTTACATCCTCTGTGCGGGACACGTCAGAGAGGGGTAAAGTGCCGGGAGACCAAAGGCTCACAACCGTGCTAACTCTCCGGGAGCACAACGACGAACACTGATGTCAGTCATCGTTGAAAACAAGTGAGAAAGCTTATCAAAGGAAAATTCCCCGGAACAAATCCAAGGGTAAACAAACGTGATCAAGCTCTGAAGCGAATCAGCGACATTCCAAGTCAGGTATGCTCAACAGGAAGAAGGGCCTAAAGAAGAAAAGGAAAACACAACAATCTGAGAATACGTCTAAAAATTCCAGCAGCAGAGGTAGATATCCAAACGTACCAGGAAGACAAAAATCGAAGAGCATAGCAGTATATGAGAAGCCAGAAAATAAGATATGCAGCGGATCATGGAGCAATAAAAAGTCCACATGTTCGTACTCACACGATTCTATCCTGCAGACATGTTGTTACACGGAAAGAGAAGCTGAGAAACCAAAGTATACGGCTGAAATGAGTCAAATCTGATTCCAAAGAGAGCGACAAGGCCTTTTTTAAAAGCGCAAGCACCGATAACGGAAGCCTAACACGGTTACTGGTATACAGAGAAGTTGATCCATTCGACTCGTAGACCCGCAATACAGAATTGTAGAAAAAATTATACATGCCAGATCATGTTAGGTCATTCGATGGAAGTACGAACTCAATGGATCACCTCAAAGTCTTCCAAACAATAGCGCGAGTACAACACTGGGACATGCCCACTCAATGTCACATGTTTAAATCCACGCTTAACAGACCTGCCAGGGTCTAGTTTAACAACATCCCTCTAGAATCCGTGAGCAGCTATCATGAGTTGCAGGCAGCATCCCTACGGGCTTTCCCTAAACATAAAAGGCCTACCAAAAATCATACAGAACTTCGTCATTGCAAGCAAAGAGAGGGCGAATCAATAATAGAGTACGCGCGTAGGTTTGAAAAGGAAATAGAACACAAAAAAGGAATGTAGGAAGATATAAGAATAGCGGAATTCATACGCGGACTACCTAACACAGGGTTAGTTACACGCCTCCGAAAAATAAAGAAGGGGTAGAGTACTTATTGGTACCATCCAGAGAGATGTTAATACCAACGGGATTTGTCAAACTCCAATATATCTATCAACTATATTCGCGTTCGCGTGGGTAAAATATCCCAAATGACTAGATTCATGAATTTTAGTTATGTAGTGGTGGCAGTTAGTTTACTCGTGCAATAACCAATGAAAAAGACTTGTATTCGGTTTAAAGCATGTATCCCCCTCACAGGGTTGTAAAACATTTAAAAGTGAGGCTATGAAAACTCACCTGGGTCTTAAGGTAAGTAAAGTAAGGGTTTAGACAACTCACTCACGTATCCTAGGGGTAGTGTAGGTGTGTGTATGTCAAGTCTTAGTCTAGGTTTTCTTAACTAATCACTCTTAGGGTTTTTATATATAACATAACACTGTTCGGGCCATCGTAATTCAGAAGTATATGACTCCTCACATGAAGCTCCCTACTATTGTATTATATTATCAACATAATACCGTTCGGGCCATCATAATTCAGAAGTTAATACTCCTCACACAAAGCTCCCTATTATTGAGTTATGTTGTTATTAAGGTTTAGTTATAACATAACACCGTTCGGGCCATCATAACTCAGAAGTATATGCAATAATCGTTTGAGGAGCCAGGACACTTTAATTCGTAAACCCAGCAAACTCGTCTAAACGAAATATCCACATAGTACTCCTCGCATGAAGCTCCCTAGTATTGTGTTATGTTTCTAAGTTAAATAGGCTTTATATTTACATGAAAATAGTCCGTTTTTACCCTTTAAGTTTATATATTTACGTCTTCTACCCTATACTTATAAACTTATAACAATTAAGCATATAACTTTCTAACTTTTTCACATTTAATCCCTATACTTATATTTTTTAGAGAAATGACAAAAATGGTCCCTAAACTATATTAACTTTCATTATTCACCCTTTTTGCCCTTAACTTTATAATATTTGCATAACTAGTCCTTTTTAGTTTATAACTTGTTTTAATTTCTATCCTAAGGTTTCAAAACTTTGAAAAATAAGTCCTTACACTAATAACTTCTAGGAAATGTAAAAAAAAGTCCATAGACTTTATAGTTTCAGGAATTTATGATATATACCCCTATGCATGTAAAGTTTTGCAAAACTAGTCCTAAATGCATGTAAATTATATTTTAACATAGCAACTAAGTTTCTAAGCTTATGTTTAGCTAACATATGTTTAAATAAGTCACCTAATTCAGATTATAGCATGTAATAGAGAAATTTAGCACATAAACACATAATTTTCTAAATCTAGGGTTTCAAAATGAAAACTTCTAAAACTAGATGATCAAGGCTATCCTAGGGTTCCTAATGCATGTTCTAAGAGTCCTAGGTCTATTCTAAGGTTACTAGATCAAAGATTAAGGCTTACCTAGGTCGTATAATGGGTTGACGAGGCAACTAGGGTCTCTAGGTCCAGATCTGACGCCGTCACTTTATAATCTTCTCTTGGCCGTCACCTTATAAATTGTACGTGACGGCCTAGGCGTCACAAAGGGTGACGCCGTCACTCTTTAAGTCCAAAAATCTTTCTAGCGCGTCTCGTTTAAACTTCGTATCCACCTCTTTGCCAACACATGATGCCGTCACCTTTAGAGCTTGACGCCGTCAGGTACTGTTTCCAGCTTGATTTTGGAGACTTTATCGTTTTCTTCACTTTTTGCTCCAAAACATCCAAAATGCTTCCTTTTCCAGATTTCTTCACCAAAGTATCTAAAATGACAAAAGGAACGATTTGAGGCAATATTTGATCAAATAATCACGACTTAGGGCTCAAATGACCCCTAAAAGCGTAACACTTTTCGCCTCATCAAATACCCTTACACTTGAGATTTTCTTATCCTCAAGCAAATGCGCTTTTATTCTAATCAAAATACAAGCTAGGGGTCATTTAACACTAATATAAAAGTAATTACAACAAATGATCATTCCACTTCAACCAAAACAAGCACGGAAATTACACACTAGCACCTCACAAATAGTGTTTTGATACTCACATCTCTCGGGTGTAATAAAAGTATATATCACAAATGAAAATGAAAAATATCTCTCACTACCTGTCATAGCACATAGAATACCATAGGCTTGGGAAAGGATCAAACCTCCACCACTTGGCGTAAACACCTAGGATAAACTATCAAAGAGGTCTTTCAAAGGGTTGTAACGGGAGGTGTAGGGATATGATAAACACGGTTTTGTTGGATAAAGGGAATCTTTACTGGTGGCGAGTTAATCATCTTGGTCAATTACATGTACAATGTGGCGTTGCTAAGCCAAGAGTCGACTCGACTTAAGCTAATGAAAACTACAAAAACATAAAAAGAAACATAAAAGGAAACGGGATGGTAATCCGTATGTTTTTCTCTTTTTCTACTTTTTTTTTCTTTTTCTTGATGTTTTCGATTTTTTTTTTTTTTTTTTTTTTTTTTTTTTTTTTTTTTTTTTTTTACATACACTCTTGCCCTACCATCCAAAATAATACATCATAGAGGATTTGAATTCCCCTTACACTTGAACTTTTACATACAATTAACTATTCTAATGACTCGAATTAAGATAATCAAAACACTTGGAGTACCTTTTAAGATATTAACGCACATATGGGGGTAATAATTGACGTCTTCCCCATTACTCTATAACAATAGTACTTTTACCCATGAGTCCCAATTGTCCCAAAGCAACATGTACAGGATATGACTCGACTTAACAACCATGTAATCAATTAGACAATTAACTAAGAGTTTAAACATGTAACAATAATGCACTAAAGATGAGTGCATACAAGGAAGGCTAAGGCGATTTGGGTGTACATTTGGGGTTGGATTGTAAACAAATTCTACCTTTAAGTAATATGCTTAAAGTTAGAAACGAATAAGATAGGCTCGGAGGGGGGTGTACTAGGGGTGTCGTGTACCAAAAATGAGTATATCGCAAAGGTGTGGGAAAATTAATTGACTTTACTAGTCAAGTGTATTGACTTTATTGGTCAAGTAATTATGATACGGGTTTAACACAAGGGTTATCCTAATTCCTCATATCATGTAGTAATCCAACTACACGAATGTAGTCTCACATGTGGTCTCGGGATGCATCACTATAACAAGTTCTAGAATCTAAGTACTACCGGTACACTCATAAGCATCTTTTCCTAACAAATCTAGGGGCGAACCTCACATATTTGGGGTGGAAAATTTTTGAGTGGTACGGTTTTTTATGCTAGTCATACAACTCCTATCCATGAGACGCTTATTAAGACTAAAGCTTCACTCATATATGTTGTAAAAAAATTTAAATTTGGCGCTAAAATTACCCTAACAAGTGTTTCTCTTAGTTTTATTACACATCTACTATTAAACAAACAAAAATCAAGTGTAATTGCATTCTCTAAGGTATCATCATTTACCCTCCCCTTACACTTAAGCTGAACATTGTCCCCAATGTTCAATAAAAAGAGTGTAAAAGTAAAGAAGGTAGAAGTATGAAACAAATACCCCCCTGATTCGTTCGGTGTGGATAATGCGTTAACATGGTTAGATCCTCCTCCAAGAAAACTAACGTTGAAAGCTTCCCTCCAGAAATATAAATCATCTTCTTGTCCAATATAAGCTGTTAAACCTGAGAAAACAATCATGGCAAACCTCACGTAAAATCGGCGGCAAACTCTATATATAATAAAATCCTAGAAAGCGAATAAAGATATAATGCTTGTGGAATAAATATTTGCAAATTTCATGGAGTTTATAAAACTAAAGATTTAACAAAAACTTTACGATTCCGGCAGAAAAACAAAACTTGCAAAATTTTTCAGAATTTTACACATGACGCTGTCAGGTTATAATCCAGACGCCGTCAGAAGTGACCTGCAGAAATTTCATGTTAAGTTTCTGGAAAATTTCTGGAAAAACTTACGCCTTAATTCCTGGAAATCATGCGAAATATCATTATGACTCGATACAAGTATTTGACTCAAACAAATACTATTATGCATATTCGTTTAATATTGTTGTGATTTATGTTCAATCTCGTTTTTTAGAAACAAATTTAGATTTCCCTTACACTTATCTTTTGCAAAATACCTTTATATGTAGGTAAGACGAAGTTAAAAACAAAATAAAACATTTTCACAATTTACGTTGAAACATGAGCCACAAACAATAATAATAAAACATGCATACGGAAACAAATAAAATCAAACAAACAATTAAAGCTCGGGTTGCCTCCCAAGAAGTGTTTTTCTTTATTTACGAGTCTTGTAGCTAGACTAAAGTCATTCCCTACCTAGGGTCACTAATGCTCACGTACCCAAGTGTGAGCCATCTAATTGTTGCCTTATCTTTTTTATAATCATCATTTAGCTCTAAACGTCCGCGATAGTATTTATTATTCTTTTCGTGTGGATATTTAAGCCCTTTTATTATGTCGTTCTCACTTAACATCTCATGCAATGTCTTTGCCCTAGCAACAATATTGTCTCCTTTGTATTCTAACTCATTTACCATAATTTTGTTGTATTCAGTACGCGAAATTATGTTCATTGGTAATGATGAGTTAAGGTAAGCATCAAAGCTCCTACATCCTATTTTACAAGAAAATTTCATATTAAATAAACTGCCGTTCTCGATCCTTGTCCTAGGGTCGACATATCTAAGAGGGTTCATCTCTTCCTCTATCCAATCCTCATTAATTAAATCTCCATCATCTAGGTCCTCATCGGAGTCCGAATAGTAAAAAGAGCTAACCCTATGGTCGTTATCATGGTCAGACTCCTCCATCTTAGAATTATTGCCAAAGTGGTGGTCAGGCGAGAGGTTAGGTGGGTTTTCATTTTCCACTACAGGGATTGGGATGGGTAGTTGGAAAATCCTTCGACGAAAAACACGAATAACAGGAATCAAACGATCAATGCTATTGTTATCCATCGAGAGAGTTTATGAACAAAGGAAACAAAGAAAAAGATAGACTAAAGAGAACCTATAAAAATAAAATAAAAATCTTACTAGAAAAGAATCTAGCAAGTAAACCTAATCAAAATAAATCTCAACCTAAACAATAACTATTCCCCAGCAGCGGCGCCAAAAACTTGATGCGTGGTTTTGCAACCTTGCAAAAGGTTTTACCTCTCGAGGGATCTCGAGAAGCTTGCAATCCCCACAAGGCAGTGTACTTAACTGATGTAGTATAGTGTAGTGGCAAGTACCGGGGGATTGATCGTTCTACTTGGGGAATAGTTTTCGTTAGGATTAAAACTTAATTAAACTAGTTCTAGAGGTGAGGGATGATTCTTTTTGTATTTTTGTATTTTGTGGAAAGCAAGTAAAAATCTCGGGTATTGAAAGAGTGGGCGGAATTAGTTGCTAGTCAACTAACCCAAGTAACTACAAATGCAATAAAAATTAAATAACAAGAAAATAAAATATAAGAAAAATCTTATATGGAGAGAAACGTGTTTACTTAGATTTCACTACTCCCTAGCTATCTTTCATTAATTGACTAGTTTGTTACAATTACGTGGATGACGGGTTATATTCCTTAATACCATTCGTGGCACCGTGCACGATCTTCCCCAAATCTATAAGCTTCTACCTCATCCTATGCTGAGCCGACAACTAGCTCCTAAGATGGCCTCATTAGTAGTCACTTATGCATTAAATACAACCATTAAAATCGTAGTACACATCCGATTCATGTTTCTTAAGACGTTTAAGCATGTTACCAATTGGAGATTAGCCAGTTTTCTTAAGCCTAACATCATTCATCCAACAACAATTAATAACAAATAGTCAATCAATAATCAATAGCTAGGTTTCATTAAATCTAAGTAAACACAAAGAAACCTAGCCTAACATGTTAATATAAATACAAGCATAAGATAGAATCAAAAAACACATAGACATATTGAATGATTATTGGAAGACTTATCTTTAATTAATCATGGATGAAAGAAGGGTTTGAAACCCTTACAAGAAGGTTAAAATTCATCCTAGGGTTTATGGTGAAGTTCCTCCAAAATTTCTCTCTCTAATGAATGAAAATTAGAAAACTATATATAGAGAATACAATCTAACGGCGTCACGTTATACAAGTGACGCCGTCAACTCACCGCCAATGCTTTCCTCAGATTGCCTAGATCCAAATTTGACGTCGTCACTTTATAATCTTCTCTTGGCCGTCACCTTATAAATTGTACGTGATGGCCTAGGCATCACAAAGGGTGACGCCGTCACTCTTTAAGTCCAAAAATCTTTCTGGCGCGTCTCGTGTAAACTTCATATCCACCTCTTTGCCAACACATGACGCGTCACCTTTAGAGCGTGACGCCGTCAGGTACTGTTTCCAGCTTGATTTTGGAGACTTTATTGTTTTCTTCGCTTTTTGCTCCAAAATGCTTCCTTTTCCATATTTCTTCTCCAAAGTACCTAAAATGACAAAAGGAACGATTTGACGCAATATTTGATCAAATAATCACGACTTAGGGCTTAAATGACCCCCTAAAAGCGTAACACTTTTCGCCTCATCACTTTTCCAAAATCTATCACACAAGCTCGAAGCATATCCTCGAGTGTTTGGATAGTTCTTTCCTTTTGACCGTCGGTTTGTGGATGATATGCCGTACTCATGTCTATCTGAGTACCTAAGGCCTTTTGCATAGATTGCCAAAATCTTGACGTGAAACGAGAATCACGATCCAATATGATAGATATTGGAATTCCATGTCAGGAAACTATTTCCTTGAGGTTCAACCTAGCAAGGGTTTCCATATCATCCGTTTCTCGTATAGGAATGAAGTGAGCTGATTTCGTAAGGCAATCAACTATTACCCAAATAGTATCATGCCCGTTGGATGTTCTAGGTAGTTTAGTGATAAAATCCACCATAATTCTTTCCCACTTCCAAATGGGAATCTCAGGTTGTTCCAATAAGCCGGATGGCTTTTGACATTCAGCCTTTACCCTAGAACTTGTTAAACACCTGCCCACATATCTAGCAATAAATGCCTTCATGTCGGGCCACCAATAGTGTTTCTTCGGATCCTGATACATCTTGTCAGAACCTGGGTGGATGGAGTACTTAGATTTATGGGACTCGTGCATTATTACGTTCCTTAAGTTACCATGATGAGGTAACCATCTCCGACCCTTAATACAACGAGTTCTCTCTGAACGTATCTCAAAAGCCTTATCCATCCCTCGTAAATTCTCAAATTTATGATCTTTCTTTTTGAGGGCTTCATTCTGGGCTTTGAGTACTTGGGAAGGTAAATTCGAATGAAGAGTCATAACTAACGACCTAACACTAAGTGGTTTGATTCGTTCCTTTCGGCTCAAAGCATCTGCTACTACGTTAGCTTTGCCAGGGTGGTAACGAATCTCACAATCATAATCAGTGAGCAGTTCTATCCATCGACGTTGTCTCATGTTCAACTCTTTCTGATTAAGAATATGTTGTAGGCTTTTGTGATCGGTGAAAACCGTACACTTAGTGCCATACAGGTAATGTCTCCATATTCTTAGAGCGAACACTACTGCTCCTAATTCTAGATCATGTGTAGTGTAGTTTTCCTCATGTGTCTTGAGTTGTCGTGATGCATAAGCGATTACTTTATCCTTTTGCATTAATACAGCTCCAGGACCTCTACACGAAGCATCACAGTAAACGACAAAATCATCGTTTCCCTCTGGTAATGCTAAGATCAGAGCTTCACACAACTTGCTCTTCAAAAGTTGGAAAGCTATCTCTTGATCTTTTCCCCAGTCAAACTTCATGTTTTTCTGGGTTAGCTATGTCAAAGGTTTTGCTATTTTTGAAAATCCCTCAATAAACCTTCGATAGTAGCCCGCAAGTCCTAAGAATTGTCGTATCTCAGTAGGACTCATAGGATGCGTCCAATCCTTAATGGCTTTGATTTTTGCCGGATCGACACGAAGTCCTTGTTTATCTATCATGTGTCCGAGAAATTGCACAACACTAATCCAAAATTCACACTTAGAGAACTTTGCATAAAGTTTCTCTGTCTTAAGTAGTTCTAGGATTATTCTCAAGTGTTTAGTGTACTCTTCCTCGTTACGTGAATATATAAGGATATCATCTATGAACACTATAACAAATTTATCCAAGTATGGTTTACACACCCGGTTCATGAGATCCATGAAAACCGGTGGTGCATTTGTCAAACCAAATGGCATAACTTGAAATTCATAGTGCCCATATCTCATTCTGAAAGTGGTCTTAGGGATATCATCTTCCCTCACTCTTAGTTGATGATAACCTAATCGTAAGTCGATCTTTGAATATACACTCGAACCTTGTAGTTGATCAAATAAGTTATCAATCATGGGTAATGGGTACCGATTTTTGATAGTAAGTTTGTTCAATCCACGATAATCGATACACATCCTCATAGATCCATCTTTCTTGTTTACGAATAGGACAGGAGCTCCCTAGGGTGATGTACTTGGGCATATAAAACCTCGATCGGTTAATTCCTGGAGTTGTTTAGAGAGTTCCTTCATCTCTGAAGGGGCTAACCTATAGGGTGCTTGGGCTATAGGTGCCTCTACGGGAATTAAATCGATTTGAAATTCTATTTGACGGACAGGAGGTAAGCCAGGTAAATCCTTAGGAAAAAATTTTGGGTATTCCCTGACTACAGGGATCTCCTCCAATTGTTTTTCACCTGGCTTAGTCTCTGTTACTTGAACCACGAAAACTTGACAACCTCGTGACATGTATTGTTCCGTTTTGATACATGAAATGTAGGTAAGTCGAGTTTTACTTTGATCTTCTCGGATAGTTAAGGACTCACCGTTGATAGGTACATGGATGATTTTCTCGTCACAAAGAGTCTTTGCTTGATTCTTGGACAACCAATCCATTCCCACAACAATGTCAAAACTACCGAGTCTAAGGGGTATGAGATCGATCTCAAAGGGGTGGTTAAGTAAAGTTAGGGTACAACCCTTGATGACCGTGTTAGTACTAAATAAGTTTCCGTCGGCCATTTCTATCTCATAGTAATTATCTAAAGCTATGGGTTTAATCCTAAGTCTAGAGGCTAAGGGTGTAGATACGAAACTCCTATCGGCTCCAGAATCAAATAATATTCTAACTAATTAATAGTTTAAGAGAAACTTACCCGTGACTACGCTCGGATCTTGTAGATCATTCCTATCCCTCAACATATATGCTCTTCTCTGGGCACAATCAGTATTTTTCTTTGGACATCTACTTGCATAGTGTCCTTTTTCTCCGAAAGTAAGACAAATGACCGTTGCTGGTGGTGGATTACCCCCAGTAACTGGTCCTTTGTTCTTGCAATCCTTTGGATGATGGCCCACCTTGTTACATGTTGTACATTTAATGGAACAAGGCCCTGTGTGATGCCAGTTGCATTTCTTACACAGAGGGGCATTCCCAGCATAACCACTTCTCTCATTTAGAGTGGTGGCATAAGCTCTTGCATTCTCTTGCCTTGGTTAAGGATAGGGGTTTGTACGGTTATTACTAGTGGTATTACGAGTGTTACCGAAAGCTCTCCCATCGTGGAACTTTCTTTTATTATCGTAGGGTGCTGGCACAGGGTTGTGCTTTGTTACTTGGTCCATTAACCTCAAAGTTATATTAATGGCCTCCTCTAAAGTTTGAGGTTTAGAGGCTGTAACATTCCCTTCGATACTCCAGGGCAAACCTCTGATGAAAACTTCTATCGTCTTTTCAACAGTCGGCACCATTATAGGACACAAAGTTGCCAACTCTTGAAATCTCCTAATAAAAGTTTTAACATCGTTCCCCTTTATTGACAAGTTATAGAACTCATCTTCCATTTTCTTAATCTCCGTCCGAGGGCAGTATTTCATAATCATAAGTTTCTTAAATTCAATCCAAGATAACTTGTATGCGTCTTCTATTCCTATGGGTTGGGCATACGAGTTCTACCAAGATAACGCTTCCTCAGTAAGCGTACCAGTCGCAAACTTAACCCTACAATCCTCAGTACAGTTACTACGGGAAAATACCGATTCACATCTCTCAAACCAGTGAATCAATCCTATGGCCCCTTCTGTCCCCTTGAGATTAAAGGGCTGACAGCTCATAAATTCCTTGTAGTTACTCTTCTTCACTACAGGAATTTCGGGGTTTCTAGCCATGTTTGCATCCCTAGCTCCTAGTGCTGAAGTCACACTGTCAGTCATTAGTCGTTGGATGTCTTCCTGAGTCATGGCGGGAGTAGTGGGAGTAACGGGAGTGGTAGCTCTTGTACGTGCCATTCTATAGGTAAGATGTGATAAGAATAGTGTCATAGTTTATGTTCTAATTTCTTAGAACACTATCTGATACCGGATGGGTAGGGAATCCTAAAACTAAAAGGGCGATTTTCCTAACAAGATTCGTTATATTCCACCGAAGCTAGTTTTACCCGTCTAAAGGCATAGTGATTCTAAGGGATCCCAAGTTTTTAGTGTTCCTAGGTATGTCTACTTGTTTTAATTTCCTATAAGTTCTAGTTCTTAAATCCTAAGGCAGTCTATAGTGTATCCTAAGGCAATCTATAGTGTGTCCTAAGGCAACCTATAATGTGTCCTAGGGCATAGGGAATCCTAATACGGGATACGAGTTTTATGAAAGATTAAGTATAAGTGGATTAAAACCAAGTACCTATTTATAACTAAGTTATCTACCTATAAACCTATATTATCTAAGTCTATAACCTTATTTTGATTCTTTGTTACCCTTAAGTTCCTGAATGGATTCCCAAAGATCATCTTTATCAGACCTATGATTATCCCTAATATCCTCGATAATCATTCATAGAGTGGAAAGTCTAACATGTGCAGTAACTACTTTGTCAGAGTGTCCATCATATTTTGTTTACAACCTAAAGATTTGATTACGAGCTTTCTCTAATTCATTTTCTAACCTATTCCTAGATCACTAATCCTATTTTCTACTTCTTCCATTCTTCCTAAAGATAACTTATCTAAATAACTAAGTATTTCCTCTATTTGTTCCTCATGCCTTTCTAAAGGCGTTTTATATGAACTACTACCTATTTCAAACCTAGGGGGAGGTGATGGTGGTATAATACGTATTTTCTTACGGGGAGGTGAAACTATTTTGAGAACATAACGATCTTGACTATAATAGTGAGGTATAGATGGGATAGGGGTTATAGTAGGTACGGTAGGAATTTCTGCACCATATGCTTGCATATACCCATTATATGCCTGTATATAGGGATCATTCGGGGAAAGTTCTAAACCTAAGTTAGTTAAGATGTTCTGGGCTAATTCTTCCGGAGAATTAGAATGAGAAGATGAGTGAGTAGGAGTAGCCGGAGCATACTCATAACTATCGGATGAAGTATCCGTATCATCGGTATCCAACACGATGATAGGATTGTTAAAGGATGACATATCTAATTGTAATACCCGAAAGAGTATCTTAGCATAATTCTAACCTAAGTAGATATATCCTAGAGGCAATACTAATAGTGAGGATTCTATCCTAGAGGTAATAGGGAGGTATCTAACCTAAAGGCAATTAGGGGGTTCTAACCTAAAGGCAAGTCGGGAATCCTAACCTAAAGGCAAGTCAGGAGTCTAAAGGCAAGTTTGGGGATTCTAGTGGCACGGAGGACTTTTTGAAAAAGTGGTTATAGTTTAGGAAAAATCATTTGTTCTCTATAACCAAGGCTCTGGTACCAATCTGTAACACCCCCATTTTTCACTGATCGCATCGGATTAAGTGTTTGGGGTATTACTCATGGAATCAAAGACAAGATAATAGAAAACGACTTGAAAAGAGACGTTTTTGAAAAAAAAAATGTTATCATTCATTTATTCATCAGAGTTTTTACAGTAAAATATGTACTTTTACCAAAAGAGAGGTCCCTAAGATACGTTTTATGACTCAAAACTGATGAATGATAACTATTATGGACGTCCCCATGTCCAGTACTTCTCCGTGCCAGGGTTCATATAGTGCCTAATTACCTAAGATAACATGCTTAAAAGTCAACACGAATGTTGAGTGAGAGTCATAGGTTTAAGTAGATAGGGTATGAATACAAGTTCCACAGGGTTCAGCTAAAACCCTATGTGTGGAAAGGTTTTAGTGATAGAAGGTATATTGCACTAAGCTCATGAACCACACGTTAACAGTCCGGGTCATGGGGTCTGCAGACCAAACCATGAGGGGACGGGAAGGATAACTTGCCAAAGTTAATCCTTCAGTGGGTTCAAATATAGTACTTATTGGTACCATCCAAAGAGATGTTAATACCAACGAGAGTTGTCAAACTCCAATAGATCTATCAACTATATTCGCGTTCGCGTAGGTAAAATATCCCAAACGATTAGATTCATGAATTTTAGTTATGTAGTGATGGCAGTTAGTTTACTCGTGCAATAACCAATGGAAAAGACTTGTATTCGGTTTAAAGCATGTATCCTCACAGGGTTGTAAAGCATTTAAAAGTGAGACTATGAAAACTCACATGGGTCTTAAGGTAAGTAAAGTAGGGATTTAGACAACTCACTCACGTATCCTAGGGGTAGTGTAGGTGTGTGTGTATGTCAAGTCTTAGTCTAGGTTTTCTTAACTAATCACTCTTAGGGTTTTTATATATAACATAACACTGTTCGGGCCATCACATTTCAGAAGTATATGACTCCTCACATGAAGCTCCCTACTATTGTATTATGTTATCAACATAATACCGTTCGGGCCTTCATAATTCAGAAGTTAATACTCCTCACACAAAGTTCCCTACTATTGAGTTATGTTGTCCCTAAACTATTCTAACTTTTGCACATTTAATCCCTATACTTATATTTTTTAGAGAAATGACAAAAATGGTCCCTAAACTATACTAACTTTGATTATTTACCCTTTTTACCCTTAACTTTATAATATTTGCATAACTAGTCCTTTTTAGTTTATAACTTGTTTTAATTTCTATCCTAAGGTTTCAAAACTTTGCAAAATGAGTCCTTACACTAATAACTTCTAGTAAATGTCAAAAACAGTCCCTAGACTTTATAGTTTCAGGAATTTATGATATATACCCCTATGCATGTAAAGTTTTGCAAAACTAGTCCTAAATGCATGTAAATTATATTTTAACATAGAAACTAAGTTTCTAAGCTTATGTTTAGCTAATATATGTTTAAATAAGTCACCTAATTCAGATTATAGCATGTAATAGAGCAATTTAGCACATAAACACATAATTTTCTAAATCCAGGGTTTCAAAATGAAAACTTCTAAAACTAGATGATCAAGGCTATCCTAGGGTTCCTAATGCATGTTCTAAGAGTCCTAGGTCTATTCTAAGGTTACTAGATCAAATATTAAGGCTTACCTAGGTCGTATATGGGTTAAAGACGCAACTAGGGTTTCTAGGGCTTCTCTCGGCTCATACCACAACTCGACACTACAAAGACCTTGCTACTTGACTTCTATGGGTCTTATACTACAGAATGTATGTGAGGTAAAGAGGAGAAGAGGTGTGGAATGAAATGGAGGGGAGGTGTATTTATAGGTGCGTAAGGAGTAGCGAGCACGCATGGTGTGATAGGTGTCGAGGAGGGGGGAGGTGGAGTAAGCAAGGCTATGGGGTATTGTGGCAGGTCTAGGAGGTGATAAGGAAAGGCTATACATAGCTAGGGGCTGGTGGTAGGCCGGTTGTGGTGAGGGGAAGCCGAGGGAGGCGGTTTAGAGGAAGAAGGTGACAAGTAGGTGATCCACCTACTTGCTTGGGTGGTTAGAGGTGCTAGGGTGGTTGCTTGGTAGTTTTAAGGTGCTTAAGTATCTTAGTTTAGGTGTTTAGGTCAAATTTTAACCTAGTTTTGTTTAGTGAGAGTTTAAGGTTTTTCCTAGGGTTTAGTGTCTAATTCAGGGTCCTAATGGTGTTTAGTAACTAATATAATGTCCTAAGTGGCTTATACTAAGTGGTGATAACTTATGGTAAAGATTTGGGATAGTTTAGACCTAATTTCGGGAAGTTATGACCTAATTAGGGTTTTGTGCTTATATGACTTGTACCTAAGTTCTAAGGAGTTGTACTATGATCTAGGGAGTCTAATATATCCTAAAGTAACTAATTTAAGTCATACCTAAGTCTTAAATTCTTTCAAGTTAGTTCAGATAGGGTTTTAAAGCTAACCGGGAACACATAGGTGCATTTAGGGTTTCTAGCAAGTATGGTGTACTAGAGTGATAGTTTTCTTAGTGAAAATATGTTTGTAACCTTGACTTGACATACCGGAATGTTTACATCAAGTAAACATGGTAGTGGTTGGCATGGGTGGATACGTGAGCTTGTCTAGAGGTTAGTTAGGTCATAAGAATATAATAAAGCAAAAATTTAGCTCGGGAAAATCCTATAGGCATTTCTAATCCTAGATTGTGCTTAGTGAGGGCCTAAGTTAAGTTAGTAAGGCATTTCCAACCTAGATTATGCTTAGTGAGGGCCTAAGTTAAGTTAGTAAGGCATTTCTAACCTAAGGGGAAGTTAGTGGGTTGTTACAGACCGTACCCGCATTTCATTAGAAGGTTGTGACTTAGTGGTGGTTAAGATGAACGGTAGACGCTTTCATCACCATACACGTGCGAATTGACCAAATGATCACATACCTAATAGATTTACTTAAGAAGTTAGAGGTGAGGTGTATGTGTCAACACTTGAAAGACAAAGAAAAAGGAAAACATGGACTTATGTTTTCCCATTTAATATTAGGTTAATCCCTAGCATTAGATCAAACTAGATAATGGTGAAGATTTGTTCTTTGGTATGCAACAAAATTAGAGTATGCAAAATAAAATGAATCTAATAATAATATGTTTTTAATATCAAGTTTTTAAACACTCTCACACAATTAAGAAACCCAATAATATGTTTTTAATATCAAGTTTTTAAACACTCTCACACAATTAAGAAACCCGTAATTTAAAAAATCTGAACCAAACACTTGATGGCTTTTAAACATTTAAATAAAAAAATAAAACTAATTAAATATTTATAAGATTTTTCAAAATGTCAAAAACAGGTTTTCATCATTATTATATATTTCATATGATGTACTCCATTAATTTGTTATCATACCTTCCCAATCCGTATTGGCCACGTTTCTGCACATCTTCACACACGATTTGTTCATTGCGATCGGACTGAAGGAAGACTTTTTAGTTTATGCTAAATCACGGTGTGCTCCTATACTCTTATCATTTCTGTCTTAAATCTTTGTAATGATTCTGATACTTTACTACAGTAAAAGTTATATTCCCTAAAGAAGTAGATTCTTAAAGTAATTTCAATCTTAATGTCGGTGTAATGTGTTTTTATTTACTATCTAGATAAAAAATATATATCCTATTTAAGATAAGGAAAAAAAATGAATAATAATATGGACAGTGTTTGTTTTACATTATGCTTATGACATGTAAGATTGATTTGTTGTGCATATATATTATGAGATAGTTTAGTTGCCGTTAAAAAAAATGATTATGGGACATTGAAATGCTAGAATTAGATATTAAGCATTAAAGTTTTGAGGTTAGTTATGACTACAGAATTGTTCAAAGAAGCCATAGCCCATAGACGCATAGATAAGTGATTAAACAGGGTTAAGCAGCAAAAGTAGCTAAATATCAGACTGACGACACTGCCGAGTGGTGTCGCTGTCAAGGACGGCTTTCGGAGAAATAGGTCATTGGTTTATTCTCTTGGCTGGTCACTATTGATTGTGGCTAGGTCCTTTGGAGGGTCAGGTGACACCCAAAAGGGGTGCACGGGGCAGGTTCTGCCGATTTAGATATGTTGGAGAGGCAAAGGGACTAGAATAAAGAAGGAAAGCAAACTAGTAATACACTAATAGGACCTAAGTTGTTAATCTAATATTCAGTGATTGATCTGTTGCTGAGTCACTGTGGATGATTAGACCACTCCCAGCTGTGACGTGTCTCTTTTGGTGGCAGTTGTGCCACCTCAGCGCCACATAACTGAAACACAAACTCTCACACCCCTGTCAATAGTGGTGTGTCTCTTTTTGTGTCACTACACAAATTTACCTCAAAACACAAATGGGCCCCGCACCTCTCGTCCGTTGCTCGTCGCCAAACCGACGCACCACCGACGAGGTGGTGCCATTGATGTCACAAAACCGACGTGCATCAGTTTGTAAGCCAATGCACCTGTTAGGAGTGGTGTTAGTACCAATGAAATGTATATGCTTCGACTTCTTGTCCGAAATTTTGCACTGAAAACTGTAACTGCTGCAAAACAAGATGCATAAATGGTTGTTTTTTTCACATTAATGGACATAAATGCTAAATCCAAATCAAGCCTTGAGTTGAAGAGGTTAGTCCTGATTAGTAATTTGATGTTTAAATGCTATAAATCTGTTTGTATAGGCCATAGGACTATAGAAAAACGAGTAAGCATGACCAAGGAGAACAAGTAGGTACTAACGCACTTTTACAGGGACTTATGAACCGAGAAAACACCATTAAAGCAAACTAGGATAGAAGTAAATAAAAAGCAACAATTTTGACTACAATAGGACTTCAGTTCTGAATTATTGACTCGTCAATTCTCTATTTGCAAATAATTGCAATGCTCGTGCTGTATATCCACAAATAGGTGAATATATTGTCTGCCACATAGTACAAACCTACGAGCAAAACAAACTAAATAATATGATTCTTAAGGATGATTGATGACTATATGCTTGATCACTACATAATTCTTATGGATGTAAGTGGAGATTTTGCTACTATTATTCAAGGATGCATTTTTTAACTGAATTTTTAATGATCCTGTCTTAGCTGTGTGCAGAATGCTACCCTGAAATATACGAGTGTTTGTCCATCACATATCTTATAACTAGCTTTCTTATTTCTAGCTTACCTCTCCATTGATATATGTCCATAGTGTCCAATATATATATTATCTTTAAGTAGTAGTTTAATAAATTCTAATAAGATACATTGTACTATAGGATTCATCCATCATTGGTGACTCTTTGCTAATATATACGTATGTTTTCTACTTTTCTTACATTTATTTTAACTGTGTAGATGACAGACTATACATCTGCATACACGTTAGATGAAGCACTTGTAGCCATTGGATTTGGGAAGTTTCAAGGATGGATATTTGCTTATGCGGGTCTTGGTTCCATCGCTGAGGCAATGGAGGTGATGATTCTTTCTTTCATTGGACCTTCGGTTAGGTCTGAGTGGAATCTGTCATCTACTGAAGAGGGCCTAATAACAACTGTGGTTTTTGCTGGTATGCTTATTGGAGCATATTCATGGGGTGTCATCTCGGATAACTTTGGAAGGAGGTAACCTTCTTTCCTTAATCACTTTATTTCTGTCTTCCTATATGTCAGCTCTAACTGTGCCGAAACAATTGATCATAACTACTGGTTGCCTGCATTTTCCTTCACTAGAAAAGGTCTTCTGAGTATTGCTATTGTGACTAGTGGAGCATCATTTCTAAGTGCTTTCTCTCCAAACTATATTTCATTGGTCATTCTTCGTTTCCTAGGAGGCATCGGCCTTGGTGGTGGTCCCACTTATAATTCTTGGTTTTTGGAGTTTGTTCCTGCTCCAAGCAGAGGTACTTGGATGGTTATCTTCTCAACTTTCTGGACAGTAGGAACAATACTTGAAGCTTCACTTGCTTGGGTATGTTATCATTTGCCCATCTTCATGTATGTGGTTAAAGAAATACTATTAATTTAATAAACTTTAAGTCTTTTTCATTCCTTGTTCAGATTGTCATTCCTCGTTTCGGGTGGAGGTGGTTGCTTGCAATATCTTCTATTCCTGCTTTGGCTGCTCTCATGTTTTATCATATTGTACCCGAATCCCCAAGATATCTATGTTTGAAAGGTCAAACGACTGAAGCTTATGATATATTGAAACGAGCTGCAGCAGTCAACAAAAAACAACTTCCTTCTGGGATCCTTCTTTCTGATCAAATCTCATTTTTGGATGAAGAACTTGATACATCAGAGGATAGCCATTTGCTCTCTATGAGAAAAAACAAATCGATTTCTTTTAAAGAAAGTTTTTCAACCGTATGGATGTTATTCTCATCAAATTTGATCAAAACCACCTTCTTGTTATGGATCGTATTCTTTGGAAATTCATTTTCGTACTACGGGATCATACTGCTCACATCAGAATTGAGCAGTGGCCAAAGCCAATGTAGCTCAGCAATTTCATTGTTGGTTGTTGGCTCTGAAGATTCTACCTACAGAGATGTATTCATTACCAGTTTGGCAGGTACGGAATGATGTATTATTTACAATATTCTACATGTATGTACTCTCAGTTACCTGAAAGACCAAATTACCCTTTTGAATCAAGACCTTGAAACCCTTAACATGCCCTATGTTACAAAAATTGTATGTCGTTTACTTGGATCCATGAGTTTGTCATATTCTTGTAATATCGGTGCTATGTTATTACTTTGAGACACACGTTAATTTTTTTCGTGCAGCAATATAAGTAGACAACATATGACCCATTTCTTTTTATGCCTTTTTTAGAGCTTCCCGGTCTAGTTTTTGCAGCATTTATAGTGGACAAGATTGGTCGCAAACATTCAATGGAACTCATGTTCATCATTGGTTTCATATTCCTTATACCACTACTTTCACATCAGTCTGAACTTTTCACAACTTTTGCATTATTTGGATCCCGTATGTTCATCATTGGAACGTTCACAGTTGCCAATATATATGCTCCAGAGGTACTTACATTCTCCTGACTTTCAACCACATAAACCTATTTGCTTATGAATGTATCAATTCGGTTTATGTTTTCTCTAACTGGTTAAATGTGTAAAGGAGACTATAGCTTAGAAAGAAATGGATCAAATGGGTTAAACATGATTAAAATCTGCCTAATGTATATCGTTAATGCATAAAACATCTGAAAGTTGTGTTATTATTTCAATATAAATATATACTTTTTGTCCAATGATGGGCAAAAAAATACAGGCCAATCCAACTGTTTCAACCCATACAAAAAGTTATACGTTTTGATACCAATTTGTCCGACTCATTTTTGTACCTCAATGTTGGTCTCATGCCTTTGTTTACACACTTCTACTTCTTTACATAGATATATCCAACCGCTGTGAGGGCTACTGGCGTCGGTGTTGCAAGCTCCGTGGGTAGAGTGGGAGGAATGATTTGCCCTCTCGTGGCCATTTATCTGGTTGATGGTTGCCATCAGACGTCTGCAGTTGTTCTGTTTGAGATTGTGATAATCCTTTCAGGCTTGTGTGTTATGTTCTTCCCACACGAAACCATGGCCCGGGAACTTGCTGATACTGTTTCAGTGCCTGATTCGACGTAAGAGTGTAGTGGTTGTAAACAAAGGAAGATAAGATTTATGTAAAGGGTACACATTTATAGTTTGTAGATATATATCATTGTTGTTATGAAATAGGAGAAATAGTGCCAGGTTAGTCATTGGGCATTCCCGTTATGATATTCCAACTCATGATTTGTACATTAAGAAGAGCGAGTCACAAACCATTTGAAATAGTTCAAGTCTTTGTTCACATTTGAATTTAACAAATTTTGCAGTTACAGTTTCATTAAATGATGCTATTTAACTATGGGGCTTCATAGACTGAAAATTGTTGCAACTTTCCGAAGCTCAAATCTGGTATGATCTTTAGATTTCAGTAATGAAATGGTAAAGATCTCAACCATTAACTGGTAACTCAAGGATAAGAAAAGAGATTCGAATTAATGGTGATTTGTTATTGATAAGATGAAGGTGTTTGTTACAAGAGAGAAAGAGAGATTACAATTCAATAGCTAACTAATACTGATTACAAGGAGTGAATTTATACAATGTGAAATGGGTACAAATGAATGGGCGGGAAAATCAGTTATGAGTTGTTTGACTTTTCTAATTGACTGTTTGACTTTGACCATTTGTATTATTCATATCAAAATCATGGGCAGATGCTGCAAAAATCTAGTTAGTTATATAAGCTTAGTAATTGAACATCACTGCTGTGAAGATCGCTAGTAAACTCGTAAGATTTACGATCTTACGTGTTTACTAGCCGAGATCGTGTAGTATCGGAATAGGATCGCATCTGAGTAGGATTGTATGTAAGATCGTGGAATCGCACGTAAGATCTCGACATTCGATCCGAGTTCACCTATTTTTATTTTATGTTTTTCACTTTTTCTATCTTTTAAGTCTATCTCACTTGCTTAGGCCCAAAAATAAACGAGTTTTACTAATGTCTAATATGTAAACCACTACCGTTTCATATTCTAAATAGATTATAGTTTATAACTAGTTTTCTACTTTTCCCCAAATCAAAATTCCAATTAATAAACTACTTGTCTTCTTTTCATGATCTAATCACCTGAAGCAAAGATTTTCTTACAGGTTGATTGATGTTTTTCTTTGACACTTTAATCTTGAATGTAAACATTTTCATACTTTAACTTTTAAGTTTGAACCACATAATTAGTGGAAATAGTATCATTGTTACAATTACAAGAGCCTTGAATCCTTTGGTAGTTATTTGATGGAGTAAAAGTGTAAAATTAAAAGTCTAAAAGTGTCCAATATTTCAATTTACTTTACTTCAGTGTGATTAAATTAATCAAATGGTATGTTTTGGAATGCAACTTAAGAAACGTTTGTTTGCATCATGTAGATGACTCGTATGTTTTGAGATGCTTAGGACTCATGTTATGTAATCTTATTCCACTAATCGTTAATGTCATAATTGAAACTTGACTTTTTGTTTTAATACTATTACTTTAGTGTTTGAAATTTGAACTTTGGCGTTTTTAAAATGATATTATATGAATTTATCTTTGATATTGAGTTGAAATGCAAAACAATTTGACTCATTTATCATTTGTTTACAAAATATGACAAATTGAGGGTCGTAGGATCTCGATCCGATCCTACGATCTCAATCTTGTAAAGACAAAAACGATCTTAGGTTGGATCGCGATCTTGACAGCCTTGCTGAAAACCCGACCCTGAAGGGTTTACGGGCTAGTCGTTTGGGATGAATGAATAGTTAGGGTGATTAACCACATGATAGAAGTGCTTAATTCCGGATGTGGATATTGATTTTAACATGTTAGCAGTTCAGCTGAACTTGAAAACATCAAAATTTGATTTCTTTGCTGGAAAAATACAATCAAGTTCAACACACGCAAAGTTTCCAGAAACATTTATTTGCATCACTGAAAACAAACTTAGTAATATACAATTATTTTCTCTCAGCAATCAGCTTTTATCTTATATTATTAGAATGAAGCGCGAGTTTTTTTTAACAGAGTTAAGATGTCGGTTTCCGACGGAAAGATTACAAATTTTACTAATACAAACGGTCTCTTTGCAAAATGCAACTGAAAAATTGTGTGCGACACTTGTTGAACAGTTGCCAGCTTTTGACCAAAAGATCACTAAACCGAGTGTCAAATAGTCTCAAAGCAAAATGAACCAAAAAGTATCATACAAACCCGAAGAACTTAATGTTTGACACCAAAATAATGCTCTTCACCAAAATAAGATCACCGGTTTGAGACATACAACAACACAAGACATTTACAGAACCGTAAGCAATAACAGAACTAGTCCTGCAAGCAAGCCACCTGAACCAAGCCTTCTGTCAGCACCAGCATAATATTGCTCGATCATGATCCCAAACCTGCAAGTCCCAGTCGAAGGGTCGTCTTTCGTGACAGTTGAAACATTAGGGAACTTACACGCCTCGTCAAGCTGATTATTTATCTGATAATAACTATTAACTGCATAAGAAATGTTCTGTTTAGCATCCAAACCACCACATGAAGTTCCATACCCTAAACTCGTGCAATCCCCAAGGGCACAGGCATAACTAACAGACTGAGCTATTGAAGGGTCATCCACCTTAACCGAATCCTTAAGAACACACCACTTCCTCTGCAAATATTTCACGTTCCGGGCTGGAACAAGAGCCCCGGCAGTGGTTGTTCCAAGGTTTAACCTGTATTTCGGTTGTCCATCATAGTAAAAGACCCCCCAATGCCTTTCAAAATTCCCGGGTTGAATACTTTTCTGGTCTTCATCAATTAAACTAAATAAATAAGCGTCAATCGGCCCCTGTCTCATTGGGGTCCCTTTCCCCTGTGCTATATGAGTCATGAACCCTTGCATGAACCTTTGAGCATACTCATTGTTAGCATTTCGATCCCCATCACTAGGCCACCCGATTTCTCCTACTATGATTCCCATATTTGGGAACCCATTCTTTTGTAGGGCCCACACAAGAGTATCATAATTGGCATCAAACATGTTGGTGTAGGTCGTCCCACCATCGTTCACAGGAGTTCCTTGACCATCAAAGAAAGCGTACTCAACTGGAAAATTGGAGTCAATGTAAAGACTAATGAAGGGGTAGATGTTGACTGTGAAGGGGGACCCGTTATCGTTTAAGAATTTTGTAATTTGGAACATGTAGTCGTGGATGTCAGCTCGGAAGTCGCCGCTTGATGGGGCGGAGGTTGAGCTTTCGTAGACATCGGCGTTTTGTGGGACAGTGACTTTAACTTTGGCCCCGAGTCCAGCTTTTACAAGAGCCGCCTGGATGTTTGTTAGAGCGGGATAAAGTGTTCTTAGAAAAGAACCATTATATGTTGATAAGAATGGTTCATTTCCGACTGCCACATATCTGCAATGACCCAAAATAAACCGTGAAGCTATAAGGGTACAGAAAATGATTCAAGAAATCTTTCAAAGGTAACTCGTCATTACACAACCATTATAGAACATGTAACGGTTCATAAGATTTAAAAGCTATCCTTTTCTTGCCATGTACCCTACAAATACTTTATTCGGACTGTAATATCAACCGTACTAAAAGCTTATTGATACAACCAACTGCTTAAAAAAAACCATTGAATTTCCCTTTTTCTTAAGCATAATAGCAGTTCCAATATCATTTAATTTCAAAAGTAAAAAAGTCAATGTGTACTCTTTCGAGCCGAAAGGTGCATAACTTCACCTCATCCATAGCTTAAAGGTCCAAACTTATGTCATTCTAAAGGCCACCAAATGAATGATTTATATAGCAAATGGAAGATAATGACATAAAAGGTCATACTTTCCACTTTGAAAAGCCATAAAACCAAACCTTAGCTTTAACAGAAAATGCATAAAACTATAGGGAGGTATTTAGCATTAAGTCTTAAAATGATTAGGTTATACAGGATAACCAAAACCAAATAATCTAGATAGTGTTAAATGACCCTATTGTTATCCAAAATTGATGATTCAACCCCTAAATTAGATATCTTCCAACTTGAAAACGAAATAATCACACAATAAGTTTCAAAACACCCGAATAATCCCAAATTTGCAAGTATATCTCATATAAAGAATCACCAACACAACAATGATAGCTGATAGCTATATATATAAAAATATTTGGAATGCAAAGCTTAATATATACAATAAGTTGATAACCTCAACCCTACTCAGAAAAAGGCCAACAACAAAACACCATCTAACAAAATGTAAACTAATACCAATAACAGTAACACATGATTAAATAAAACAGTAAAGTAATGATGTACTAACTTGATATTGACACTATTAGACAAATGATCTGAGATATTCTTTGAAACCCATTTCTCAGCAGACTTCATACTACCGGCCATAGTAGCCAACATATCATTAGGTATACCAACCATAACTTCAATACCAGACTTACTCAAAGCTCTTAATGCACCATAATCAGCATCAAAAAGCTTCACTTTTTGGATCCCATTATCCAGTAACAACCTCACTACTGTCTCTGGTGGCAAAGGATGAGAACACTGTGTTCCCCAATTAGCACCAATTCCATTTACTGATGACAAAAATGGAATCAACATAACTAGTATAAAAGCTTCACAAACCCCAACTGGGTTCTTCATAGTTAAGCTTTTTCTTCAAAACCCACAAATATTTAAGTATGAAAGTACTAAAAACACAACAAGATTTGTAAATCTTGAAAAGGGTATTTCTTATTTTTTATTATAAATAATGGAGCAAGAAAGAGTACAATAGTACTTGTGGTGAAGCTCTTGAGTTCAAGAAAGTGACTTTAGGTTTTTAGATATACTCAGAAGCTATTAAACTGAAAAGTGTTTGAAGATATGTATAAGGAAACCTAGCTGGAAGTAAGTCCCAGCTTGTTTATGATATGTTTTTCAGTCATGGGTAGCTATAGCATATTACCCATATAACCAATGAATAAAAAGAATATTTTAAAGATTACTTTTTTGTTTTAGAATTATTGCTTCTTTTTTTTCAAAAAAAATCTTAGAATTATTGCTGTCACAGTACATTTTTTTTTTTTTGAAAGGTGAATTTCAATTTAGAAACGACCACCTTCGTGAACAGCGAAGGCCTCATCGTCACCCCGCCAGACTATGTTGTCTTAACCGGTCCACGATGATCTGAGGTAGTAACGGGTTTCCCCCGGAAACCGTACTACCTCCACACAAGTTTACCTTGCTGGAGAAATAGCCGGATGAAAACCGGGCGATGCTCAAGATTCGAACCCCCGCAACATGTGGCACAAAGGTTCAAATCCATCATTGCAATATATCTCCGGAACAATATGGTCTACAAGTGGACCACAAGTGAGGACTTCCCGGGTAGTCACCCACCCGGTACTACTCCCACTTATGACTCGCTTAACAAGTTAAGTCTCACTCACTAGACCACAGGTCCTTTGACAGAAAATTACAATACATAATTTTGTAAAATGCAGCTAAAAGATTTTATTTTATAAATTCATGAAATTAATACTGTAGTTATATTAAAATATGTGTACCGCACTGCTCCGTATTTCTTTTGAGAAATACTGTAATATTTAGTTAATTAAAAGCACAAGCAAGTTGCACGATCTAAGAGGGCCATGGTGAGGTGTAGTCAAGAATCTCCACTTCATGTATCAGAAGTTCAGAACAAAAAGCTATTCTAGAGAGAGAACCAAGCCAATCCTTATTGCTCTCTTAAAAATATAAAAGTATTTTAATGAATATAACTTTTTGATTTGTTTCATATTCTTTGCCTAGTGCTTAATACATTGAAACTTGGAAGATTCGATCTTTGTTATGGACTTATGGTATTGTTTCTAGGCAATTCGGCCTTGGTAATACCAAAAGAAAATGAGATTTTTGCCGGATTCGTCAAGTTTTTAGATTCGAAGTCATTAGTTGTGTCTTTAACACTCCAAGAAAATTTTAACACAAATTCTTTAAAAAATGCAATAAACAAATCGTAGCTATTTATTTTTCATCAAAAAAAAAATCATTTAAAAAAAATTAAATACCTCATAAGCCGTTAATCTTTATGCGAAATAAATCAAACAATCACGATGAGAATTAAATAATCTTTTTATAGAAAGACATTTTTATAATTCCAACGAAGTTCCTTTTGACTTTTTCTATAAGTGTTAAAATTTACGTTTAAAAAAATCATATGTGATTTGTTATTTTAATCACATATATGATTTATGAAATCACATGCAATTTGTAAAATCACATGTGATTTTTAACATGACAAATCACGTGTGATTTTTCAAAGCGCGAATTTTAACACTAAAAAAAACTCGAAAATTCAAAAGTATATCGAAGTGCATGTCTACTGAACGATAGTAAAATTCTTGTATTATTTTTTTTAATTATTTTTATTACTTTTTTTGTCATTTAACGATTTACCGTTTGCAAAATATTTTATTTTAAAAAATGATGAAAACTACTTTCTTTATTGTCATGAAAAATTGAATGATTAATATTTATTCATTGAATCTTTAAAAGAATTTGTGTTATATATTTATCTCATCTCTTAACACTCTTAATATCCAAAAAATCAATATAGAAATTTACTCTATTGCATTAGTCGTCTGTATGTACAAAATTTATAGTAATGCTAAAAGCTAAAAATATGCAACATATTTATTCAAATAGAAGATCTACGCAACGAACTTTGAAAATTTCCATTCTACATAAAATACCTTCAAATTAGGAACGATCTACGCAAGATTACCGGAAACTAGCAGGTTACCAGCTTTGAAAAGTTACTGTAATTATCCATGTGGTTTGCGTTGACTTTCTTCGGTCGTCCATTGACTTTTTTCACATAAAAAAAGTTACGATAATGGTCCCTATGGTTTGTGATGACGTATAGTCTATATATGGGTCACGAGCCCAAATGATAAACATTACTAAGGCCCAACACCACAATGCGTGGGCTATTGTAACTTGGGTCGCATGAATAATGGGAACAGGCTCACGTAAGCCCAACCCAAACAAACTATACATGGTATAGATAAGGATCATCTATCTATGGAATAGATATCCTTACCCCGGATAAGCACCACGAGTGCGAAGAGTAGGGAGCAAGATACCTACACGGTTTCTGCGTCCTATATAAGGAATGACATAACTATCATTCAAGGTACGATACACAAACCCTGACTCTTTACAAGAACCCTAAATCGATTACTTACTCTCACGCCGGAGTCTAATCGTGGGAGACAATCCCACAATAAGCCTAACGGTGTTGTTTATTTTCTTAGTGCGCAGGTTACAAGTACTAAGAAGCGAATTGGTACGAGAGCAAGAGCCCATAATCAGGAACGCCCAACTTTTGTATCAACAAGTGGCGCCATCCGTGGGACCCTACTAAGAACTAAAGACTAGAATGACAAAGAATAAGAATTCAAGCCAGCGGACTCCGCAGTCAGAAAAACGTGACCATCAGAGGAAGAATCAACAAGATTCGACCTCTAGACAGGTTGCTGGGACAACCAGCGCACCTGGTCACCAAGAGGCGGGAACAACCCAACCTCTTCCAAAGGTAGAACTACCAGTAAGGACTACCCAAATCATCCCAGTGGTCCCAAGCGCTGAGGAACTCCAGCGCACCCTCTTCACCACTCCTCACCAAACTGTACCCGCAGTGAACAACACTGTGCCACCAGGCGCGCCTAACCCAGATAGGGTGCCTAATACTGAGGCAGGCATTCTTGCAACAACTGAGGATGCACCCAATCTAACTTTGGGAAATTTTGTATCCCAAAACTATGAAACCTTAACCGCCCTCATGCAGGAAGAAGCAAGGAGAAGGGCAAGTACGAGCCTACAAGCTCGACTGAATTTTGGTCCTGAACGCGAACCATCACCACTGCGCCACCCACGAGGAAGACGCGCAGAACGTACCACTATCCATGATAAGCTGGGTACGACATCTGATTCACAATACTCAGAAGATAGCGAGAGGTGCACTAATGTTCACTCCAGACTTGGCAGTCGGGGGATACAAGACCGATTAGGACCTCAACATTCGCCAAGCCAAGGATCCTCCAAACCTGGAAGTAAGAGGATCCAAGACAGATTGGGGAGAAGAAGATCCCCAAGTAGAGATCCCTCAAGCTCTTCTTCTGAAAGAAGCCGGCGCAAGCGCCGAAAAAGAGACTACTCTTCCTCCAGTGACTCCTCGGACAATGAGGATAGAGAGACAGGACACTGGAAGTCAAGAGGAAGGCGTCGCGATGAAGAGAACGAAGATATGTCTCTTCCATGGCGTCGCCAGAAAGTTGACGCGTTTACACGGCGCATCAGCGATTACTCAGACCGCAAACGCAGGCGCATGCCCACTAACGTGAAAACATATGATGGAACAGGTGATCCGGATGATCACCTAAAAGTTTTTGAATCAGCCGCCACTATCGAAAACTGGCCACAGCCTGTGTGGTGTCACATGTTCAATTCTACGTTAGTAGGGAACGCGCGCACATGGTTTAGCAAACTCCCACGTAGGAGCATCGGTGGGTTCGAGGAATTACGGAAAGCATTCCGTCTCAACTTCACCTAGCGAAAGAAGTGCGCTAAAAACCCTGTTGAGCTAGCAAGAGTGAAACAACGCCAAGGGGAATCAACCAGCGTTGTTATGGAACGCTTCAAGGATGAGTGCATACAAGTCAAAGCATGTCCTGAAATCCTAAAAATTTCAGGGTTCATGAATGGGATTAATAACCCAGAACTCATCCGAAAGCTAAACGACAAAGTTCCACAGAATTTCGATGAGCTAACAAAGCGCACTAGATCTTTTATACAAGGAGAAGCAGCTGCTGCGGACAGTAAAAAGGGTCATTCGAACTATAGGCAGCAAGAGCAGCCTCGGAGACAATCCAATGATCAGAATAACAACCGCAGCAGGAATTACCGCAGTGGAAGAGACAATGACAAATATACCCCTCTTACAAAAACCCCGAGGGAAATATTTGTAACAGAAGGTGCAAACTTCCCAAAACCGCCACCAATGCGCACTGCAGAGGAAAAGCGCATAGGAAACGGATACTGCGAGTACCATGGTCAAAAAGGCCATACAACTAACGAGTGCGTCTAGCTAAAACAACTAATTGAAAAGTTAGTAAGAGAAGGCAGAATGGACCACCTTGTAAAAAACATCAAAGAAGGGAAAGACAAACAAAGGGGCGGAGGTAAGAAAGAGCCCCCCAAAGAAAAAGCTGATACCATATACATGATGCAGTCATGGCAGTGCCAGATAAAGCAAAAAGTCAACCAAAAATTCTCTCCAGAAAAGGAGATATCTTTCCCTACTCTAGCTGCGGACAACGCAGTTGTAGAACCTCTGACTATTGAGATACATACGGGAGGACATGACATCCACCGCATGTACATTGACGGAGGAGCATCCGCAAACATCCTGTATGATCATTGTTTCAAGAGACTGCGACCTGAAATCCAAAATCAATTGATACCAGCAACAACGTCATTGACTGGATTCACATGAGAGAAAATCTGGCCCATGGGGCAGTTACGCTTGCTGGTGGTCGTAGGAGATGAACAACACTCAACCGCAACATGGATAAATTTCATGGTAATAAAATCTCCCTCACCATATAATGGTATCATCGGGAGACCTGGAATATCATCCATGCGCGCTGTACCATCCACAGCGCACGGAATGCTCAAGTTTCCAGTGGAAGGAGGAGTTGTCACCCTCTATAACACAACAGTACCACCAAGAGAATGCAATGCGGTAACAACTGAAGTAGAGACTACTCCAGAACAGCGCGCAGAAAAAACACCAAACCTAAAGGTCGCTATTCATCCCGATTACCCGGAACAACAAGTCTCGATTGGTGGATCTTTATCTGACAAAGGTAAAGCAGCCGTATGCGCACTCTTGCAGAAGAACCTGGACATCTTCGCATGGGAACCAAAACACATGACAGGAGTGCCACGCTCTATTACAGAGCATAAGCTACAGATCCGACAAGGATATCCCCCAATACGACAAAAGAAGCGCGGCCAGGCCCCAGATCGTGCAAAGGCTATTCTGGAAGAAGTACACAAGCTTGTAGACGCAGGCATCATGCGCGAAGTGTACTACCACGATTGGCTCTCTAACCCAGTTATGGTAAAAAAGAGCGACGGCAGTTGGAGAATGTGCGCGGACTTCACGGACCTCAACAAAGCATGTCCACAGGACTGCTACCCACTGCCAGAAATAGACTGGAAGGTAGAATCCCTGTGCGGATACCCTTTCAAATGCTTCCTAGACGCATACAAAGGGTATCATCAAATTCAGATGGCAGTCGAAGATGAAGAAAAAACAGCTTTCCACACCAGTCAAGGAGTGTACTACTACACAAAAATGCCTTTTGGCTTAAAAAATGCAGGCGCGACATACCAACGATTGGTGGACACAGCTTTCGAGAAACAAGTAGGCCGCAACTTGGAGGTCTACGTTGACGACCTTGTCATCAAAAGCCACACAGAGGATGAATTGGTGCGCGACATAGAGGAAACGTTCAGAACATTGGGACGAATAAATATGAAATTAAATCCCAAGAAGTGCACCTTTGGCGCAACCGAAGGTATGTTCCTTGGATACTTAATAGAACCCAATGGAATCAAGCCTTGTCCTGAAAAAACAAAGGCTGTTATTGATCTCCCCTCACCGCGCACACTCAAAGAAGTCCAATCATTGAATGGAAAGTTAGCAGGGCTAAACCGTTTTTTATCCAAGTCAGCAGACAAATCCCTTCCTCTCTTTAAAACACTCACGAAGTGCACTAAAAAGGGAGATTTTCGCTGGACCGAAGAAGCGGAGGAAGCTTTCCAACAACTAAAACACCATCTGGCATCTCTTCCCAAACTTGTCGCACCGCGACCAGGGGAAGAGCTAATCATGTACTTATCGGCAACCCATGGAGCAGTTAGCGCAGTGCTATTGACAGATAGGAACTCCGTCCAGACACCCATATACTTTGTAAGCAAAGCCATGAAGAAGACAGAGACTAACTACAGCGCTATGGAAAAGCTGGTCTTAGCCCTCGTATTCGCAGCCAAAAGGTTGCACAGATACTTTCAAGCGCATCCAATAGCTCTAATCACTGATCAGCCAATCAAACAAGTTATCTCTAAACCTGATCAGCCTTATTCTTACAAATCCAGAAGGTATGGAATTCACCTACGCACTGCGCTTTGAATTCACAGCCACAAACAATGAGGCAGAATACGAAGCCCTACTAGCCGGACTACGCATCGCAATCCAAATGGGTGTACGCAACCTAGAAGCGAATGTAGATTCTCGGCTAGTCGCTAACCATGTGCTAGGTGAATATGAAGCCAAGGATGAACACATGATCCAATACCTAGAAAAGACCAAGTCCTTAATTAAAAACTTTGACAGGTTCACGATAAAACATGTGCCCAGAGGAGATAATAGGAAAGCGGATGCGCTCAGCAAAATCGCATCCACAAGCTTCGCACACCTCTCAAAACAGGTATTGGTAGAAACCCTAAAAAATAAATCAATCTTGGAAATGGAGATATCCACAGTGATAGAAGAACAAGATCCTACATGGATGACGCCTATCATTGAATTCATCAGCAAGGGAATCTTACCACAAGATCATAAGGACGCTCGAAGAGTGCGGCGCACAGCGCAACGATTTGAACTACGAGACAACATACTCTATCGACGCTCTTTCTTACAACCCTGGCTCAGATGTGTTGGACCTCTTCAAGCAGACTACGTACTTAGAGAAATCCATGCTGGATCATGTAGTATGCACTCAGGGCCGCGATCTGTGGTGGCAAGTGCTCTAAAGTCAGGGTATTATTGGCCAACTATGCATCGCGACGCACGCAATCTGATAAAGAAATGCAGCAATTGTCAAGTACATAGGCCAATCCCGCGCCGACCACAACAAGAGCTAACACCTATTACCTCACCATGGCCATTTTATAAATGGGGAATTGACATCGTGGGTCCCTTTCCAGTTGCACCAGGAGGAGTAAAATTCCTCATAGTAGCCATAGACTACTTCACGAAGTGGATTGAAGCAAAGGCGGTAGTGAACATCACAGGAAACCAAGTCAAACGCTTTGTCTGGGATAACATTGTCTGTCGCTTCGGACTACCGGGGGAGATTATATCAGACAACGGAAAACAATTCTATGATAACCCATTCAAAGATTGGTGCGCGCAATTAAACATCACGCAACACTTCGCTTCAGTAAAACACCCACAGACCAATGGCCTAGTCGAGCGCGCAAACCGCAGTCTAGGTGAAGGAATAAAAG
Organism: Artemisia argyi; assembly: GCA_030686995.1. Lineage (NCBI taxonomy): Eukaryota > Viridiplantae > Streptophyta > Magnoliopsida > Asterales > Asteraceae > Artemisia > Artemisia argyi. The sequence continues at coordinate 124,584,372 of CM060679.1, forward strand.
CGCGCCTTGACAGACATAAAGGAAGGTGGGTGGATGAGCTCTCGCATGTCTTATGGGCGCATCGCACAACAATCAAAACCAGTACTGGCGACACGCCATTCTCCCTAGTCTATGGAACAGAAGCCGTCATACCAGCTGAGATAGGAATGCCAACTATACGTACAGCAGAGGTCAACGTTACAACAAACGATGAGGAACGGCGCATAGACTTAGACTTACTGGAAGAAAGGCGAGAACGCGCAGCTATACGCGAAGCAAAGGCTAAGGCAAAAATGAAGAAGTATTATGATGCAAAGGTCAAACACACTTCATTCAGACCAGGAGACTTTGTTTACCGCGCTAATGATGCGAGCCACGCAGAAGACACAGGCAAGCTCAGACCAAAATGGGAAGGACTTTACGAGGTCACAGATGCGCTTAGTAACGGCGCATACAGACTGCGCGACATGGAAGGTCACGACCTAGCGCGCACTTGGAACATCTGCAACCTCAAAAGATGTTACTTTTAGGCTACGGCCACTACATAGACACCTTTGCATCCTACGAGATGCCCAATAAGTGTTTGTTTTTCTTTACTTTCCTAGGAATTGTATTTTTCTTTTTTCAAAACCTTGCAAGTATCAATAAAATATTATGGTTTCTAGCTAACTCCATAGCGTATTTCACTTTATTACATACATACTTATATGTGTCAATCTTGTTATCTTATATTTTTGCCTACATGGCGTGCATGCACTAATTAAAGACCCACGAAGGCATAAAGGATGAGTTAACCTACTAATTCACTCGTTGAGTAAGAGGGTTGCAAACCCATCAACACTGGATCACGTATCCTTGCTAAGCGCCTTAGTTTTGAGACGTCGAAGTAAGTTTCACATGCGCATCTCACGACGGGTGCACAAATATTAAGTACACCGTACAAGCTTAGCAAATAATGAGCCAATACACTTGGTCAAATAATAAAAATTAGCAAACAATGCGAATATAATAACGTAGCCAATATACTTGGTCAAAAATAATAAAACTTCGCAAACAATGCAAGTACATTTCTTAAGTTATGCACTTAATCAACAAAAAGGTATCTTATTCAATATTATAAGGAAAGATACATTTCATTATTTACATAGCACATATACAAAAAGCCTACACGCTATGGCGATGCTCAGGGCTCTCCTCTGGAGCAGCAGAACTCCCCGCCTCCTGAAGCTTCCTCAGAATCAAAGCGTCCTTAGGAGATACGGTAGGAACACTTACGGGCACACCATCAGACCTAGGGATGTGTGCAGCGCCCACGCCACACAACACTGCCTTGCCCTTGATGCCCTTCTTATGAGCAGCCCTCTGCTCGTGACGCTCCAAAACCTCTTTCAAGGGAATCTCCCTTTCAAGAGCAAATGGGTTAAGGATATCACGAGGCTGCGCAAACACAGGAATCTGCAGCTGCGACACATCTGCATCCTCTCCAAGGTGGCGCTCCAACGTCAACCCCGCCATAAGTACATTTATAGGGTTGTCTTGATCGCGCTCCAACCTCCCAATGTACGGCAGCTCGAGGACCTTTAACCCCGCCATAGCCTGCATCAACTCATCGTAGGCAGCCGCATTATAGCCAGGGACCTCTGCTAAGTCCTTGGTCAACAGCTTGGCCTCGTGGAGATCCTCCATAGCCTGCGACTTCCCCCACGCCATCGCACAGTGCACCACCTTCCCAAAGGCGTCCAACACCTCTGGGGATTTAAGAGTACCTATTGCTGCCAGGCGCAACCCGTGGCTAATCAACCACCTACATCGACAAAGATAATTTGTGTTAATAGCAAGCATAGCAACAAGGAATATTACAAAGGAGAATAGTATAAAAGAGATACCTGCGCTCAGCAATGGTCGACATCAAATGAGGATATAACTCCTTATCGTACTCGATGCTCAGGCCACGCAGCTTATCCTCCTGCACCTGGATGATCTTCATCATATCCTCCTTAAACTTGGCAATGTTAGCAAAATGCTACACCTTCTTCTCCTCCAAGAATCGCACAGCCCAAGTTAGGTCGGACTTATAATGATGAAGCTCCCCGCGTGCCTTCTCTACCTCAGGCAAGGCGGACAACTTCTCATGGGTGATCTTCTCAGTATACACCCGCGAGGCCTCCAACCCCACCTGCGCATCAGCCAACTGCGCACGGAGCTTCGCTAGCTCCTCATCCTTCTGGGCGAGAGTAATGCTCTCCCCGACATACTTCTCCCTCAACTGAGCGACCAGCTCAGCCTGGCGCGCAGCAGTCGAAGCTAACTCATCCATCAACTGCTGCGCCCCCTACTGATTGATGCTAAACCGTCAACTTATATTGACCAAAGAATGGTCAACAAAGTCAAAGAGCCTAGACCAATGCTTCCGGGTAATAACGGGTATCACCAGGTCGTTATGTCCCGACGAGGTGTGGATTGTGCTTTAGCGTACTTGTGATCGGGTGATTATTCACAGAAAAGGGTTGTGATAAGAATTATTTGGAAATTATTGACAAAAATAGCTTAGGAAAGCTACGTGATTGATTACGGGAATTAAGATTATGAAGATTTGAGCTAAAACCTAAAAACGTACGTTTTTAATTAAAAACGTACACAGACGAACAAAACAAAAAGTACAACTGATGGACGGAAAGGGTTACAAGTGTAAAATTATTATTTTTACAATCCTAATAAATAAAGAAAATTTTAAGAAAAATAAAAACTATTTTTACACTATTTAATTATTAATTATTAATTAATTACTAATTATCTATTTATTAACTAATTAAACTAATTAGAATTATTAAAAATACTAAAAGGACTTAGAAATTTAAGAAAAATTTTACAAATCTAATTAACCATCACTGGAATCCTAAAAAATTATAAAAAGTTTATTTTATGTTTTTTTAAACTAATTTACTAATTATTAATCTAATTACTTATTAATTTCTAATTAAACTAATTAAATTAATTAAAAAAAAAGAAAATGAACAGTAAAAATTCTAGAAAAATTTATAAAAATGTTTTAACTTAAATAAAAGTTAGAAAAATTATAAAAACTAGGTTATACTTTATAAAATCTAATTATGCTATTTAATTACTTAATATTAATTAATACTTAATTAAACTAAAATTAATTATAAAAACCACTAAAAGACAAAATAAAAATCTGGAAAAATTTCTATACTTACTTTAACCTAAAAGAGAATTTCTAAAAATATAAAAATGATATATTGCTTATAAATAAGCTAAAAAAAAATTAAAATGATAAATCCTATTAAATAGAAACTATCACTATAATTAAAGTTGGTTTTTTTTAGTTTTTTCTTTTTCCAAACTGATTTACTACTAAAAACTAAAACTTTTTATGAAATCACTTTTAATGTAACCCAACAAATAAGCACTTGAGAGCTTATTGATCCACACAGTTGACTTTTGTTGACTTCATAAGGTTTTAAGCTCAAATGAAGTGATGTGGGGTCCACAATGGTAAAAACAGGTTTCTCTGAGTTACATGAACAAAAATAAGAAAGATTAGCACAAATAAGTAGCTTCAATAAGCTACAAATCACAAATAAGCAGTTTGCTTAATGTGGTTCTGAGTCAGATTAGGGACAGACTTAGGAAGCAAATTGAGGTGGGGTCCACAGGTCTAAGGGTCAAAACAATGGTCAACTGATCAACTTTGGTAGGAGGGGGGTTGGGAGAACCCAAGTATAAGGTGTGGGACCCACTGGGGTGCTCACAAAAAACCACCGAAGGTGGTGGGTTGAACTGAGTCTGCTGAGTGCAGGGGACTGGGTTGCCCTGCAGCTCACTTCAAGGGGCAATTTAGTCCAATTAAAAAAATCACATAAATATGAAAATTGAAGAAATCACAAGTTCAGCTGGTAGAGTCTTCTCACAAGAATTTTCAGACCTCAAATCCAAACACAAAATTCATATTAATTCTTGCTATTTTTGCTAAAATCTGAGATTGAACTTTTGACCTTTTTTAGTAAAGCTTAGCAGTTTGACTTTTGTGAGATTTGGCTGGAATTTATTGACTGATCATGCTAAAATAAGTTACAATAAAGTGATATGAAGCTCTTTTAACTGCTGTAGAACTGATTTGAGTTATTTAGGTCACCAAATCCCTAACAGTTACACTTTATAAGCCAATGAAGTAAGTTTTGACTATTTGCTTTTAAAACTACTAATGCAACTTTTAGACTGTGACCTTTTGAACCTAAGAAAGAAGTCTCAAATGGTTGTGACCTCAGAAAAACTCAAGAGCTCAGCTAAACCAACCTATCCAAACACCCCTTATTAATCTGATTTTGAGAATTTTTCAAAGGATAAGCTGGATTCAGTCCATAAAAATGATTCACAGATACTTATTATGATAAGATGAACTGCATAAATCCCTATAATCACAATAATAACCATAGAAACCTAGTAACTACTAGTGGGCTAGATTTGGCAGTTTAAAAGTGAACTGAGCATTTCAAGGAAACTAGTAAGCAAGAGATCATTACAGCCAAATAAATCCTTCCATTGTACCAAATAAACATTTGAAAACACAAATAAGAATCCTAAATTAATATAAAGCAAAATGGAGAGTTATGAGCTTACAAAAGCTTCCAGCTGAGAAAATATGAAACCAAGGACCTCAATTCAATCCCTAATACTCCCCTGAGTACTAAACCAGAACCATCCATGAATTACTCTTCTCCACAGCTTCTTCTTTCATTCTTTTTTTTTTTTTTTTTTTCTTCTCTATTTTTTTAATTTTTTTATATTTTTGAGTAAACTGGAATTTAACTTGAAAATGGAATTGCTAAACAAAGAACTTATATTCTTGATAAGGAAACAAATTACAACATTGAGTTTACTGAAATTGAAAAGTTACATTAAATTTGAACACAACAAGATTAAGCTAAAAATTCTAACACTAGTCTTTACTGCTTCTTTTTCTTCTTATAACTCTACATTAGGGTTTTGTGGGACCCTTTGAGCTTTTCCCAGCTTGAATTACCAACCCTAGGATCAAAATAAGTAATCTCGACCGTTTAAATGTTTTGGCGCCCAATTGCTTTGTCAGCTTTTTTGGTATTATTGATGCCAGAAGGGTGAGTTTGGAGGGTAGTGGTTGTTAGGTTAGGCAAGGGGGGGGGGAAGGTTGAGTGTGCGGAAGGGGTATCAGGCTTGGGGGTGATGATGAGGGGGGTTTTGGTTTGTAGCAGGGTGAGTGGGGGTGAAGGTGAGGGTTGACCAGGTCAACAATGGGAGGGAGTATTATTATTGTTAAACGGATGGGGTGAGTGGTGGTGGGCTGTTGGGTGGATTGGGCTAGGGTTTGAAGTGGTGGGCTTTTGGGAGTTATAAGGAGTTGGATTTGGTTTGGTTTTGTTGGGTTTAATTTAGTTAAGGGTCCGGTTGGTATAACAGTTGCACACAAGGACCATTTTTGAATTTTTACCAAAACTAAGGGACTGAAATTGTAACTCCCAAAAGTACCAAGAAGGACCAATGTTGCCAAGTTCACTATTTCAAAAGCCAATTTTGCAATTTTTTTTATTTTCAAAATTCCCAGGGACTGTTTTTGCAAAATTCCGAACTCCAGGGACCAATCATGTAAATTTTCCAAATTTATTACCCAAAGTCCGTTTTTGATAACTTTTGATTTTTTAGGGACTTGGGTTGACTTTTATTTCAAAATAAATGCATAGGGACTATTTCTGACAAATTTTGAAACTTGGGGGACTGAAATTGCCAATATTGCAAACTTTGATCGTTTTTCATTTGTTTTTGCTCGTTTTGCATTTAAAACACATAAAACACAATCCCTGGGATAATTTAAGTATTTTGATTACTTTTCGATTGTTTTTGTATGTTTTGCAGTTTAAACACGATAAAAATGATGAGTGTTTGCGCACTCATCAATCCCCCACACTAAACTATTGCTAGTCTCTAGCAATATTTTTGGAAAACTTGATGGATTTTAAACTCTTTACCAAAAGCCATCACTTCTGGAGTAGCCAGGTGTAAGAACTGTGGCACACCTGATAACCGTGTGATTTTAAGCAAACCACCAGTTGTCAACGGATTTGATTTGTCTTTACCAAGAGCCGTTTGCTCCTGGACTATCCAGCTCTTGATGGAATAGTCAACATCTTGGTGAGCTGATTACCAATTATGGTTTTTCCACGGCCTTTACCACAAGCCATAATCTTGTGGGCTAGCCAACTCATTCGCTTTATGGGATATGGGGAGTTGAGGAACCATATAATTTTTGGCAAATTGCAAGCCGTAAACGGATTTGAGTTATCTTTACCAAGAGCCGTTTGCTCCTGGATTAGCCAATCCCTTTTGTCGTTTAGACACGGCGGACTGATTACCATAAAAATTTTGAAATAAAGTGAAAAATTTTTGAAAATTTTTGCCAAAAACGAGGGTATTTGAAAGTATTTTGCGATAAAATTCGCTAGAATTCCCCCCCCCCCCCCATTTAGAAATGAATATTGTCCTCAATATTCAAAGTCCCGGCTAGTATGCCGAACCTATGAACATAAAAAGATAATATTCAAAGCTAACTATGGAAATATTGTTTTGTATTTTCACTTTATTTATCTGTACATACAATCACACATTTTTTTTTGATTTATATACATATATACATTTTCAAATAGCGGGGGGTTGGCCATTCCCCCACACTAGGGTGGTAGAAAGTAGAAAGAAATCAGAGACACGGGTGAAAACCCATGTTGTTGCTACTGTTTTTGTTTGTCGAGTCACTAGCTTGACTCGATCCCCGAATTCAATTGTCCTTGGGGAAAGTTTGGAGATCCGGGACAACCATGGATGGTATGTCCTCTCCAAAGTAGTGTTTCAAACGATGTCCATTCACTTTGAAATTAGGGCCGTCATTTTGAGATAACTCGACGGTGCCATAAGGATAAACCTTAACGATAGTGAATGGACCAGTCCATCGGGTTTTTGAGCTTTCCCGAGAAGATCTTGAGTCTAGAGTTGAAAACAAGGATTCGATCACCAACGTTGAAAACGCGGTTTTTGATTTTGGAGTCATGAATCTTCTTTGTCTTTTTTTAATAGATCAAAGAGTTCTCGTAAGCTTGATCACGAAGTTCGTTTAGTTCATTTAGTTGAACTTTCCTATGATCACCCGCAGTTTTGAGGTCAAAATTTGCATGCTTGAGAGCCCAATAGGCTTTATGCTCAAGCTCGATCGGAAGATGGCACGCTTTCCCGTACACAAGTTTGTAAGGCGTACACCCAATGGGTGTTTTGTAAGCCGTACGGAAAGCCCAAAGTGCATCATCTAATTTGTCCGACCACGATGCACGATTTTCACCTACGATTCTTTCCAAAATTCTCTTAATTTCTCGATTGGAAACTTCTACTTGTCCACTTGTTTGTGGGTGGTACGCAGTAGAAAGACGATGAGTTACACCGTACTTTTGCATGACTTTATCAAATTTGTCATTACAGAAGTGCGTACCACGATCACTGATAATAGCACGTGGAGTTCCAAATCGAGCAAAGAGAGCTTTCAAAAATTTCACGAATACTCGGGCATCATTTGTGGGTAAAGCTTTTGCTTCAACCCATTTCGACAAATAGTCAACAGCCACGAGTATATACTTGTTTCCATGAGATGATGGAAATGGCCCCATAAAGTCAATGCCCCATACGTAAAATATTTCACAAACTTGGATTGCATTTTGTGGCATTTCATTCTTTTGTGAAATATTCCCGTGACGTTGACAAGCGTAACAGGATTTGACCAATTCTTGGGCATCCTTGTAAATCGTGGGCCAAAAGAATCCGGAGTCAAACACCTTTTTGGCGGTGTAATTTGGATTGTGGTGGCCCCCGTGGGACCAGCATGGCAAGCCTTAAGAATTTCAGCGGCTTCTTGACCATATACACACCGCCGGATGACTTGACCCGCACATATTTTAAAGAGGTAGGGGTCGTCCCAGAAATAATGTTTGACATCCTTAAAGAACTTGTTCTTTTGTTGGGACGACATCCCTTTCACAATAAAGTTACCCGCAAGGTAGTTTGCAAAATCGGCAAACCAAGGGGTAACAGAATCTCCACGAAAGGCAACCGCATTGAGTGTCTCGAGAGGGAATGTTTCATTAATTTCTTTCCTCTCGAAGACATCTTGATGGGGGTTCTCCAATTGGGAGAGATGATCAACAGCTAGGTTCTCAGCTCCTTTTTTTTATCACGAATTATGATATCAAATTCCTGTAGGAGGAGAACCCAACGAAGAAGTCTTGGCTTTGCATCTTGTTTTGCAAAAAGGCACTTCAAAGCCGAGTGATCCGTATACACTATGCTTTTGGTCAGTATCAAGTATGGCCAGAATTTTTCAAAAGCATACACCACAGCTAATAATTCTTTTTCGGTGGTGGTGTAATGGCTTTGAGCCTCGGTCATAGTTTTGCTGGCATAGTGTATAGGCTGAAAATGTTTTGTTTTTCGTTGCCCCAAGACTGCCCCTATAGCATAATCACTAGCATCACACATGAGCTCGAAGGGCAAGTCCCAATCGGGGGCAACAAGAATCGGTGCCTCGGTAAGCCTTTTCTTTAATGTTTCAAAGGCTTCGATGCACTCGGGGGAGAAGATAAAAGGAGCATCCTTTTCGAGGAGATGGGTCATAGGCCGGGTGATTTTAGAAAAATCTTGAATAAACCTACGATAAAAACTAGCATGACCCAAAAAGCTCCTAACATCTTTCACGGTGGTGGGATGAGGTAATTTTGCAATGACATCCACTTTGGCTTTGTCAACCTCAATCCCGTTCTTTGAAATTTTATGGCCGAGGACAATGCCCTCTTTGACCATAAAGTGACTCTTCTCCCAATTTAGACATAACTTTGTGTCTTCACAACGTTTTATCATGTTGTCTAAATGGGAGAGGCATGACTGAAACAAATCCCCAATGACCGAAAAATCGTCCATGAAGACCTCTATAGTTTTCCCTATCATGTTGGAAAATATGGACATCATACATCTTTGAAACGTGCCCGGAGCATTACATAAGCCAAATGGCATACGTTTATAAGCAAAAGTTCCGTAAGGGCACGTGAACGTGGTCTTTTCCTGATCTTGCGGATCAATGGGAATCTGAAAGTAACCCGAGAAACCATCGAGGAAGCAATAATACTCATTCCCCGCTAATCTCTTGAGCATCTGATCCATAAAGGGCAAAGGAAATGATCTTTACGGGTGGCGTCATTTAACTTTCGATAGTCAATGCAGACACGCCAACCCGTAACCAAACGAGTTGGAATTAACTCATTCTCCTCATTTGTGACAACAGTAATGCCACCCTTTTTTGGAACACAATGAATTGGGCTGACCCAAGGACTGTCCGAGATAGGGTAAATCAATCCGGCATCAAGAAGTTTTAAAACCTCTTGTTTGATAACCTCGTGAATTTTTGGATTCACCCTTCTTTGTTGTTGGACTGCAGGTTTGAAGTCGTCCTCCATTAAAATCTTGTGTGTACAAAATTCAGGGTCAATGCCCTTGATGTCGGAGAGTCGCCAAGCAATTGCTTGTTTATGAGACTTAAAAACCTTTATGAGAGCAGCCTTTTCCTCACTTAAGTCTTTGGCAATTATGACGGGTAATTTATCATCATCCTCCAGAAATGCATATTCAAGATGAGGCGGCAAGTCCTTAAGTTCAACCTCGGGGAAGTCATCAATTTTCTCAACATTTTTTACCTCCTCCTTATGAAGTTGTTGTGGTAGAACAGGAAGAGGAGAGGGATCTTCGTTTAATAATTTTTCAAGTATGAGAATATCCCTCTCGAGGTCGATCTCTTGGTTATCGACTCCATCGGGAATCGAGTCACTTTTGAGAAACGCCTCCATTTCTTCTAAGATGAAGTCACTTCCCTCAAACGGAGTGAGGGAAGGAGAAGAATTGGCAATGATGTGGTGAGAAGACTGAGTGAGGTTTTCACTCGAAGAATCATCAATGAAACCTAAAATCTCTTGAGCATACTCCTCAGCAGCAACATCGATGACATCTATTTTGTTCACCGATTCACAGTCATAATTGGAGGAGTATCTCGAAGTTTGATTTAGGTTGAAGGTTATGGCTTCCGTTCCAACACGTAATGTGATCTCATGCTCAAATACATTGATAAGAGCTCGCCCAGTTCTAAGGAATCCCCTTCCAAGAATGAGAGGGACCCTAGAATCGGCATCAAAGTCAACAATCACAAAATCTGCTGGAAAATGGAACTTCCCCACTTTAACGAATACGTCCTCGGCAATGCCAATGGGACGAGAAATCGAATGATCGGCAAGCTCTAAAGTCATGCACGTGGGGGTAAGTTCAGGAAGAGAGAGTTTCTTCCACACAAAATATGGCATTAGGTTAATGCTAGCACCTAGATCGGCCAAGGCGAAGCAATCAACCATACCTGGGAAAGTACAAGGAATTAGAAATTTCCCGGGATCTCCAAGCTTTTCAGGAAGCTTTTTCAAAAGAACTGCAGAGCAGTTCTCATTCAGAGGAGTTCTTGCCATCTCAAAGAGTTTCTCTTTATTACTCAACAGATTTTTTTGGGCATCAAGAGAATAGCATCCACGAAGCTGATATCAAAATGCAAATCTTGGAAGATTTGGAAAAACTTATCCATTTGGTGATTAGCCTTTTCGCGGAGCTTTTGTTCACTGAGACGTGATGGATAGGGAATAGAAGTTTTGGATTTTGGGTTGTCCACTGGAGTTTCTGGTGAATCAAAGACAACTCTAGGCTTACATCTGGTTTCAGGAATAACATGAGGTTGGACGTGTGCTGTACTTCGTGGGCTAGGAGTTTGCACCTTTTCCTTTGTCACCTTAGGTTCACGATCCACTACCTTTGGAGGAGAGGAAGAAGAGGTAGTAGGAATCGCGGGTTCATCATATGAAACACCACTTCGTGTTGTGATCGCCTTAGCATCGCCCCTCGGGTTAGCGATCGTGTTGCTCGGTAAAGTAGTACCTGAGCCCAAGGGTCGATCATTTAAAGACTTCTTGATGTCAGAAATCTTGTTGACCAGCAACTTGTTCAACTCATCTTGGGACTTCATGAATTGTTTCAACAACTCGTCAGATGAAGGCCCGGTTGGAACAATGGCTTGATTCGGATTAGGAATATTTGGAGCTCGATTGTTCGGATTGGGACCTTGATTTTGAAAATCACCTTGATGAGGGTTGTTGTTTCCATGAAAATATCCCTGATTGAAATTACCCTGACCTTGGTTCCGATTAAAGTTTCCTTGATTTTGCTGTTGGAAACCTTGGTTTTGATTGTGAAAACCGTGACCCTGATTGAAGTTACCTTGGTTTTGATAACCTTGGTTCGCTCTATTTTGATTTTGGCCACGGTTTTGGACATTTTGGTTTTGATTAAAACCAGGAGGTCCAGGATAATGATGTTGAGGACGATAGCTAGGGTCCATTGGAGGGCGATATTGATTGCCTCCTTGATTTTGGGACCCGACTACAACATGAACTTCATATGGAGTACCATCAGTAGCTGTGCAATTGTAGTAGGCATGCGGCCCACCACAAGTCACACAGACTTCCACTTTTTTAACCTCAGCAGGGGGAGGATGTTGTGGAAATGAAACTTTCTTTGTTTGGGCGAGAACCAAAGCTTGGATCGCTTCAGTGAGCTTGTCAATCTTAGCATCCGTGCTAGATTGACTCACAGAAGATGAAGTAGAAGGACCCGCATTAATTTGAGAAACAATCGGTTTGCATCATGTAGAGCGGACCTTAGACTTGTTTTCTATGATTTGCAAAGCTTATTTTGTGGTTCTACTTAAAAAGTTACCTCCCGCGGAGGCATTGAGAGAATCCTGATCAGCTTGGCTCACGCCATTGTAAAAAGTATCGAGTTGCATCAACTCAGAGAACCCATGATGTGGACACTTGCGAAGTAATTCTTTGAAATGATCCCACGCTTCACCAAAAGATTCATCATATTTTTGAGTGAACTTGGTGATTTCGTTCTTAAGACTCGTGGTCTTGGAAGGTGGGAAGAATTCATTCACAAACTTTTTGACCAGATCTTCCCATGTCTCAATAGATCGAGGAGGTTGTTTTTCAAGCCAAATCCGGGCTTGTCCCTCCAAGGAGAATGGGAAGAGAAAGAGTTTTATTGCTTTACAGGGGACATTCTTGTACTTGATGGTCGATGTGATTTTATTGAACCATCGAATATGAGCATGAGGATCGTCCCTCTCAAACCCGTAGAATTGACTTGAGGTTACAAGATTGAGTAACCCGGTTTTGAGCTCAAAACTATCAGCCACGATGGCTGGAACAACAATGGCATCTCTGTAACCCTCGATGGGTGCTTGGAGAAGCTCACACATGGGGCGGTCTTCCGCCATGGTGACAGTGGGTGTGGCAACAGTACGGATCTCAGATCCGACTGTTGGTGCTGAACGTCGACGAGGTCTTCTAGGTTTTCGTACAAGCTCACGTAATGGGCTAGTAGACCTAGAAGAGCGGGTGCGCATGCACTAAGAACAAAAACCAATCAAAACAAAATCGAGGCAAATCCACAGTGAACTTAAACCAATAATCACGAGTGAATGGCTTCTTTAAGAAAGGTACACCACTCACAAGGATACAAAGGCAAGTTTTTTCTTTTGTTTGTGAACTTATTATGTTCACACCCCCAGTTGGTAGGTGTTCTGTCTTGGTTTGCGACGGTTTATTTTTATGTAGAATTATTATTCACATGAAAAGACGGATGTTTTTGGGTTTTGTGTATGGGTTTAAAAACTTTTGGACAATATTTTTGGTATCGTCTCGTAATCTAAAATCGTTTTTCTTTAAGAATCACCTTAAAAGATAAACGATTCAGAAAACGTTACAATCTGTTTTGTTGTTTTTTAATTTTTTTGGTGTTTTAACACTTTAGGAAAAGTGTTAATGACTTTTTTGTATTTTGATTTAAAATTTACAAAAGTGGTGGTATTTGTACAGTGAATGAGATGAAATAACACTAATCTCAAATGACGCTATAGAAACGCGCACACCTCCCCGGCAGCGGCGCCAAAAATTGATTGATGCTAAACCGTCAACTTATATTGACCAAAGAATGGTCAACAAAGTCAAAGAGCCTAGACCAATGCTTCCGGGTAATAAAGGGTATCACCAAGTCGTTATGTCCCGACGAGGTGTGAATTGTGCTTTAGCGTATTTGTGATCGGGTGATTATTAACAGAAAAGGGTTGTGATAAGAATTATTTGGAAATTATTGACAAAAATAGCTTAAGAAAGCTACGTGATTGATTACGGGAATTAAGATTATGAAGATTTGAGCTAAAACCTAAAAACGTACACAGACGAACGAAACAAAAAGTACAACTGATGGACGGAAAGGGTTACAAGTGTAAAATTATTATTTTTACAATCCTAATAAATAAAGAAAATTTTAAGAAAAATAAAAACTATTTTTACACTACTTAATTATTAATTATTAATTAATTACTAATTATCTATTTATTAACTAATTAAACTAATTAGAATTATTAAAAATACTAAAAGGACTTAGAAATTTAAGAAAAATTTTACAAATCTAATTAACCATCACTGGAATCCTAAAAAATTATAAAAAGTTTATTTTATGTTTTTTTAAACTAATTTACTAATTATTAATCTAATTACTTATTAATTTCTAATTAAACTAATTAAATTAATTAAAAAAAAGAAAATGAACAGTACAAATTCTAGAAAAATTTATAAGAATGTTTTAACTTAAATAAAAGTTATAAAAATGATAAAAACTAGGTTATACTTTATAAAATCTAATTATGCTATTTAATTACTTAATATTAATTAATACTTAATTAAACTAAAATTAATTATAAAAACCACTAAAAGATAAAATAAAAATCTGGAAAAATTTCTGTACTTACTTTAACCTAAAAGAGAATTTCTAAAAATATAAAAATGATATATTGCTTATAAATAAGCTAAAAAGAAAATTAAAATGATAAATCCTATTAAATAGAAGCTATCACTATAATTAAAGTTGGTTTTTTTTAGTTTTTTCTTTTTCCAAACTGATTTACTACTAAAAACTAAAACTTTTTATGAAATCACTTTTAATGTAACCCAACAAATAAGCACTTGAGAGCTTATTGATCCACACACTTGACTTTTGTTGACTGCATAAGGTTTTAAGCTCAAATGAAGTGATGTGGGGTCCACAATGGTAAAAACAGGTTTCTCTGAGTTACATGAAAAAGAATAAGCAAGATTAGCACAAATAAGTAGCTTCAATAAGCTACAAATCACAAATAAGCAGTTTGCTTAATGTGGTTCTGAGTCAGATTAGGGACAGACTTGGGAAGCAAATTGAGGTGGGGTCCACAGGTCTAAGGGTCAAAACAATGGTCAACTGTTCAACTTTGGTAGGAGGGGGGTTGGGAGAACCCAAGTATATGGTGTGGGACCCACTGGGGTGCTCACAAAATACCACCAAAGGTGGTGGGTTGAACTGAGTCTGCTGAGTGCAGGGGACTGGGTTGCCCTGCAGCTCACTTCAAGGGGCAATTTAGTCCAATTAAAAAAATCACAAAAATATGAAAATTGAAGAAATCACAAGTTCAGCTGGTAGAGTCTACTTACAAGAATTTTCAGACCTCAAATCCAAACACAAAATTCATATTAATTCTTGCTATTTTTGCTAAAATCTGAGATTGAACTTTTGACCTTTTTTAGTAAAGCTTAGCAGTTTGACTTTTGTGAGATTTGGCTGGAATTTATTGACTGATCATGCTAAAATAAGTTACAATAAAGTGATATGAAGCTCTTTTAACTACTATAGAACTGATTTGAGTTATTTAGGTCACCAAATCCCTAACAGTTACACTTTATAAGCCAATGAAGTAAGTTTTGACTATTTGCTTTTAAAACTACTAATGCAACATTTAGACTGTGACCTTTTGAACCTAAGAAAGAAGTCTCAAATGGTTGTGACCTCAGAAAAACTCAAGAGCTCAGCTAAACCAACCTACCCAAACACCCCTTATTAATCTGATTTTGAGAATTTTTCAAAGGATAAGCTGGATTCAGTCCATAAAAATGATTCACAGATACTTATTATGATAAGATGAACTGCATAAATCCCTATATTCACAATAATAACCACAGAAACCTAGTAACTACTAGTGGGCTAGATTTGGCAGTTTAAAAGTGAACTGAGCATTTCAAGGAAACTAGTGAGCAAGAGATCATTACAGCCAAATAAATCCTTCCATTGTACCAAATAAACATTTGAAAACACAAATAAGAATCCTAAATTAATATAAAGCAAAATGGAGAGTTATGAGCTTACAAAAGCTTCCAGCTGAGAAAATATGAAACCAAGGACCTCAATTCAATCCCTAATACTCCCCTGAGTACTAAACCAGAACCATCCATGAATTACTCTTCTCCACAGCTTCTTCTTTCATTCTTTTTTTTATTTTCTTCTCTATTTTTTTAATTTTTTATATTTTTGAGTAAACTGGAATTTAACTTGAAAATGGAATTGCTAAACAAAGAACTTATATTATTGATAAGGAAACATATTACAACATTGAGTTTACTGAAATTGAAAAGTTACATTAAATTTGAACACAACAAAATTAAGCTAAAAATTCTAACACTAGTCTTCACTGCTTTTCTTTCTTCTTATAGCTCCACATTAGGGTTTTGTGGGACCCTTTAAGCTTTTCCCAGCTTGAATTACCAACCCTAGGATCAAAATAAGTAATCTCAGCCGTTTAACTGTTTTGGCGCCCAATTGCTTTGTCAGCTTCTTTGGTATTATTGATGCCAGAAGGCTGAGTTTGGAGGGTAGTGGTTGTTTGGTTAGGCAAGGGGGGGGGGGGGGGAAGGTTAAGTGTGCAGAAGGGGTATCAGGCTTAGGGGTGATGATGAGGGGGGTTTTGGTTTGTAGCAGGGTGAGTGGGGGTGAAGGTGAGGGTTGACCGGGTCAACAATGGGAGGGAGTATTATTATTGTTAAACGGATGGGGTGAGTGGTGGTGGGCTGTTGGGTGGATTGGGCTAGGGTTTGAAGTGGTGGGCTTTTGGGAGTTATAAGGAGTTGGATTTGGTTTGGTTTTGTTGGGTTTAATTTAGTTAAGGGTCCGGTTGGTATAACGGTTGCACACAAGGACCATTTTTGAATTTTTACCAAAACCAAGGGACTGAAATTGTAACTCCCAAAAGTACCAAGAAGGACCAATGTTTCCAAGTTCACTATTTCAAAAGCCAATTTTGTAAATTTTTTTTTATATTCAAAATTCCTAAGGACTGTTTTTGCAAAATTCCAAACTCTAGGGACCAATCATGTAAATTTTCCAAATTTATTACCCAAAGTCCGTTTTTGATAACTTTTGATTTTTTAGGGACTTTGATTGACTTTTATTTCAAAATAAATGCGTAGGGACTATTTCTGAAAATTTTTGAAACTTGGGGGACTGAAACTGCCAATATTGCAAACTTTGATCGTTTTTCATTTGTTTATGCTCGTTTTGCATTTAAAACACATAAAACACAATCCCTGGGATAATTTAAGTATTTTGATTACTTTTCGATTGTTTTTGTAATTTTTGCAGTTTAAATACGATAAAAATGATGAGTGTTTGCGCACTCATCACCTACCCTCATCAACCTTGGCTTTCCCCTCCTTGTTTTCATTCTGTGGAGAGGAAACCACATCCACGAAGATCCCATCATTCTTCGCGGCATCATCCCTACAAGACATAGAGAACGCAGTTAGTATATATTACGACAAATAATGGACAAGAAACATAATATAGACGTAGACACTTACAGAAAGGGAGAGGCCTCAGCAGCCTTCTTATTCGCGCCTGAAGCGGATGTCTCCTCCGCGGACGACTCCGCATCCCCAATGAGGTAGCGACGTCTCTTCTTAGGGCCACTGGTCCCAGCCTCTCCTTTGCGCTTAATATTGCTCGCCACCTCCTCCTTCAGCACCTCCTCGGGCTTCAGGATCTCGATGCTGTCAGATGACTCAGCACGCGCCTCCTCTTGCGCCACCTCCACATCTAGCGCCACACTCTGAACGGGCGCCACTTGGAGCGGCGGCGTGTTCTTAGGGACAACCTCGGGTTGCACGGTCACGCGACCCTCAGTTGCCTCCAGTAGGGGCTGCTCACCCTCCCTCAGAGGGTGCACCCCTATCGTCACCTGCTTCGGCTTGTCCAGCTTCACAACGGCGAACAGATCCATCTCTGCGCACATAAACAAAACAAGACAGACAAAAGGGTTAGTTATTAAAAGTGCGCATACAAAAAGACTTACGAAACTTGAAGTAGAAGGGACGAACACCCACCCCGGCCATCCTCACTTATGAAAGTGGGCACCTCGTCAGCAGCGCCGAAATAATTGCGACTCAACCCAATATGCACCAAAAACTCCTCCGGATAAGGGTTAATGGCTAGGCGGTTGGCATCAAGAGTCTGCGCATCAGTCAGCCTATAGGAACCGGGTGCGGGGTGCCCATCCCTTGGCAACGTATCCTGAGTATAAAACTCGTAGGGCGATGGAAAAACTACATCATCAACCCAGAAAAAATGCTCCCTCCAATTTCTGAGGGAGTCTACTTTCTCAGTGTAACACTGAAGCGCCCCCGGGCGCTTTGCAAAAGATACCCACCCATTTGACCACGTCGTGTGGTAAAAGAAGCGGAATAAGGATATGGTTGGTTCTATCGCAAGTAAACGGCAGTTTACTTCAAAATTCGACACCTTAGCCGCACCTATACAGTGCAGCTGTGAGATGTGGAGGCGATAGTGGTTGAGCAAATCGCTCAGAAAAATAGAAATTGGCACGCGGTAATTCGCGTACTCAAAGAATTTCATGTATAACCCTATTTTCCCTTCGGGGAAATCAGCTATACACGCGTTAACGTCTGGAGCCTCTGGACGCACGTCCAGAGGAATAAAATAGTCAGATGAAAACTCAGTGACATCATCAACCGTCATCGCAGAGCAAAAATCCCCTAACTGAGCAACCATTTTCATTTATTCACTAGAAAAACGCACTCAAAAAATTACCTAAGGAAATGCTTATTTGCAAAAGATAGCTTTCAAGAAAGTGAACAATGGTGAGTGTGTGTTTTACTCTGTGTGTGGTTGTAAAAATGGGGCGGTAACTATTATATAGGGAGGAAGAAAACCCTAGATTATCTCCACATGGATCCCACTCACAAAAATGTGTGGCTAGAACCGAACCGGTACATGCACTTTTTCCCGATTCACGAGGGCCACGTGGGCACAACCCCCAATTTTCGAGGTATCCTTTTTGAGATATTCATGACTAGGTGCACTGCACTTTCAAATGGGCGGCAATATTTTAATGATCTCCCGCCACACTTACCGCTGTTAATATTAGTCTAGCATCCGCGGTTACGAGCCACGCACACTAGACTGGGGGGACATGATGACGTATAGTCTATATATGGGCCACGAGCCCAAATGATAAACATTACTAAGGCCCAACACCACAATGCGTGGGCTATTGTAACTTGGGCCGCATGAATAATGGGAACAGGCTCACGTAAGCCCAACCCAAACAAACTATACACGGTATAGATAAGGATCATCTATCTATGGAATAGATATCCTTACCCCGGATAAGCACCACGAGTGCAAAGAGTAGGGAGCAAGATACCTTCACGGTTTCTGCGTCCTATATAAGGAATGACATAACTATCATTCAAGGTACGATACACAAACCCTAACTCTTTACAAGAACCCTAAATCGATTACTTACTCTCACGCCGGAGTCTAATCCTGGGAGACAATCCCACGATAAGCCTAACGGTGTTGTTTATTTTCTTAGTGCGCAGGTTACAAGTACTAAGAAGCGAATTGGTACGAGAGCAAGAGCCCATAATCAGGAACGCCCAACTTTTGTATCAACAGTTTGTCTTGACTTTCACTTTTTTTTTCCACTTATAACGCTTTGAGTTAATTACATAAATCGTCATGGTTTTTTTTTTTTCACTTATAAATCTTTGAGTTAATTACACATATGTTTTTATACGTTTTCATCCATTTTTATACGTTGTCGTCCTTTTTGTACGTTTTCGTCCGTTTTCATCCGGTTTTATTCGTTTTTATAAGATTTTTATACGTTTTTATACGTTTTCATCCAATTTTATACGATTTAAAAACTTACAAAATGTTAAAAAAACGCATAAAAATGGATGAGAACGCATAAAAATGTAAAAAAGAATGAATAAAACTAGATGAAAACGTACAAAAAATGTATAACAACGTATAAAACCGTATAAAGGTGTATAAAAGCGGACAAAAACGTATAAAAACGGGTGAAAACGTATAAAAACGTACAAAAATCGTATAAAGTATATAAAAATGTACAAAACGTATAAAAACGCATAAAATCATAAAAAAACGTATAAAAACTAATGAAAACATATAAAAATTTATAAAACGTACAAAAACGGATGAAAACGTATAAAACCAAATGAATATATATATATATATATATATATATATATATATATATATATATATATATATATATATATATATAACGTATAAAAAAATATGAAAGCATACAAAAACTTATAAAAACGGATGAAAACGTATAAAAACAGACGAAAACGTTTAAAAAGGGATGACATACATAAACGGATAAAAAGGATGAAAATGTATAAAAACAGATGAAAACGTATAAAAATCGTATAAAACATTGATGCTTATTTTCTAGATCACGTTTTAAATTTATGAAGTCACGTTTACCTATGATCTACGTGTGCACTAACGGGCAGTGTACCCGATTGCGAGTAGTCTAGAAATTAGTAAAACCAAGGTCGTCCAAAGAGGTATGAGCGGAATTTAACTTAAGTCTTAAATGTCACTAAAAGTGTTTGTGAGTTGAAATAATAATTAACTAATTTAATAAGCGGAAATGAAATGAATTTAATCAATGGAAGAAGAATGTGCTTACCTAGTTACTAATATTTATCATGCCATGATCTAATTTCATTAAAAAGTGTTTACTCTCGCCTTATGTAGTGGTTATATGTCATTAGGCAGAAATGATCAAAACAACCTAACCTATAATACCAAAACCAGCTCCGATGGTTAGATTGCCGAAAGTCTGGTATTAGTCATTACACACCAACTATCTTCTAGACCTATCTTAGTGATTTTAACCACTAAACCATTAAGGGTTCCTGCACTTCTTAAGCATTTCTACTAGTGTTGGTAAGTCAGTGGTCAATCCTACACATGGGCGATGGTCACATCCCACGCAACCTAGTAAGCTAGCTTTTTATAGTCAATACTAACTAGCATAGGTACTACCCTAGTTTCAATGCTACCAAAACACGAGGATCAATGAAAGGCTAGAAAGATATCTACATAAAGAGATAAATAAACGAAGATATAGATCAAGGCATTAATAAATTCATAACTATGCTAACACACAGTGTTTTTAGCCTATCATATTAAATAATGCAGGAAATACAATGTTTATAATCAAATAAGAAGTAAACATCGGATTTGATACAAATACTTGATTCGATGCTAAAACTAAGAATGAAACGAAATGATTTCTCCCTTGGAAAGAGGTTGAGAACTGTTGAATTTTGTCCTTGAGCAAGCGCTAATTCGTCATTCTTCTGATATGGTGAGTGAATGATGAATAAAATGCTGAATTAGGGCTCGTATTTATAGTCTTGACTGAGTCATGGTGTAACCTTAAGTAAAGGGTTATGCCGTAACCTTCTTATAACTGGACAATCTTATCATATAATAATCTCTAGGGCATAACCTTAAGAGTAGGTTATGACTGCAAAACTCTCGTTAACATTTTTTTAATATCTACGATGTAACCCTTTGATGAGGTTACGACACAACCTTCATGATCACTGAATTTGGCTAAGTCTTTGGATTTCTATGACGTAACCTAGTCATTGGAGTTACGTCGTAACCTTAGGCTGCATTGACTTTAGTCTTCTACTGATTTTACTAGTTATGGCGTAGGTTGTGCAAGGTCTCTACGCCGTAATTCTCTTCGGGTTAGCAAGTCCATGTATAGCTTTGTTAGTCTCCTTTCCAAATCCGCATTTCTTCGTTCCAATGTTCATTTATACCTTGAAATGAAATAATAAGAGATACGAGTATATATTCATGCAAATCTACACTAATAATGAGCATATTAGGGGGAAATTGATGCTAAAATATCAAGACTATTTGATGTTATCAAATATCCCCCACTTAAACTCTACTCGCCCTCAAGTAAACCTTACTAGAATCATTTTTAAAAAGATGAATCTCAAGTTAGCTTGGAAGATATGAGTTTAAAAAACTTCCTATGTAAGAAACATCAAAGCCGAACACCTCACAAAATGGGAAACAAAAACACTCATACGCTCTCTAATCTTAGTGTTCCATTTTCGGGGTGATCACTCACAAGCACAGTCATAGCATACATTCTATCATAGGCTTGACGGTTATACAAAACTTCTCTACTAGAGCTAAGATCAAGATAATTCTTCAAGGCAATATTGGGTGAACAATAACAAAGGCTAGAGGTTAGTTGTTCTTTCCGTCGTCACTTGCAAGCTATAGCGAAGATGACAAAATCAATGATACATGACCAAATCTATGGCCAAGACACCAATGATTGCTCACTCCCTCACCTAAACTTGAAGTTTCAAACGTCAAAAACAAAATGGGTAGGATAAGACATGGAATTCACATAATAAGGTGTACAAATTGAAAATACACAAACAAATAGTCTTATCCATAATTGGGTCGGCATCGTCTACCATCCACCCCTAATCTAGGCATGTAACGTAAGTCTCATACTGTAGCTATCACATTTTTCTAATAAAAAAACTGTCGCAATCCTATCGCAGATCTGATATTCGCAGATCTACTGTCGCAAACGCTATCACAGGCTGTTTTTGCTAGCTTTTTGATTGCGAGATAATTTTTCTAGCAAAAAGTACTTCACCTTTTTCTCGGATCTGAAGAGCAATAACATACAAATCTGACAAAAAAAAAAACTTGAATCTTACCATAAAAACTTGAAATAACCATAAAAAATCTTGATGTAAATTAGAATGTAACAATAACCCAATAAACTTTGCATTCCACCACATATTTTGATACCAAAAAGACCAGATTCAAACAGTTTTGGACTGTTTATATGACCAGAAAAACAAGGACAGTTTTTGTACTTTGAGGACAAAAAAAAATCAATACGAAACAAGACACAAAGAACACAACCAATAAATATCGATGATGCGTTATTTCATCCTGTTTTAAATTGATGAAGTTGGAGATATTAGGACTAACACATACTCACGGGCAGTGTACCCGGTCATGTGAAGTATAGCCTTAGATAAATCCAAGTGTTGTCCCAAGAGCTGTTGTTCTGGCAAACCAAGGTAAATACTAAAAGGGGTATGATGTATAGAAACTAGAAAGGGTATAAAATAAAATCAAAACATAATCAAACAGAATTAGAACTAAAGACAACATAACCAAAAAGGATAACAAATTAAGATATAAAGGTTTAGTAGATCCTAGTTCATAGTTCTATATAGTGGGTAAAAATCAACTAGACTCATTTGCCAATTCGTCTAGTCCTATTTCCCATAGACTCCTACTCCGATATCTAAGGGTTGAACCTTAGTGATTGACGAAGGACACCGGTAGACTATGTTGAGTCATTAAGTGCCATGTTTAATAGACTTATTTAGGTGAAACCCGGCTTGTCAGAACTTAGGTTTCCTCTAACTTCTTAAGCTTCTCTACATGATAAGTGCTCATTCGTTGAAATTTGCACATGAGGGGCAAAAGTACTATGGCCAATTCCCTTTATCCCTCACAACCTATTCGTCCAAGGTCCTATGGTCAATTCTCCCGGCTTCCTAGAAATTACCAGGCTTTAAAACTACCGAAACAAAAGGATTACGAACAAGCAAAGAAAACTTCTATATAGATAATCATAATAAACTAAACCAAATCTTAATCAACAAAGTAGATTCATCAAAAATTAATCAACACGAATGGTGATAGTCTATGGTCAATTCTTATCACAAAACACACCCGTATCCACTATGGGTCCTATAGTCAATTCTCCTAGCCTCAATGGAACTACCAAACATAATAACTACTGAAACAAAGGTGTCCTAAGACATACTCAGAAAGTATACAAATAAAACGATATGAAATGCAAGAAAACTAAATTATAACAATAACAATTTCATAACTAGGCTAACACCAAAGATGTTTAGCCATTCCTGTTCATAATTGCAGCAAAACAAATGTTTAACATGATAAATGAAAACATAAATTTGATACAAAGATTATGAATGATAAAACTTATGGTTGAAGCGTGAATTCTCCCTTGGAAATGACTTGTATGTTTGATGAGTGTGTAAATACTCATCATTTTTACCTTTTCTGAGCTGCCAAAACATCTAAAAACACTCAATATTGCATCAAAATAGTGAAAATATCCCAGGAATGTGTTTTACATGTTTCAAATGCAAAATAATCAAAAACAGATGAAAAATGTACAAAGTTTGCAAAATTGGCAGTTTCAGTCCCTCATCTTTCAAAAGTTGTCAAATCTAGTCCCTGGTTGTTCTAAAAACTTGAAAAAGTGACCAAAGGTCCTTTTAAATCAAAAAGTTACATAATTAGTCCTTTGGTGCAAAGTTTCACAAAATGTCAAGTTTAGTCCCTGAAGTTTGGAAAATTATCAAAAATGGTCCCTAGGATATTAAAACTTTGAGAAAAACAACTTTTGTCCTTGTACTTCTCATATATGGCAGGATTGGTCCTTGATTGGCAAGTTTGGTGAAATTACACATTTGGTCCCTGAAGTTTGAAATATTGGCAGAAATAGTCCCTGGAAATTTAAAAAGGAAAAATCATCTAAGGTACTTGAACTATTCATCATTGGCAGGAATTACCCTTATGACAAACTTTGGAAAAGTGCCAAATCACACCCCTCAAAATTAGGGAAATTACAAAAATGGTCCTTGTGCAAAGTTACACCAAACCGGACCCTTAATAATATCAAAAACCAAATCCAAGTCCAATCCACAAAACACAAAAGCCCACCTCCCTATTTTTGGCCCACTCCACAACAGCCCAAACACCCCCGTTTTATAATACCAGGGTCAATGTTTGACCCTTGGTCAAACCGTCAAACAACCATCACCACCCAACCTTCCCTCTCACTTGACCCTGCAAAACATCACCTCCACCACCCCCCACTAGCATCCCAATCATCACCAACCCTCACCACTTCGCCTAACAAACAAACCCCATTAAATGCTTCCCCCTCCTCTCAAGTTATTAGGCTCAATTTGCAAAAAAGAGTTTTGGCGCCAAAAACACGTGGCATTCAATCAGAGGTCTTCCAGTGATCCTATGGCTCAGAATTGATGTGGGATTTACTCAGAAGATCAATGGAACCCTAATGGTGGCCTATAAATAGCAGAGAAGTCCAAGAAGCAAAGTGTTAGCTTAAATTTCAATAATTTTAGGTTGTATAAGTTGTTTTCAAATTATCTTTGTGTAACCTAGCTTTCAATCAGTGTAATCTCTGTTTTTATTGTATCTTTGAAGTTTCTTAGTAGTAAAAATCAAGTTTCAAGTTATAAATTAGATTGTGCAAATTTCAATTTATTTCAAGTTTTCATTTAAGCTGTGTTGCTATTGATAGTTGAATCCATGGACTCTTAAGCTAATGTAGGCTCCCAGAAAGCTTAAATAAGCTTTTAGAAACCAATAAAATACAGCTTAGGTATTAAAAATCAAAAATCACAAAACAGTCAACAAAAGTCAAACCTTGCAGGATTTTGAAGAATAAGCTGGAGCACAGTAAATTTGGGATAGCTGTGGGTTAGAACTCCAAGGGGAGTGTTAGGATTGGTTCTATGGTTCTTGGTTCATTGGTTTAAGCTGGAATGCACCTTGTAAGCTTTTAAAAACTCATTTCTTTCATCTTACTGTAGCATTGCTTATTCAGTTTCCTATTTAGCTTTTCCGTGTTCATCTAGTGTTAGATAGTGATAATCTTACTTAAAATTAGTACCTTGTTTGTTTGAAATCATAGTTGTTTCAAATTCTTAATTTCACTGTCAAACTAGCATAACTTGTAATCTTGTGTAATTGTTGTTGATTTCTGTGTTTAAGTACTTATTCAAGGTTTATATATCATAAGTTGTTGTTGTGAACCTGTTTCATAAGCCCTAGTACTCATTTGCTTTGAAAATCAATAATCTGACAACCTTTAAGTAGTGTTTGGATCAGGGGAATTCAAGGTGTTGTGGTGTGTCATTGTTGCTGTTTCTTGTTCATTAAAGTCACTTAGGACATAACTAGCTCAGAACGACGACAAAAACCAAGGTTTATTCATAAAAAAGTCAAAATCAAGCATTACTTGGCCTAGTTTACCGTCTGTGTTGGATTAAGTGTGGCTTATGCCCCAAATCCATTCACTTGTGAGTGGTTTAGATTAAAGAAGTCTTATTCTAGCTTAATAAGTCCATTTCAATCAGAAAATCAAGATCAAAGTTCATCTAAGTCAACTTTTCACAAAACCTCAAAAAGTCAAAAAGTGCCTTTATCTCAGAAAACCAAAACTTGGAGTATTTATTGTGATTTTTGTGTTAAGTTTGAGACTTTGAGCTTTTCAGTAATTAAAGTGTGTCACCTAGTGTACAAAAGCCCATACTCAGCTTATTTTTAAGAATTTTGTGCAAGCTTGTGCATTAGCTTAGAGTTACCTGCAGGGCAAACACTTGCCCTGTGCACAGGTTTTAACCCATTTTCCCAAGTGATTTGTGACTTACCCAGAGTGACCCACCCTTAGCTTTTTGGCTTTTTGGAAAGCCATATACCCCATTTTAATAAGACAAGGCTTATTTTAGCCTTTTGAGCTTATTTGATAGGGCTGCAAGTGTGACATTTCAAAAATTTCATGTCATTAATCTTAATAGTATTTAACTATTCTATTTTTTTTTAAATAATTAACTTCATCGAAAGTTATCCGCTTTTCGTCATAACACGTTCAATTAATTCAACCGCCACAATACTATGCCCACTCTACATTTTTATGCATTTTTGGTTCCTTACAATCCTATTTTTAAAGTCCTAATTTAATCTTTCTAATTTTAAATAAACCTTGCACCTTTACGTTTTACCCGATTTAAATTTACGTTTTAAGGTTTTGACAAAGTGAACCAACCCTAGACTATGATAATTTACTTATTTTATGAATTTTTAAACTATTTCATGTTTACAAAAGAGTTTTATACTTGTCATGTCATTTTTATAGCTTACATCACTTTTATCAAGAACCGGTGTCACCAAACGTGTTTTCGACTCACGGTTTCATTTTTAACGACGTTTAAACACTCCGATAAACCCAAGAAAATCATGAAATATTAAAATTAGCCATTTTAACACTTCATAACAAATTCAAAATATTTTTATAACACTTTTCTAAAATTCACGTTTTTAGGTCTCCCGGTTCTGCGTAATTCGCGTTTTTAAGACCGTACGCTTGATTTATACTCCACGAACACACTAATACTTCAAATATTAATCTAATGTTCATAAAATTTGATCTTTATCTTTGTTTTTCAAGCCTTGTCATTCATCACTCTTCACCTTTCTAATTTACCACTTAAAACCCCTAAATACTACTTATTACCTTATATAATTAACTCCAACACTTATATATACATTATATAAAAGATTTTTAAAAATAAAATGAATATAACCTTCCCATACCAACCCCATGGCCGGCCTCCCTCATTAAAACCCACTCCAACACTTTATTTTGTTTTCATTTTCAAGAATATACCTAATTCTCTCTCTCTCTCTCACATGCAAATCTAGCAAAAATCATCCATCTCCTCTCCTCCCTTGTCCTTGCTGCCACGAATCACCACCATAACACCCTCATCTCTGTGATTTTTCATCATCCAAATATTCACCACAACATCCTCTTGAAGGTGCTCACAAAAGATGGTGATTTGAATCGAAGTTTTGAAGGTTTTATTGGTGTTTCTTGGTGTTTTCTTGAAGTTTTCCTCAAGATTGATTAGAGTTTATTCATCCAGCCCCTAATCACATTGTGAAGGCTAGAAGAGAAGGGTTTCACTAGTCTTGGTGTCATTTGGGTTGAGTTCATTCAAGCCTTAGAAAGGTTCCATTGATTTTCTTCACTTCTAGTAAGCTAATCTCATCATCCTCTTTGATTTTTGTACCATGCAAATGGGTTTTTATTTTTCAATGATATATTGGTTTCTCTACTGTAAATAAACTTTCTATTGAATGTACATACCATACTTGATTCATTAGGACCATAGGTTAAGAGTGATTGTGTTTTGGATAAGTTATGTTTAGGTTAGGATTGATTTGTGATTGCTGAAATTATAGGCTGTGATTATTGAATGTTTTTAGAATGAAAAGTGGCTTTATAAAATGAGTAAAAATTATACAGACCTAGGTATATATCTCAGGGTCATTTGTCAAAAAGGCTCACCTTTAGAAGTGTTAGGATGATTAAACTATGAATTTTATGGTATTCTGTATGCTGTTGGCATTCGGGACAAAAATCAAGTTTTATTCCATAAATTTTTGAAAACCAAATATTCTACATGTACTAGACAAATAGAGGTATCACCTCCAATTGGCCTCACCTTCATAGGACCTTTAGATTTCAAATGACGGCCGATACGGTATCCGTAAATTTCAGTCGCACTTTTCTTTAGGACAGGTCTGTAAAGAAAATTTATAAAAAGTGTTTAGACCTGCAAATTTTTGAGTAAAATTATTTTTACAATACACTAGGGACTTATAGGAAACTAAGGATATAAAGAACTTAAAATTTTGACTTACGGTTTGAAAGTAGTGATTTTTGGAAGTTGGGGAAAGTTTTTAGCCACTAATAAAACTAGGGAAATGTGATGGGTAAACAACTCGGGAACTTACTATTTTTGGAAACCTTGAACATATGACTTGTGAAAACCCTTAGTATAATGCCTTGGCTGTATGAATCAAGTATAACAATGTACATTCCATCTCTTATTCAATTAGCATTCACTTAGAGACGTTTCTTGTTATAGGTCATTTCTAGTTTCGCTTCGGTTCTTCGGTTGTCTTTATTCGTGCTCTTTCACTCCACTATTTAAGGTGAGTTCATAGCCTCGCCTTTACTTATTTAAATATTTTATAAACCTCGCGAGGGGGATACATGCTAGTTTTACAAACTGAATACAAGTAGTTTCACGATTACATAATTATAGACATTGAGTACCTTGCCAAAAAGTCCCTAATTTCATGAACCGTTAATTACGTGCGTAAACGCTAGTATTATAGATATGCATATTTGGCCTGGCGGGCCTGTCCGGGTGAGTAGCGCTCATTTGACAACTGTGGGTCAAACGGACATATAATATTGAGAATTGAGGTAAATGGCAATTGAATACCTTGTGAGGGGCATTTAAACTAGGTCAAGGTTCGGTTTCATGAGCTCAATGCTATAAATCTTATTTCCCGACTTGTATTTGTTACATGTCAACTTAATTTCGGGCGTAGCCCAACTTCTTTTAAACTGAATAATGCTTGTATTCAACTTATTACTTATTAAACTCTATGAATTCACTCAACTTTATGTTGACTTTTTAGCATGTATTTTCTCAGGTATTATTTTGCTAGCTGAGCATTGGGAGCAATCGGAGTCGCGTGGATGTCAAATATTGAAGGACTTGTTTTCTACACATTCGATAACTTTTTATCTTTAAAATATACATATGTGTCATGTTTTTAATTCTTGTAACTTAACTTTTAAATAGAAATTGTTGGGACCTTTGTACTCTGATTTATCAAATCGAATGTGACATTTTATTAAACGTCTCTTTTGAGGTCGTTTTATGTAACTTGTTTTTATGAACTTTGAAGTGACACCCAAATTGGTATTCCGCTGCGTTGTAAAATTTTGGGGGTGTCACAGCAAGCCTCATCCATTTTGGCCTTTGTTTGAGTCAACACTGAGGACTCAGTGTAAGACCCCAACTTCAAAGCATCACCCAAGTTTCATTAGTAAGCCATAGGATTAGCTTATTGGCTTATTTTGTAGCTTATCAGTCCCTTTATAAGTTTCAAGTTTAAGTTTGGACCCTAGATCACTTTTGTGGATCCCACAGAGGTCCAAAACCTCTCATCTCAGGCCTGTTTTGGCCTATTGGCTTTATAAGTGCTTATTTGTTCATAGCTGCTTATCCAGAGTGCTTATTTGTGCTTTTAGTCTTATTTCAAGTTGGTATACATGTGTGATAGCTTATTTGATCATTTGAATAACTTTTCACCAAATCACAAGTCCTAATAAGCCATAAGCCAACTGTTTGGACACAAGGGGGTGCACACGGCTTATTTTTAAGCTAAATCAAAAGTTGTTTCACAAAAGTTTCTTATTTCCATCTTATTTTTAGCTGTCAAAAAGAAAAAACACCAAAAAAACCAAATATAAAATTAGTGATAGCTTCTATTTAATAGATTCTATCTTTTTCATTTTTCATTTCAGCTTATTAATAAGCACTCTATCATTTTTATAATTTTTTTAATTTCCTTTTACCTTTAAGTATTTATAATAATTTTCTACGATTTTTCTTAATCAGTTTACTATTTATTAGAATTAAAAGTAGTTTAATTAATTAAATAAGTAATATTAGTAATTAATTAGTTTTCTTAAATTTTATTTAATAACAGTAGGTTTTTATATTTTTCCTAGGTTTTATAAATTAGTTAAGACTTTTAGAAAATAGATTTTTAATTTCTACTGTTCATTTTCCAATTTTCTTATTTTAATTATTTAAATTAGGTTTAAATTAATAATTAAGTAAATAATTAGTGAAATAGTCTAAAAATAATTTTTAGAAGTTTTTTATAATTTTTTAGGATTCCTGTGATGGTTAGTTAGTTTTATAAATTTTTTCATAATTTTCTAAGTCATTTAGGTATTATTAGTAATTTAAAATAATTTAATTAGTTTTTAATTAATAAAAAACTCATAAAAAGACAAAAATATTTATTTTTATTTTTTATACTTTCTTCAAGTTCATTTTAAGGTTTAGAAATTATTTTTGCAAATTTTTAGTTTAATTTGTAATCTTTATAATTTTACTTATTTTAAATTAGGTTTAAATTAAGATTTTAAATAGTTTTAATTAATTAATTAATATTTAAATATTAAAATAATCATTTTTATAATTTCATTTTCATTTTAAATTTTCTTTTAATTTTAAGATTTCAAAAGTTTCACTTGCACCCCCTGTAGTTTGTAATTTGCTAAAACCCACTTTTTCTGTCTGTAACCTGATTCCAAGTTGTGCATTTGTGAATATATCTGTATATCTGTTATTGTGAATATTATATCATTGTGCAAATACCAAATTATCAGTAGCAAAATTGATGAGTGTCTAAATACTCATAATTTTATACCATTCTGAACTACCAAAACATCCAAAAACACTCAAATATGCATCAAAATACTTAAAATATCTTAGAAGTGTGTTTTATATGTTTCAAATGCAAAATAATAAAAAAACAGATGAAAAACGTACAAAGTTTACATAATTGGCAGTTTCAGTCCCTCAAGTTTCAAAAATTGTCAAAACTAGTCCCTGGTTATTCTAAAAACCTGAAAAAGTCACCAAAGGTCCTTTTTAATCATAAAGTTACATATTTAGTCCTTTGGTGCAAAGTTTCACAAAATTACAAGTTTAGCCCCTATACTTTAGAAATTGACATAAATGGTCCATGGGATGTAAAAACTTTGAGAAAAATCAATTTTGGTCCTTGTGCTATTAATCTTTTGCAGGAATGGTCCTTGGTGTGAAGTTTGGAGAAATTACATAATTGGTCCCTCAAGTTTGGCAGTTTGTCAATTTTAGTCCCTAGGCATTCAGAAATGGAAAATATACATATATGACCCTTGTATTATTTATACTTGGCAAGTTAGGCCCTTTTGACAACTTTAGAATAATATCACAACCTACCCTCAACTTTGCTCAAATTACAAAATTAGTCCTTGTGGTATTATAAACCTAAAACCAAACGGATCCTTAGTTATATAAAAACCCAACAAAACCAAATCTATACCACACCAACAGCCCACCCTTTACCCTTTTTGTCCAAGCCCAAATTACACCAGCCCAATCCACCCCTTGGTCAAACCCACTCCCCCGGTCAACCCAATAAACAAAACCACCCCTTCCCTTCCAAAACTATACCACCACCACTGAAACCAGAAACAACCCACCACCTCACTGGTTTCAATACCAGCTCACCCACCACCTGTCCAACCTTATCCCTCCACCTCCACAAGCTCCCAAACACCCATTAATTCCCCTGAATTCCCTCACACGCAACCCCAACTGGCTCAAGACTTTTTGGCGCGAAAAAGCTAATCTGAACGGCTTAGATTCAATTGACTAAGTGGATGGCTCAAGTAAAGTGGGAAAATATTGGAAAGCTGCAAGGAACTTTTTTTTATCATCTATATATCAAGGATGAAGTAGAAGAGTAGAATTAGCTTAGTTTCAATTCCAGTGTAATCTTTGAATTCCAAAGCTTGTTTTTATCATTCTCAGTGTACTTAAGATCTTTTATGATAATCAATTTCAAATTTTAGGTTTGATCTCAGTTTATGCAATTTTCTTTGAATTTCAAAAATACTAAGTCTATTGAATTTGTTGTTATTAGTGTCGTGTTAGATTTTCTTAGCTCACATAAGCTCTGACAAGGCTTGTTAAGCTTATAGAAACTTTGAAGCAGCAATAGTTCATAAAAAATAAAATACAAAAAGAAATCAATAAATTAGAAAACAAAAGTGAAACTGTGAAAGAGAAGATTGGAACAAGTGAGATACTGGTTTACTTTATGATTTATAGCCTTTTGAAATATAAAGGTTGGGTAATTTGTCCTTGGTTCTGAGTTTTCACCTAAGTCTCAAGTTGTAAGCCATTTTCATCATTTTTGTAAGGAATTATTGAAGATACTGCTGATTGATACTGCTGACAGGTTCCTGCGGAAGGCTTAGTGTCTTTCTGCTGATGACTGGTTCCTGCGGATATTTAGAGATCCTACGGATAGAGTTTAACCGTGGATATAACTTATGTATTTTAGGACAAGATATGTAGAATATCTTTTATTAGTTTTTCATTATTCGTTTCTTGTAAGAAAGGTTAGGGTTTCCACTAGTATATAAGGAACCCTAGGTCATTGTAATAGTAACAAGTTTTCTAGTACGAAGTTTCATTAATATTATCGATCCATAGAGGATCAAGTTTAGTATACGTTTGTTTTTATATTCCGCATAATTACAAGCTCACAGAGATTATCTAACTTAGTCTAGCTAGTGATTATGCGGAATATAAAAACAAACGTATACTAAACTTGATCCTCTATGGATCGATAATATTAATGAAACTTCGTACTAGAAAACTTATGGAGAAATTGGTCACTTTGCAAGAGAATGCACAGCCAAGAAGGGTGAAGCCAGTAACAGGTATTCAGCATACAAGAAGAAAGAAGTGGAAGCTAGAGAATCAAAGGCCTTGATCACTGCTATAGATACTAGTGTGGACTGGAATGAGCATGATGATGATACAAGCAACTCTCCTCAAATCTCCTGCATGGCTAGTTGTGATGATAGCTTTGGTCTCATAGGAATCTCTCCTCAGGTATCTACTTGTGCTTGTGATTGTGATTCTAAATATACAACTCTAAAAGAAGCTTATGATGATATGAAACCAAAATATAATGCTTGTTTTATTGAAGCTGCAACTTATAAAGAAGCTTTTAAAACTTTAGAACAACAAAAGGTGTGGTTTCAACAAAATTAATTAGCTTATGAGGAAAAGATTAGAGTTTTAAGTAGAGATTTAGAATGTGCTAGCAATGAATTAAAATTTTCTGAAAAAGAAAAAGCTAGGATTGAGTCTGAGAAAATTGTTTTGCAAGAGAAACTAGATAAAGAAATAGCTTTACATAAAAATTGGTTAATTTCAGGAGATAATTTAGCTAGTTGTCTTTATGGTAGTCAAGCTGTGAACTCTGGGATAGGTTTAGGGTTTAAAAAATATGTTGGGTTAGAGGCTAGGAATTATGTGGGTAAATCTACACCAGCAGGCTTAGCCAATTATGTTAAAGAAGGAGCTTTGCATGCTGTACCAGGACCTATCAGAGGTGTATTTATGCCTACTACCAAAACCTCTGACTTTGATGGTTCACACCATCTCTTTGGCAAAAAGTCTAAAGACTTGCCAAATAAGTCTGAAGTCCCTCCAACCATAGGAACACCTAGACCTACATCCCACAAGGTTGACTTACCAGCATCACTGGAAGCTACTGGCATTAGGATCAATGACTCCCCTGACACTAGAAGTATATCTAGTAATGATTCTAACAATTATGTCTCTTGTTCTTCCAGGGACAAGACCTCAGAGACCTCTAGTTATGCCAGCTGTGATTCCAAGACCAAGTCAGACTCACCCAAGTCCTCAACAAAGATTTCTGACAAGTCATCCTACAAGTCTGTGGACTCTGAAGTTGCTGCTGATGAAGTTCTTTATCAACCAGCCTCTTCTGAAGACTTGTTATTTACTTCTTATGAAAACAATTCCTTTCAGTGTTTACAAAACAATTCTGTTTCTGATGTTTGTTTGAATAATTCTATGTTTAATAAGACATCTTTTGGATTTAATAAATCTTATAAGAAAAAGAAGTATTTTGTTTGTGGTAGCAAGTTGCATTTAATTAAGGATTGTGATTTTCATGAAAAGAGGATGGGTGTTTCTGTTGTTAATGATAGACCTAGACATAAGTGGACTAATACCAAACCCTCACTAGCTCCACAGTCCAAGTATCATGTCAGCAGAATGTATTCCACTCCAGCTGATTGGCCTGTTTATTCTAATAGGTCTGTTTTTAATAATAGATATATGAATACCAATAGAAATAGATATGGATCTCAACCATTTATTGGTGTTAATCATTGGTATGAATATACTGACCAAATGTGTATGGGAAGGGGTAATTGGGATTCTACTGAAAAGTCCTCAGCAGATTGTTCTTGGACATATAAAAGACCATTTAACTACAGGGAATCCAGGAACAATTGTGGATCTAACTCATCATTTTGGGTTCATCAGAATGATTCACAGGGCAGGCTCAAGACTTTCATGACTTAAGTCTCAGAATACTTGTTGTTGTTGTATATTAACTTTCTTTGTTGTAGGAACATCCTCTTCTTAATAAAGACTTAGGTATTGTTGATAGTGGCTGTTCAAGAAACATGTCTGGTAATGAAGAGAAGCTGGATGACTTTATGCCTTTTAATGGAGGCATTGTGAGGTTTGGAAGTGGAGTAGGAAGGATTACTGGCAAAGGAACCATTAGAACTCCAAAGGTGGATTTTGAGAATGTCTACTAGGTGAAGGAGCTTCAAGGATTCAATTTGTTCTCAGTCTCATAAATTTGTGACAAAAAGCTTCCTGTGCTTTTCACTGAAGATGGTTGTTTCATTCTTTCACCTGAATTCCAAATGCCTGATGAAAATCTTGTGTTACTTAAGGCTCCAAGAAACCATAATCTTTATACCTTTGACTTGAATGATGTCAAGCCATAAGGTGATCTTACTTGCTTGGTTGCTAAAGCATCCTTGGATGAATCTACAAAATGGCATAGGAGGATGGCACATGTTAATTTTAAAGTCATCAACAAACTTGCTAAAGATGGACTTGTTCATGGACTTCCTTCCAAGATCTTCACCAATGAGCATAATTGTGTGGCTTGTAACAAGGGAAAGCAACACAAAGCTTCTTATAAGGCCATTACCACTGTAAGCATAATCTCAGAACCATTGCAGCTGCTTCACATGGATCTTTTTGGTCCTACATCCATCAGGAGTATTGATCATAAGTACTTCTGTTTGGTGATCACTGATGCTTTAAGCAGATTCAGTTGGACATTTTTCTTAGTGACTAAAGATCAAACCTTTCAGGCACTCAAAGAATTTATGGCTCTAGCTGAAAATCAACTTAACAAGAAGATTAAAGGTATTAGGTGTGACAATGGGACAGAGTTCAAAAATGCCAATCTTATTGAACTTTGTGGTTTAAAGGGTATTAAAAGAGATTATAGCACTCCTAGGACTCCGCAACAGAATGGAGTTGCTGAAAGGAAGAATAGAACCCTTATAGAGGCTGCAAGATCTATGCTTGCTGACTCTAAGCTTCCCACCATGTTTTGGACTGAGGCAGTTGGTACTGCCTGTTATGTATTGAATAGGGTGTTGATTACTAGACCTCACAATAAGACACCCTATAAACTATTGACAGGGAAGAAGCCTACCATTGTACACTTGAAACCTTTTGGTTGTCAGGTGACCATTCTGAATACAAGTGATCACCTAGGAAAATTTGAAGCAAAAGCTGCTGAAGGATATATTGTTGGTTATTCAGCTCATAGCAAGGCTTATAGGGTCTATAATTTGGCTACAAAGAAGATAGAAGAGACACTTAACCTGAAATTTCTAGAGGATAATGTAAATGTACAGGGCAAGGGTCATGAATGGAATTTTGACCTTGATTATCTTACTGATTATTTGGAGTATGCTAGACACACAGCTAACCCATCTGCAGGTATACAAGTGTCATCTTCTACCAATGCAGGTACACTACAGGATGATTCATACAGTGATTCAGAATGTGATGAACCCACTATTGTTGTCACAACTCTACCAATTCAGATAGCAGATCCTCCTACCAAAGAAGCCTCTGATGCCAAATCTGCTGATGATGTGGACAATTTAACCTATGCAGAAGATCTTGCTAGACTCAAAAAGCAAGAACATGCAGCTACTGAGGAAGCTAAAAGACTTGGTCTTGAATTTGCTCAAGACATTGAAGCACTCTTAAAACAAGCTACTGTTGAAGAAAGCAGAAAACCTAGTTCTGCTGATGCATCAGCTGATGCAGCTGTTGATTCTGCTGATAGAGATTCTGCTGAAGGCATTTCAGTGGAAGTTCCTGTTTCAACTGAAGTTTCCACAAGTTATGATGAACCTTATGGCAGGTTTCCTAATCCCTCAGATCTTGCTAATGTTCAGCAAAGTGATGGCATTTTTCAATCAGCATCCTATGATGAAGACTTTGCTCCCACTTTAACCAATCTTGATACCTCAATTGATGTTAATCCTGTTACAATTAAAAGGATCAACACCATACATCCACAAGATAATATACTTGGTGATCCAAATGCAATGGTACTCACCAGGAGTGCCATTAAGAATACCAAGTTTGGGCAATGTGCATTTTTGACTTATGTATCCACTCAGAAGAGAGACAATCACACAGATCAGAAGCATTGTTTGTTTGCTTGTTTCTTGTCTCAAGTTGAACCCACAAGCATTAAACAGGCTTTGAGTGAACCTAGTTGGGTTGAAGCTATGCAGGAAGAGATGCGACAATTCAAGAATCAAGATGTTTGGGTACTTGTTGATCTGCCTGCAGGGAAGATTGCAATTGGGACCAAGTGGATCTTAAAATGCAAGAGGGATGCCAGAGGTATTGTGGTCAGAAATAAAGCAAGATTGGTGGCTCAAGGTTTCAGACAAGAAGAAGGTATTGACTACACTGAGGTCTTTGCACCAGTGGCTAGGGTTGAAGCCATTAGACTATTTTTAGCCTTTGCCTCATATATGGGGTTTAAGGTCTATCAGATGGATGTCAAAAGTGCCTTCCTTTATGGCAAAATTGACGAGGAAGTATATGTCACTCAACCACAGGGCTTTGAAGACCCCCATCATCCCAAAAAGGTGTACAAAGTTGTCAAAGCACTTTATGGACTTCACCAAGCACCAAGAGCATGGTATGCTAGATTGTCTACATTTCTATTGGAGCATGGATACAGAAGGGGAGCTATTGATAAGACCCTCTTTATTAAGAAAAACTCCAGGGATATCATTCTAGTACAGGTATATGTGGATGACATCATTTTTGGATCCACAAAGGAAGCATGGTGCAGGGAATTTGAAGATTTGATGAAAGGTGAATTTCAAATGAGTGCAATGGGGGAGTTAACGTTTTTCCTAGGGCTACAAGTCAAACAACACCCTGAAGGGATCTTTATTCATCAGGAGACATATGTTAAAGATATCTTGAAAAAGTTTGACTTTGAACTTTTGAGGACTGCTACCACTCCATATGAACCACCCAAGCTTAAGAATCTAAATGAGCAAGATGAGGCTGTTAATGTTCATATTTATAGATCCATGATTGGCTCACTCATGTATCTCACAGCCTCTAGGCCTGACATTACTTTTGCTGTCAGTGCTTGCTCAAGGCATCAAGTCACTCCATTGACTTCTCATCTAAATGCTGTGAAGAAAACTTTCAAGTACATCAAGGGCCAACCCAAACTAGGCCTTTGGTACCCCAGGGATTCACCATTTGTGTTGGAGGCTTACAGTGATAGTGACTATGCTGGAGCTAATTTGGATAGGAAATCCACAACAGGAGGTTGTCAATTTCTTGGAAGAAGACTCATCTCTTGGCAGTGCAAGAAACAAACCATTGTGGCCACTTCCACTACTGAAGCAGAATATGTGGCTGCTGCCAATTGCTATGGTCAGGTACTTTGGATTCAAAATCAGATGTTGGATTATGGGTTTAACTTTATGAACACTAAAATCTACATTGACAATCAAAGTACTATTTCCATTGTTAAAAATCCTGTTTTTCATCAGAGAACTAAACACATAGAAATTAGGCACCATTTTATAAGAGATGCAAATGAGAAGCATCTAATTCAAGTGCTTAAGATTCACACTGATGATAATGTGGCTGATTTGTTAACAAAAGCTTTTGATGGACCTAGGTTTAATCACCTGGTTGTCAATATTGGGATGGTTAACCCTTGAATGCAATGTTTGAGGGGAGGCATAAGCCTTAGGGGAGGCATATGCCTCAGGGGAGGAGTGTACATATTGTATTTATGTAGATTATTATGTTTACTAACTTTCTTTTGTAGGTTATTACTAATCTTGTACAATATTCTGGTTGTTCTTTTGTGTTTTGTTTGAATGTCTGGTTTCAGATCATATTTCTGCTGATGGTCCAAGATTTACATTCACTGGCATTAGATGTAAAGACAGTAAAGTAAAATTTTATTCATCAGTGGCAAGTTTGGTACAACCATTACAAGTTCTGTCATCAGAAGAAGAAACACAAAATACATCATTCAACAACAATCAACCACCATCATACCAACACATCCCTAAGCAACAACCTAATCCATCTTTCTCTTCCCCTTACCCAAGTCCTTTGGGTCTGGCATCTTCTTGTGGATTCCTCTGGATTGCATGTCTTTGTTCCAGAGTTTGGGAGCTGCAAGACCAAGCACCACCTTCAATGGACCCTTCTTTCTGCCTGAGGACTGTGGCTCTTCACGGACAGAGATTCTTCTCATAACTGCACAAACTCTTTCCATTTCACTAGTTAAGAATGCAGTGACAGGAGTGAAGTCAGGGACAACCATAGATAGAGTAGCTGGTGCTTCCTCAGCTTCAGTGGTTTCTTCTGATGAGGTTGGAGATGGACATAACTCTGAAGGACCTTCATTTAAGTAGTAGTATGATCTTTGGATCTGAGGTATGTCAAAGGTAGAGTCTGATGAATCAGAAGAGATTTCAATAACATTGGGGGATGGCTTCATGTTTTGAATATGTGAAAGAATTTGGGATATGTTTTGTTGAAGAATGGTGAGTTGATTATGACTTGAAGACTTCCTTTAAAGACTTGATTTGAGTTTACTGGGAGTTAATGTAAGTTAATGGGAGGTAGTTGGGTCAGTAGCAATTACTAAGTGTGCAAGTTGTCCACTTAACTGGATTCTTCGGATGAAAGTCAATGGTTTAACCAACATGCTGCTGATACTATTTATCTTGTTGTTAAGTGTGTTCATGCTGATGGCCTATTCAAGTTTAATTTATTCAGGGGAATGCTAATTAGAAGAATTTAAACAAACAATAATTAAGAAGGCAAATTTTTATTGATTCTTCAGAGGGACAATACAAGATATTGAAAAGTGAAAGACAAACAACAAAGTTCCTATTCTAATTTGCCCTTGCCCTTGCCGTCCACAGTTTTCTTCTTGCCCTTGTTATTGATGTTGAAGAGTCCTTGCCACTGAGGACAGGGCAAACCTAGTACAACCTTTCTGGTCTTTGGCAATGGAAGATTTATTTTTCTTCTTCTTGGACAAGAGGACTGAGGCTTATCAGAGGTTGTAGGAGTGTAAAGTTCATCATTCTCATCATCCTCTTCATCAGAAGATGTAAAGAAGATGAGAGACTCATCAGGATTGGGAACTCTGTTTGCTCTCTCCAATTCATTCCACTTTCTCTTCAACTCTCTCTGATACTCAGGATCATCAATCTCAGAGGGATATGGTGGAAGATCTTCAGATGATGATGAACATGGTGCAGGCACTTCATGTTTCTTCTTCTTGGCTTGTTCTTTTGTAAGACCACGGGGAAGAGTTGGCATTCTGAGTGGAGGTGGACATGTTAGTGAATCAGAGGATTCAGAGGAGTCAGAAGAAAGGTTGATGATGGGTTGATTGGAAGCCATGGATGTATTTTTGACTGGAGGTATGATAATTAGGGATTTGATTTGAAGTGGAGAGATTTGGGAATAATTAGTCTTTATTTATAAAGATTCCCCAACCGCGTGTCTTTATTACCATTAATGCGAGGCAGTTTGGAGATAATTAAGGGTTCTTTGGATTTTTAATTATGAGATCTTTTTCAAAGATATTTGGTTTCCACTGATGGGTAGATTCTGCTGATCAATCCTGCGGATGGTTATGTTGACCATTAGTCAACGTTTGACTATTTTCTGCGGATTGACCATTTGCTTTCAGCAGTTTGATTTGGTTTCTACGGATGAGACAGTTAATTGGGATTTACCTTAGTTGATTATTGGTCAAAGAATACTTTCCAATAATACACATCAGTTTCATTCCATGTTTGTTAACTTCCATAGTTAACCAAGACGTGCATATCCCACTCCCAATTTAACTGATTCCCTCTCACTATATTATTTCAATAACCATTTCAATACTTTTCAGAACACCCAACCCTAATTTCTCATTCTCAATCAATGGCTGAACTATATTTCAAAGGAGATCATAACAAACATGCCTTTCTTGATCGTGGTAAGAATGATGAAGATTATGTGGACATGATGGAATTTCTTCAAAGGTCCAAGATTTGTTATGCTCTGCTCCAGTATCCAGATGTTATTTATGAGTCACTTGTTGTACAATTTTGGGAAACCGCTCAAATAAGGACTGTTGAAGATGGACCAACAGAGATTGTTGCTGTTATTGATGGGGAAGAATATGTGGTTACTGAGTCATTGGTCAGGACCAAACTACAGTTGGATGATGAAGGAGGGGTGACTGAGTTGCCTAAGAGTGAGATACTTAGAGGGCTTCAGGCTGCTGGTTATACTGGTGATGGGAAAGTATGGTACAAGAATCTGTTTTGTCCAAAATGGAGATTTTTGACACACACCTTACTTCAGTGCATGGGTTCTAAGTCTGGTGGATGGGACCAATTCTCCACAGACATTGCTCTTGCTATTGTGTATCTCTCTCAGGGAAGAACATTAAACTTTTCTAGGTATATCTTTAATGCTATGCTTGAAAATGTTAAGGATACCAAACTTAAATATTTATTGTATCCTAGGTTTCTTCAAATCATTTTAGACATTGAGACCAATGACCCCACTCACTTGCCTGTTAAGGGTCTATCTAAAAAGTTGTTTACCCAAATGAAATTTAAATTTACTGGTGAACAAAGACCCTTACTTCCAGCTATGTTGCCTGGTGGAAATCCTCCTGATGGAGTAGCTGCTGATGCCCCGGTGGGCAATCCCCCTGATGGAGATGCAGCTGATGTAGCTGCTGGTGGTCAGGATTCCCCTGATGCTCAAGCACCAGAGGATTCTCCTGATAGAACTGAAGATGCTCCTGATGCAAATGCATCAGTTGCTTCTGATGTTCAGCCTCCACTCTCTCCAAGGCTACCCACACCTGTACATTCACCAATGGATATCAATTCTCCTGAGCATGAGCTCAATGAGAATTTAGGCTTTGACCAACCTGTAAACTCACCACAATTTTCAAGACTTTCTTCACCCAGTCCTTTGAGACCTCACTTTGAGGAACATGTAGATGTAAATGTAAATTTAGATTATTCTACTTACAGGACCAATGATGCTACAAATGCCACAGATATCCCTGTTGGTGGAGCTGAAGGTCCTGTTACTCTCACTTCTGTATCAGCTTTGTTGAACAGGTATGTATTAAAGGTGGACAAATTGGAGAATGATCTGAATTTCACCAAAAAGAATCTCAGCAATGCTGTTCTGACTCTAATTGGAAGAGTTAAGAAGTTGGAGGGTAAGCTGAAGCAAAGAAAGAGACAAGGGGTGGTGTATGACTCAGATGAGGACTCTACTAAAGCATCTGATAACATTGACTTAGAAGGCCTTGAACTTCTTGCTGCTACCACTTTGGAGAGTGTTCAGAAGAATGCTGATAATAGGCCTGCACCATCTATTGCTCCAACTGCTGATGGGGTTCCAACTGCTAATGTTGTTCATTCTACTGATGCCAGTGTTCCAAAGGATTCCATAGCCAAGAAGTCTGCTGGTGTTGCTCATTATGTCAGAAGGAAGCATTCTGCTGATAAGAAGTCTGCTGATGTTCCTAGCAAGAAGACTTCTGCTGATGTTTCTAGAAAGGAATCTTTTCCTAATCCTTTGCCAGAAGTGGGCACTCCTGGTCCATCAGTAGATATTCCAGCTGATCTTCCTCATGATTCTCCTGATAAGACTTTTATCCCTCCTAAGAAGCAAGATAAAGGAAAGTCTATTTTGATTGATCAAGACATTCCTTCTAGAGTCAAATCTAAGGAGGAACTTGCTTATGAAAAACTAAGTGAGAATGTTGCTGCACATTTGCAAGCTAAAGAGGATGCTGCAGTTACTAAAGTTCAATTGGACTTGAAAGCCTCAGAAGCATTGGCTAGGAAAATTCAAGATGATTTGGACAAGATGGGACCTCAATTTACTATCACCTTGCCTACTGAAAGAAAGAAGGAGCTTGATGAGATAGCTAAGAATCTTACTGCTGAACAATGGGAGAATTTGGCTGAACAGGTTGCTTCCAAGCCTAATTTGGGTGCATCTGAGCTTGGAGTTGATAATCCTGATTTTGTTCAGATGATGGTTGAAAGAGGAAGATTGAAGAGACAACAGGAGGCAGAGATTAAAGCTAAGTATCAAAAGGAAAGAACTTGGACAAAGAATGAAATAAAGAAATATATGAGGAATTTTGTGAAGAATCAGGGATGTTCTATGTTTGGGTCAGGCTGGAATCAAAAGAAAGTTTGGGGACTTTCAGACAAGCAGCTCACCTTTTACTATGACAAGATCATTTCCAATCTTCATTCTTCTGGTATTAATGTTCAAGATGTTTTGGAGTTTAGAGGAAGACTATTGGATGAGCCTCAAGCTAAGAAAGCTAAGCTTCTAGATCCTGATGCTCAACCTGCTGAGTCTATTGGGTCTTTTAATGGTGGTCAGGAGAATGTACAATTTCCTTCAGTATTGTCTCAAAAGGATGATACTCCTGATGGTCAAAAGGGTGTTACTCCTGATGCTCAGATGGATGCTACACCTGCTGCTTCTCATCCTGATACTGCTGAATCTCATCCTGATACCATTGAAGCTCCATATGATGTTACCAATGATGCTTCAGTAGAAACTCTCATTGATGTACCTGATGATGATGATTCTGCAGATGTTCCAGCTGATACTTCCACACAAGTGCCTAAAGAAGAACCTGCTGATGGTCCTTCTATTCCTGTAAATATTGGCACTAGGAGAAAGACTAAAGCTATCAAGAGGAAGGCTCCAAAAGATATTCCTTTAGAGGATAGTACTACTTTCTTTGATTATGCTTCTGATGATGGTCAAGACCCTATTGTATGGGAGAAAATTGTGAAGTGGGAACTGGTTGATTCTGAGCTTGGTCAAGGAAAAGTGAATGTCATAACTAGACAAGATGGAACTACCAAGACATTCTTGTTTCTGAGTCAGATTTTACATATGGTGGACAAACAAGATCTTCTCTCACTTTATGATTGGGTTACCAAGTTGTCACACCCCCAAAATCGGGTCCAGCGGAAGCATACGTGTAGCTGGGGTGTAACTCAATCGGTATTACAACACAAGTTCAAAAATGGTTTTCACTTTAATCATTTAGAATAAAATCTTTTAATCAAAAATGTTGAATTTACATCATTAAAAGTAGTGCGGAAGTAGGCCTTTAAAATAGTTTAAAACGGTCCCCATATAAATACTCAGAGTCTTCTATGACCATGCCATGCCCTGCCAAAACCTCCTGTAGCGTGCCATTGCTTAAAACCTGAAAATACATGCTAAAGTGTCAACACGAGGTTGGTGAGTTCATAGAGTTTGTTTAACAAATAAAGTTTATGCATATGTATGAAGGTTTCCCAGCAAAGGCATCGTAAATCCACTCAGTTACAAGTCCCGCCATAAGAGCCTTGTAACCTGTGTGTTTACAACCCACTGCTACAATATATAGTATGAGTAAAACATATATAAGTTCATCACAACAATTAAGCAATTAGTCGTGAGTCTACACTTCATCTCCGAAGACCTCACGTTTGTATGTATGTCTCCATGGTTGTGCCCAGCAACTTAATCTGGGGCCATTGGAAGTATGTATGTCTCCATGGTTGTGCCCAGCAACTTAATCTGGGGCCATTGGAATTCTCAATAGCTCAAGAATACACATCACAGTTTAGTATAACACAGTTAAGTATATCACAATCACGTATGTATGAAAGCAAGTATAAAACAATCAAGTATAAAACAATCAAGAATAAATGTTTTGAGTATTTGTACAAGTAAGCAAGTAGTTGAGCATGTATCTCCCCCCAAAGAGTTAAAACAAGTATAAAGAGTAAAAGTGGGGCTATGACTCACCTGGTGCGATAACTACGATGACAAAAGTGGATACACAGAAATGAGGTTCGATCTCTAACCGCAACCTAATATGAATGATAGTGATCTACTTAGATC
This sequence comes from Artemisia argyi, assembly GCA_030686995.1. Taxonomy (NCBI): domain Eukaryota; kingdom Viridiplantae; phylum Streptophyta; class Magnoliopsida; order Asterales; family Asteraceae; genus Artemisia; species Artemisia argyi. Next base: position 124,628,690 of record CM060679.1, read on the forward strand.
ATGAAAGGATGTAATGAATGCACATGCACATGATACCTATACCACTCGTAACTTGGAAATAATTGTTATAGTCAAAGTAAAGTATTTTCCATACTTAAGAAAAATAAGTCCAACTAGAATAATAAAAACTTGTCGTAATATATCGTATATAAAAACGTTAGTGTTATATTCCTCGTTTTGAAAACCTTAAGATATCGTCTAGTAGTCGCATAAATAAACCTTGGGTCGTACGTATTTCGTTAGTTAAAAATAAACTCCTTGAATAAGAAATCTAGAAAATATCTCATTTAGTACGTAGTTATATTATTTTTTAGTAGTGACTATATATATATATAGTTTTGACGATTTTAAAACATGTATAACTTTGTCGTTTTAAGCTCATTTTACTCATTCTTTATATCCACGGATTCGTTTTAGTATATACTAATATATTTTCGATAGCTCGGCTCCACTAGGTTACGTTTAACGCCTCTATTTGTCCAACGAAAATCGTCCAACAGCATGCAGTTTTTCAGAAAACTAGTTTTCGTCGTTAAATTCGGAAAATCATATCTCCTTCGTTATTAACTCGTTTTAATCCGTTCTTTCGCCAAAAGTTTCGTTTTTGAAAGTATTTTCTAAATCTCTAGCCCAATGTTACCCGGAAACCCCTGAGTTTTCTGGATTGGTCGATTTGGGACAGTAGGTAAATATATAAGTTTAAAATCCATTTCTAGTGTTTCAATCTAGTTTCTAATTCAACCAAACCACTTTCAATCACCACAAATCTAGTTTAATCTTACCATACACCTTCTTAGGGTGTCATGGGTTCCTAAACATCACCAACCTTGGTGGATCTCATGAGGATGTTAATAAAACTTATGGATCTACTTATATTAAGTATCTAGGGTTCATAAGTTATAAAAAGTATAAATAGAGTGGTATAAACTAACATATGCATATAGATCTTGAATAAACAACATGAAACTAGAAAAATGAAAGTATGGAAAGATCAACAAGTGATCTTGAAGCTTACTTGATGATTGGATGAGTTTTGAAGATGATGATGTAAAGAAAACTAGAGTTTTATCACAAAACCCTAACTAGGATGGAAAATAGAGCTTGATTGTGACTTGATCTTCAAAAATCCATGGTTTCTTCTTGGTCTTCTTGTTTGGCCGGTTCAAGAGAGGAGAGAAAAAGAGAAGAGACTTTTGTGGTAACTTTGTGAAATGAGATGAAAATGTGATAATAGATTACTTGTATGAAAGTCTTGGTGCATTAATTGGTAGATTTTCAATAATGGAGTTAGTGAACCAAATTTCAAAGATGTAAGATATATCATGGGCTAGGGGGGGCGGCATTATGGAGGGGGAAATGGGTGTGTAAGATTTGGTTGGTATTTGTAAGGTATTAGGTGTTTATTTGTGGTTTTAAAGTGTACCGGGTACCGAGTTAACTAAAAATAAATTGTAACGAGATAAAATAAAATATAATGAAGTTGTAAAAATTGTAAAATAATGTTCCTGATGAGAATTGGAAGTTACAATAATGATCGGGTTGAAATAAAGCAAACCGACGGAGTTATAAGCTTTGACCGGAAAACGTAACAGTTGATTTGAAAACACCGGGTAAATTAATAATATAATTTTTATATTATTATTATGAGTATAAAAATATGTTAGGACCATAGTTGGGATTGTCGGATCAATTATGCAAAATAATAGTTCATAAGATAACGTTTATTAGGTAAATAACCGTACGTATACAGAAATGACGCAACTCACGTATACAGAATAGTGTTTTATGAATAGTAAAATTTTTAAACGCTTCTCAGAATATCAAACTGACCTAAAAAATGATGAATAGTAAAATGATGAATAGTGATCGATGAATAGTAATCGATGAATAGTAAATGTGAAAGTTTGGGAAAAGACCAGAATTTACGAGTTGTGACACAAGTACTATCAAACTCATTCCCCTGATGACATTGGAATGTATTTGATGGGTGATTTGCAGATTTTGTGTGATTCTTATAAAGGTGATTCTGGTGTAAGGTTTCAAGTATGGAAAGGTCAAAAGACATGGGTGGTTGAATATTGGAAGTTCTTTCCACTTCCTAATGTTCATATGATTGTTACAACCACTGGTAAGACCTTGTACTGCTGGGCTGATGTTCTTTACCCAATCACAAAGGAAGTAATGCATCTCATGCTGGAGACAAAGTTATATGTTCCTTTGGATATGACTGAAAATTATCTTCATCTTGCTGAACAATTGGTAAGGTTCATCAGAAGAAGCATCTTGACTAAGAAGGAACTAGCAACCAAGCATGGCATTCAAATGGATTCATATCTGCAATGAGCTGATCTTGGTATTGTATTTTGTTGTATATTTTTATTTTCTTTTAGTTTAGTAAATTTTTTTTAACATATTTGTATAGTTTTGTGTATGTTGTATGCAGGTTTGGTGTTGCTTTTTATCACACTCTTTCTGGTCATCAACTTGCCTGATGTTGACTATTCCATCAAAAAGTTGGCTATTCCAAAGGGTACAGCTTTGGTAAAGACTCATCAAATCTGTTGATAGCTGTAATGGTTTGCTCAAAACCATAGGGTAATCAACTCACCTATGCTTTATTGCTGAGTAGTTGAATTGGTTGTCAATTGACCATGGATTTTTCCTTTATGGATTCCAAATAATTGGCTAGCCCACATGTATATGGCTTGTGGTAAAGGCAGTGGAAAACCATATTTGGTATTCAATTGACCAAGATGATGATTCATCAATAATTGACTAGTCCTGAGCAAACAGCTACAGGTAAAGACATCTCAAATCCATTTATAGCTGATGATTTGCTAAAAATCATGTGGTTATCAGTGTACCTTTGAACACTTGGCTACTCCAGTAGTGATGGCTATTGGTAAAGAGACATTAAATCCATTATTTTCAATGATTCACCTCTCACAGGAGTTAACACACCTGGATGTGATGAGAATAGTATGAAACTTTTATGTTTTGATGTACAGTTAGTCTTGTGTTGCTGCAAAGAATGGTGCTTTTCAAATTGGTTGCTGATCATAGAGATTCTGCTTATGAAGATTCTTTGCTGCTGATGTTCATCCTCAATCCTCTGGTTTATGTTATTCGTGCTCTATCAAGAAATCTTGAACTTAACTGTGTCAAATTCAAGATTAGGGGAGGATTGTAAGGAATTATTGAAGATACTGCTGATTGATACTGCTGACAGGTTCCTGCGGAAGGCTTAGTGACTTTCTGCTGATGACTGGTTCCTGCGGATATTTAGAGATTCTACGGATAGAGTTTAACCGTGGATATAACTTATGTATTTTAGGACAAGATATGTAGAATATCTTTTATTAGTTTTTCATTATTCGTTTCTTGTAAGAAAGGTTAGGGTTTCCACTAGTATATAAGGAACCCTAGGTCATTGTAATAGTAACAAGTTTTCTAGTACGAAGTTTCATTAATATTATCGATCCATAGAGGATCAAGTTTAGTATACGTTTGTTTTTATATTCCGCATAATTACAAGCTCACAGAGATTATCTAACTTAGTCTAGCTAGTGATTACATTAGTTGGCTAACGATCTATTGGCTCGTGATCTATCAAGGTATAGATCCCTACAATATCATTCACATATAGCATAAATACGATAACAGTATAAGTACAAGCTCTTTAACACACATAAATATAATCAAAGTAATTCAAATCATTTAAGACAAGCATCATTCCCATCCCAAGTTTAAAACAAGGTCAAAATATGGGACTATGAACTCACCTTAAACTCCGCAGCTTCCACAAAAACAATTCACAATCTATAACACACAAAAATAATCCACATTACACAAGGTCAAGCTAAAAGCTAAAACCCATGTAATACACATATGATGGATGTCTAAGACTCATATGACCCACCATGGATCTCCTATACACAATACTAACCGCTACCATAACCTAACACTCACTAAATCCTTTGCACTTTTAAAATCAGAAAATGCAGAATTTTTAGGTACATTCGCCCACATAAAATCACGACAAATAAGGCTCAAAAACTCACACCAAAAATTTACCATGGTCTCTCATAAGCATAGAAGCTAATCCCAGAAGGCCATGGACCAATAACATACACAAATACTCAAAAGAAAATCAAACTTGTCAACTACTCAAATTCGGATCTGAACGCACACCATAAAGTTTTAATTAACATAAAATACTTCCACAAGTTTTTATCGCGAATCCTTTTCGTGGTAGTCTAATATAACCTAATACTTAACTATTCCAGAAGGCCTAGTCAAAATACCACTTTTACAACCACAAAACACCCTCAAATTTTTACCCAAAATCTGTCTCGATTTGACAGCTTTGACACCTTAACAAAGAAAAATCAAAAGACCAACTTCCCGACCTTGAAATCAATTGTGGCTGGACTTTTTGGAAACCTCTCAATTCAATTTAGACCTAAAATTCGTGACTTAACTCTTCACCATCTGGTATTTACACTCACATCTTTACAGCCATAATTTTCTGTCCAAACCCTAACACGTAATCTAACGGGTTTTACACTTAATTCCCTTAACCAATTACCATATTATTAACATCTAATTATCCCAACATGTTTTACTTCATTAATTTACAGAAGTATATAAACCCTAGATTCCATCATAATAATTATTACATGAATCATAACAATAATTAATTAATTACACATAAGGGTTAAGGATTTTACCTAGATTCATGATTATTGCTTGAAAACTATGAAACCCTATTTTTTTTATTCTTGTTTCCTCCTTGTGTCGACTTCAAATTGCAGGAAAATAGAGTTATAGGTCATTGGTTTGGCTTATATGGGTAGGGTTGGGCTTGTTTGGGTTGAACTAGGATTCCTTGGGCCTAAGAGTCATATTTGGACTCAAATTGGGTTTCCCTTGTCCCATAAAAACCCTCTAGCCAATTTTTATAACACATGCATATATATTTTTATTTTTTTTATTAAATTTATTTATTACACTCAAAACCTCATACTTTTCATATCTTATGTGTTCCCATAACGAATCCTAACGTCTTTCACGATAAACCTTAATTTTATGACAAACCAGAAAATAATCATTTTCAAAATAAAGTTCCCAAAAATAGATTTTCACACTCTTATATAAGCATAACACATCAAAACAAACTCCTCGTAACTTGCTAACGCTCAAATACATGAAAGAAAACTCATTACGCAAAAACACAAAAATACCAAAACTTCACAAGTCATTTCGACACGACAAAGGTGATCAAAATGAACTTTCCCAAATTCTAAACTTTCCAAATCACAATAAAAACCATTTACGCAAAGGGATTTAGTGTTAAAACTCACCTATATCACTTATATATCACTTAAATCACCTAGGACACACCAAACAAAAGTCAACCGAGTCAAGACTATCAGTCAAACTGACCTGCTAAAACCACAGTTGTTACAGAAAAGCTTATAGTTTGAGTTTGGTGGAGTTTGCTAGGTATTTGGGTTTGTACAGGTCTGAGGAGTTGAATGAAGAGGGTTTCGAGATTTATTTTCAGAAAGGTTTGAGAGATGAAGGAGAATTAAAAGAAGGAGAGTACTGGAGTAGGATTAGAACTGAGGAGGAGTTGAGGTTGTCTAGGAGTGCTTCAAATAGCATTAGGAGCCCTGTTTTGAGGGTGTTGCTGAAGATGATTGCTTATGGGTTGTGTCAAAGAACAACAGGTTATGATAAGATTCAGAAGCATGAGTTGTGGTTGCTAAGTATGTTTGAAGATAAGAATAATGAGAATTATGCAAATGTGGCTTGGGTGATTGCTAGGTGGATGAAAAGGAAGGGAAAAGGAACTTAGGATGGGAGCAAGATTATCTGTGGATAGTTTGTGACAAAGGAGCCAGAAGGATGAGGCTGATGACTGATGATGTATTGTCTACTTACTCCACATCCACACCTTGCAAGAAGTTGAATGAAACAACATTGAGAGAATTGGTTGGCAGTGATGGGAAGTTGATTTCAGAGGACCCAGCTCCAGGTGTGTTCAGATTGGTGCCACTCCAACCTCCAAGGCCTACATTGCAGGAAATTTGGCAGAGGTTGGGAGAGATTGAAAGGAGGCACGTTCTTGTAGAAGAGCTTGAAAAGTTGAATGCATATCATTGGGAGAGGTATTCACCTCTGTTTGATGGACTAGCAGCTCAGCATAGCATCACTCTTAGCACCTATGCACCACCTGGGACCACTATCAACCAACCATCTAGTTCAGCTCAGCAGGATCGTCCCACCACTTCAGTAGTACCACCACCAAAGCAACAGCAGCAGAACAACTAAGTGCGACGTACTTGTATTTCAGTACGCCATACTTTCATCAGGGATTACCAGATATCTTGTTAATTTCAAAGACAATTTCAAACAATATTTATTCTTGTGGTCTGTAATGATGCCTCTGTTGGCATTTTAAACAAAACAAGTCTTATGATGGGTAACAACTAAAACAATATAACTATTAGTTTAATAATTATAAGTAGTAATGCAAATAATTTTCATATTAATAAATAACATAACTAATATTTTTGCTAAGTATATTCTATGTGTTTTGTTTTGTTTTGTTAAGCTTATGTGCATGGTATGAATTAAGTACGAAGGCTACACTTGCTTCGTACGATTTTGCTGAATTCGTCAAAATAAGTAAAGTATTTCACTCATTCCCATTTATTCTATTTTATATTTTATCACATTGAGGGAAATGCTCATAATAAGTATGTGGGGTGAGATAAATTGGAATGATAAACAATAAGTTAAGAAATTTTTTATAAAATAAAATGTATTTTTTATCAAGTGTGCCGGTTTTTCAATATAGTACGCCGCACTTATTATAAACTTTTTGGAATATAAGATTGTCTTAGGTTATTTAAGCTGAC